>CM077192.1:31005391-31355391 GCA_039654105.1 Coreius guichenoti | reverse complement strand
AGTATGTTTTATTTCAGCTCAGTATGATTGCACAAAGCTTAAGCAGTCAAATGTAATAAGAACTTAGTTACTGTTACATTTACATGCTTACTACATACTATCATAATTGTCAGACTAAAAAAGTGTAATGTTTAAATTAAGTGCACAGAGTTCTACAATTTGTCTAGCACAGTAGTTGACTGTGGGATACTGTTACAACTGTTACTACCTTTACAGTGCTGTACAGTGTGGTTGGGTGCCAATTCCATTACAGCAGTGTGTACTGTAATGTCATTAATTTAATTTAGGTCAATAAAGACATTCAGTATGCTGTTCAGTATGTTTTTTTTTTTCTTCAGTTTGGTATGTTTGCACAAAGCTTACAGTCAAAAATAAGAACTTTATATTTGTAATTTATAAATCATTTCTAATTTCAGTTTAATTTCCATGTTGAGTTAACTTTAATATGTAAGTACACTTAAAATCAACACCAAGTTAAGTGACTTTAATTGTTTAAGTACATTATATAAACACCACGTTTGGTGAACTTAAATATACAAGTTTTGGGAGACTCCATTACTCAATTAAATTGAGGGAACGAGTTTACTCAAATTAACGAGTTCAATCAACTTATTAGGGACATGCATGCTCTCTTAAACCCAACATTAAAATATTATTTCATCTTATTACTATTTTTATCTACTTTATCATTGCTTTTCTTAAACTCATTTGTATTGTTTCATTTACAGACATGGATGCTGCGAATGCTGAAAACAAGATCTCTGACATATCGGCTCAGAAGCTCAAGGACCTGCTGGGCTTGAACCAGCTAGAGACCTGAAATCAGAGCTCAAATATACAGTGTCAAACACAAACAGTCCAGCACAAACACTTCCTGATCACAAAAAACATATGGCCCCCGTAAACAAACAGCCCCCCGGAAGCGGAAGTCAGAGGTGACAACCCACACCTGCTGATCATAAACGTCATAAAAAGGTCATAACATTTTATGACTTCCGGAAATAGAGGTCAAAAGGTGAACACCTGTTAGTCATTAATCATGTCATAAAGCCATAAATCATAGGGTCATAAATCATTTTGACAGAAGCTCCCTTATATAGATTATTAACCACAAAACCAAGAGCAATGTTTGATTGATAGTTTAATTATAGTTTATAATTTTTTCTTAAAACTTAACTGGACAGTGACTAAAGTTGAAATTACTATTCATGCTGTACCAAAACTAATAAAACATTTACATGATACAGATAAAACAGAATGTCAGATTCAGTTTACACATTCACTAAGTTTAAATATATATATATATTTTTAAATTCTAGCGCAAAAAAAAGTCCCATACTTCTATGCAATTTTAAGTATTGCGACACTTGCCCCTATAAAGAGTATTTTGTTTATGATCCCTTGCATTAATTCACAGAGCAGGCAATAATCTACTATGACTTTTTGTCCAGACTGTACGAGTACCGCCACAGAACCATAATTGTGCTTAAACTCACAACAATAAAGAGAGTATACAGTATGAAGAGCACACGGTCAATGACCTGACCAAACATTATCCATTCATCGGTGCTGTTGTCATTGCTGAAGTGCTCTTCAACTTGGTGGCGGATGGCCAATAAATCTTTACTCATCTTCTTAATTTCCTCTAGACTTTGTTCCCAGACTCTCGCTGGACTTGCACTAACTTGTTCTTTCTTTGGAATATCAGTCATAGTGTTTTTGTAGAAAGTGCTCTCAGATCTGTTTGCTGTAGGCAAGAAACAAGGGCACCGTTGGAAAACATCTTTTACACCAGTGATATGAACTCTGACATCAAGATCGCACCAATAACTCTAGTGTAAAAGCAGGAAGACGAAAATATTTGCTTACCTTCAGCGTTTTCTTCACAAGATTTCTTCATACAAGCAAGTTGAGCCAGATATTTCAGGACCAGAATCCTGAGCCACTTAGGTAAGGGAGGAAAGTCACGGGAACCACACAAGATATTGGTGATGAGGACAGTCTCAAGCAGACTTGCCACCATCAAGGCCATGCAGAGAGAGAAAAACACATCTAGATCGAGAGAGAAAGATCAGATCAGACAAGGCTGGAGATGAAGAAAGATTACCTATGCTTCTGAAAGAGTCCTGGGCTGTTTTCCAAAAGCCTCGTAAGCATAAGTAGATACCATTAGTACCATTGATGGTCTGTGATGCTTTTGAGAAACACAGCCCAGGCTGGTTTATGCCAGAACCTAGACCTGAAAAACTAAGCCCAAAGTATACTTTACTTTTTACAGCGTGTCACCAAACAGTACACACATACTTTATGCGTGCAGCCCGATTTTTCTAACCATGCGTACTCTATCTGTGCAGGTCGCAATTTTTTTTGTTGCACTAATTAATTTGTCCACAAGGTGGCAACAGTGCCCTTGGGCCATTAATTCACAAGATAGCCAAAGAAAACACAGAATAAACAGATGAGACAGACACATGTACAAGCTGTAAGAACAATAGTGTTGATGAGAGATTGTGCAAAGAGGTTAGAAAGTACCCATATTTGTACAACTCTAGACTAAAAGATTAAGGCACTGGGCAAGGCTGAAGCATTCTGCTGACAGAGTGCAAGTTGCACATGCGTCGACCTCCTTTGTATGCGTAAACGTTAAATGTAGTGTACCTTGAAAGGCTATGCATTCAACTGTGTAAAAAAAAACCCAAAAACTAATTATACTTTCAGCTTTAAGCTGATTAACCAGAACAATCTTCATGATTAAACGGGTCAACTCAAGGAGGTCTTTAATACCTTGAAAAGGCTAGCCGTTAGCATTCCCATTCATCTCAAGGATGGCTGTCAATGGAGAAATGTGCTCCCAGATGGTTTTTATGATATTCCAGCACTAACTGGGCCTTGCTAACCAGCCAAACTTTGACCCCTTTTGTTTACCAAAATACTCTTATTGGGTAGGTTGCACCAGCATCCCATACTAGAAACCATCAACATACGCTGGTGACCATCTGGCCTTTTCAGCAGGGTAGGAAGATGAAAAGATGCAAAATTAGAGAATAAGGGTTGAGAACGTACTTATAAGAGGTAAGTTGTTTCCTGTGACAGGCAGCAGGTCGTTCATTAGCAGCAGGAAGACGGTGTAACCCAAGATAAGGGTCATTTTGAAGGAAGCACGGTCCACACTTTGAGGAGGCAGGAGGAAGCTGAAGAGATCCAAAGAAAGCAGGAAGCTGCTGGGAATCAAGAGGTTCACCACATACAGCGTAGCTCGACGTCTCAACACAATCTAGTCCACAACATTAAGTGAGAATATTAGAATTTCTAAAATGTAAACAACTTTTCATAGTAGCAAACATAACACTTAGGGGTGAATTCACTAAGAAGTTGCACAACTTTGTGTGTGGTATTGCAGCGCAATGTCTAACCTCCTTGTAATGTATATCCATTTTTGTTGTTTTCAACTTGGTCTTCTGTTGATTTTATTTTATTTCTGACATTTTCCATCCTCTTCTTCAACTAGTTCTTAAAAGTAATAACCCAACTGTGAGTGTTGTCACCTGGTGGTCCCACCAAATAGTGCATTTAGTTCCTGGCACAAGTGCAGACGTCAAGCAAAACCATGTGCACAGTCTGCGTGGAACCTGTTTCACGGCACATTCTGGACTCTGTAACCTCCTTCTCCTTCAGTCACCCGCTCTCACTTCCATGACTTGTACTCATACACACCTGCAGCTAATCACAGTCTCATTTGGACTTGGACTGTCTGTTACATAGACTCACCTTTTGCGTTATTGCTTGTTGGGAAAGACTTGCCTGTGTTTTTGTTACCTGATGATGGACGATCTTTCCTGAGTTAAAGAGATAAGTGATTATGTGAACTGTTTACTGGATACTTACCTGTATTACTTACCTGTGCCTTCATTTTTGGATTTTGGATTTATATATCAATACAAGGACGGCAAGTATCGATATTTTCAGGGACTGAATTTCAGCTCGTATTGTGCAAAATTTTACCGTAAGCTCCACGCTTATAATGCAGGAAATAATAATAATTTGAAATATTTCTTTCAGACTGTAATATCACAAACAGTGCATCACTTTCACTCACACACGTGTGCGGTAAGCTGTGTGTGCAGTAAGCACATTCTTGCATATTTCTGAACGTGGACTGCTCTCTCCATGTGTATGTGTTAGTTACGTGTTGTGCAAGGCAGCTGCGCACTGCAACGCAACAGAACTTCGCTCGCAATTACAATCAATTACTGTCTATATTTTGCCATATCTACACTGTCAGCGCACTCGTTCATTATACAACACAGTAGGCTTGCTGCGATAGTCGGTGTTGCCGGTGTTCAGCCGCAATACAGGTAACATAACTTGCCTACCACAGCACCACCCCACCGTCGTTTTGATTTTTTTATAGTAGTAAAAATCATTTAGTTCAGTTAGAGAACAGACACTACAATTAAAAACTGAACGTGCAGCGTGAGCCGAACGAGAGTCACAGCACAGACCAGCAACAGGAGTCAGATTTCATTAGGAAGAAGTTAGGAGCTGAATGACAAGATGATCGTGGAAGATTTGGTTTCAACACGAAATGTAAAAGAGCCTATTTAAGTGAGTTTGTCATTGTACTGTTTTGTTGTTGTGTTTTTCATTTAGAATAACAACGAACCCACCATTCAAGCAACCCGCCCCTGAATTGGTGCTAATTCTAAAGTGAAAGTAAAATGCGCACGGCCATTCATAATGGCCGTATTAATGTGTTATTGCAATACTCAGCATATCGCATTTTTTTTAAAAATCGCAATATACCGTATCATGGCTTAAGTATCGTGATAATATCGTATCGTAGGGCCTCTGGCGATTCCCACCCCTACTAATCACCATCTCATTTGGACTTAAAACTGTTATTTAAACTGTTCACTTGCACTCAGTCAGGGTCTGGCCTTGTTGTATGTTAAATGGACTCACCTTTTGCACTATTGTTTGTTGGAAAAGACTTACCTGTATTTTTGGTACCTGTTGATGGACGATCTTTCCTGCGTTAAAGAGATAAGTGATTATGTGAACTGTTTATTGGATACTAACCTGTATTACTTACCTGTGCCTTCATTTTTGGATTTTGGAAGACCTGTTTCTTTTAATGTTTTGTTCGCCTGATTTCTTGAAATGACTGAGATTTTAAGTTCCTGATTTGGAAAGAAAAGACCTGTAATACTTTGTCTGTAAATCGCATTCTGTTTATATTTTCTGAACTGCATAAAGACTGCATAACTTACTTGCATATTTACCTCACATTCCACATCTACGTTTGTTTCAATAAACTCCTACTCCTGGGTTCTTCTACCTACCCTGAGTTGGTGTGTCATTATACTTATGATGAAACTGACGTCATGCATGACATACTTTTGGCTTGTTTACTAACCATCTAACCAAGTTCTATCTGCGGAGATATAGAGAGATGCAGTGATGACATATTTTTGTAGGCCTTCCCGGAAGTTAGCATCACCCTGGTTCATTCGACAAAACACCAAACACGATTTTTTCATTGGCTTTTGGATTATTGCAGAAAAAAAGGTCGGCACTCTGAAAAATAAAATTTGCAAAAAGGAGTTTGTTTTCTCAGATTTTTGAAATGAAACTTACCCACATTCAAGTGTTGATAAGTTACAACAAAACAGGTTTAAAAAAAAAAACAGAGGCTCTATTCTTTCTTGTGATATATTGCATGTTCAGATATCCACACAACAAAATATTGTGGGGGGCCATGAAAATTTTATGAAAATGATCAAAAACGCTGGCGGTGGCTGGCAATTTTTTTTTTTTTCAAAAACACTGGCGGAGAAAGAGTTAAAAAACATTTTCCCTAAAGGATTGAGTTAAAATAGTGTGAAAGACCGTAAATGTAAACATGAGGCTGTGAAAGCAGATTATTGTGTAAAAATTAGGCTCATTACAGATCGTGCTGATGCTGAACAGTCAGAGTAACGTGCCAAATCATGACAGTAAATCAGCGCTGCGATTCTTTCTTAGTGAATTACCCCTAAATCTAAAATGCCACCAACGTAAACAATGAGGTTATCCCATCTTCCGTCCAGAAAGAGCTGTACAGGTTTTTCTGCCCGCATGTCTATCAGCTCCCACTCTCCTTTAGTTGTCATTGCTTCAAGAGACTGCTTGAATACCTGCTCCACTGGCCGAAAGAAGAACAACTGAACATCTTCACCTGTGGAGACAGAGACCAACAGGTACAATGTAATCACAAGTAGCCAAACAAGGGATATAGAGTTTTCAGTTTTGCTCACTCACGAGTGTGTTTGTAGGAGTTGAAAGTATATGAGCAGTTTTGGAAATCAAATGGAAAGGTGTAGATGTCCAGCTTGCATGAGCTAAACACGTGAAACGGCCGTCCGTCGACCACTTCACCAGTGGAGGTCACATAGACGTAATACGTGTCCGGGGCTCGGTTTTCATCCATGCTGCAAAATGACGGTGGGTAGTAGGTTAAAGACAGAAAGGGAAATTCACCAAGAACTGTACTTTTTGCATGTGCACAATCCAACACACTCACTCGCATGGAAATTCATATGAAATTACCCTATAGAACAACTATTTTGTTGTTGTTGTTTCCTAGTCACTAGTCAAAGCTGTTGCAACTTACAATTCATTAATGACAATATCTGGAACCCATATCTTCTCTCTTGGTACTGAGATCTTGTCTGATCCACACTCAGCAGGATCCCAGGTCAAACCTTCAATCTGCCACCACTGCAAAAAATTAAAAACTATCAGCACTGCTCTTCAAATAAATAGTTAAAACGGATGTATTAAGCATTGTAAAATGTGATTGGATCACGCAAGCCGGCTGTTAATACCAGGTCTAAACAGTGTCTTTGTTGACTCTTACCATCCTCACCCACAGATATGTTTCCAACACCTGTGATTTTTCATTCTGAAAGGGAAGATATATGGATTCTGTAACCATTTTTAGTGGGATTAGTATTATAATAAAAGTTGTAGGCTTCCATAGATTTGCTTACCACTCCTAAAATGCCATAAAGTGTCAAATCCACACTGACGTTGGTGGGAGTTTTCAGACTTATAACTGGCCTTGCCTCGCTGTAGCTGATGACTTCCTCTTTCAAGGCATTGAGGAGTGACTTCGTTGTTGGTTCTGAACAATTTAGCAGCTCTACAGATCCTAGCAAGAGAGCTGAAAGAACAAAACGATACAGGATGTGACATTTTATGTAATTCAATCAGACTAGACATTAAAGGTAATATAATGGTCAATGCAGTTTGTGTTTGCTAATTAATGCATCTTTTTGGATACACTTTATTTCGATGGTCCACATTCTACTAACTATAAGTAACTTTGCAATTACATGTCAACTAACTCTCATTAGAGTATTAGTAGACTGTTAGGTTAGGGTTCGGGTTAGTAGAATAAGTTGACATGCAAAGTTACTTATAGTCAGTAGAATGTCTAAAGTGGACCATCAAAATATATTTTTATAAATCTACTATCAAATCAACTCAAATGTTCTTGCCGTAAAAACGCAGTCGTTTAAAATAGATTAAGGATAAAATGAATAAGAAATAATAATAGAAAAAATTATTTGTATGGAAATATATCTTACATTGTATAATGACGCAGTTGGTGATCCACTGGAACCAAGTGTGAGCGGGATGCCATGCTGTAGCCTGTGGAATCTAGTATTTGCAATATATGGCAAATATGCACAAAATAATTACAATGTCATCGAGTAATTAAAACAAAAGTACTGGACATGGTGGTGGAAAAAAATGTGAGAAGGGTGGAAAAATTATATGTCAATGCCTTTGTGTTCTCTCACAAACATTTGCGTTCCCCCAAGAAACTTTGCGCAAAAGTTGAGGGGAAAAAAGTTCAAGAGGGAAAGCAAATGTTTAGTGAGCATCTCATATTTTTTTCCACCACCATGTCCTTTTAGGGGCTTCCGTACAAAAGCTTCACATTACCAAGATATTAAACTGTACAAAATTATATTTTTGTGATAAATGGAGAAATTAAAAACTCAACACAAGATAAAAAGAAACAACTGTGACATTTCAGCATACTTAAAAATAAGGAAACCCTAATAAAAAAAAAAAAGCAAAATTAATTAAGTTTCCTTGCCCAATACACATAAAATTAAAATGAAATGTTATAACACAAAACTTGTCATACATTTCTTAGTCTTACCTGTGTTCTTGGAAGATGGATAAAAGCCATCAGGTCCTTAATCAACTGGACTGCAACTAAATGTTTAGCAGAGTTTACTTTGGTGGAGGTCTGTACAGCACCGTGGCTAGTGAACATAACCTAAATACTTGCTTTTTATGTGACTTATTTGTTTACACAAATTAGAATAACCAGAGGGGACAATGCCTTTTTCACACCCATTTTTCTAAATTCAATCTCAATATTTTACAGCTATTCCACAATATTCAATATCTCAATATTCATGCGTTTGATTATTATTTTTTTTTTTACCTGAAGAACCATAATTTCCAACAGACATTTGTTTTCCAAGGGATTACTTGCCAGACAGTAACTGGCAGTAGTCTGAGGCCTGAACCAGAATCTGAGCTGATTCTCTGGTAAGAAAAGCTCTCGCAAATGTTTTACAGACAGACCCAATGACAGCTGTCTAGTGTTGTATCAGTGTTTTTTTCTTTCTGTGTAGGTGAGATGGTTGAGTTGACAAGGTTCTTGGCTGTTTATGATTTTAACTATTAAAAGATTTGACTTTGAAAGACCTTTGTAATCACTTAGCAAAAATAATACAACTGTACCAACAAGCCAAAACTTACAGTTTACTGCACACTCTTAAAAATACGGGTTCTTTATTGGCATTGATGATGGTTTGATGAAGAACCTTTAACATCCATGGAATCTTTCTATTCCACTAAATGTTCTTTATAGCAGAAAAGGGTTCTTTAGATTATTAAAATGTCCTTCACATTAAAAAAGTGAAAAGAACTGATAACAGAAAGGTTCTTTGGGAAACAAAAACATGTTTTGTGGAGTGTAAAAATGGAAAATGGAGTGTAAACATATTTCCTCTCCAGTTTTTATTCTTAATTTTAGTAGATTATTTATGTTATAATTTCTAGCAAACCTTGATGGCACAATTAATCAAATTAATAATTAAAAATCTTGAATTTAAAAATGATTTATTATTTATTTTTTGCATTATGATATAGCACCAATGGGTAAAGTCCCAGGTCATTTATGTACAGTGACGTCCCTAACATCAGCTGTCTGTTTCATTACCATCTTGCCTCCAAGTTGAAATAAAATGGATTACATGGAATCCATGCAGAACACCTCAATGCTTCATATCTTCCTGTTTAAGATGGACAACAGGTATTAGCTTAACATGCTATAAGAGCAGTTGAGGATTTGTGCTTCCTTCACATGCTATCGGACATTTCCTACTTCCCACTTCTGAAGTCGTGATTTCGAGCTCGTCACATTCAAGTGCTTTGTTGTCGGAAAGAACAGGAATAATGAAGGACACCAGGTTTATTCTTGACTATTTCTTAAGGAAATCTTTTTAAAGCCAAAATGATTTAGCGTCCCATTCATTGACAACCATATAAACATTCATAGCCAGCTTGCTGACGATTCTAGAATTGCGGTCAAATACATGCTATTTTCACTGTGTATAAAATATACAGTACGCTTCACATGATTATTCATATATGTAAATATGCACTACTTTAATAACAAGAGAAGGCGATGTAGCTTTTGTGGAAAAACTAATAAAGAATAGCAGTCACAGCAGCAATCGTTCTCCCCTCCGCCATGTTTAAAGTTTATGGCCCATCCAGCTCAGGAACTTGGGTATAAAAATTAATCCACAGCTTCCCAGTGGTAGGGTAGAGTGGGGGAAAATGTTATCATTACAACATTATCACTGAAAACTAGGATAACTATTCTAGACACATTTAACTTTTGTTTGACAGAAAAGTTACACAGTCCTTAAGGGGGGTGTTTTCCCCCACTCTACCCTAAATATGACTTGAGAGGGTGTTCAAATCCAATTTTCAACTAGAAAACTTGTATTTATGATCATTCCTATAGCATGTGAAGGCGGCATAAAATTTAACGCCAAAAAACAATGGCAACCAAATCTCAAAATTGAGTTATGAGAGGATTAACAACCTCACATGTTCTCATACTCAGGCCATGACCACAAGGGTTTGATGGATCATACAAACCAAGCAAACCGAGATTGAGAAATGGATTAGAGCACTTACACTATGTAAATGATGGGCATTTGTAAATCCTGCACATTTGATTAAAATTAAACAACCAGATCCAACATTGTCTTTGATCTCTTTGCTATCTTCTTCTTTTTCATCATCTTTCGTCCACACTGAGACAACGTTGTCCAGTGAAAATGGAGCACACATGGAATAGCGATTGAGTGCGTCCTGGATGCACCATTAAGTGGTGAGATATTTTGATAATAAAATTATCGTGGCAAAAGAATAGCATGAGAAATGCATTATGTCTGGTGTCTCAGTATCATCTCAGCGAGCTTTTATGATGTGTTATGCTGTGAGATGATATAACTCTTTACAGATATTTCAGTGTGGATGAGCAACTTTTTGAAAACGTTAGCGTGGATGGAGAGTGGTTTAAAATGAAAACTCTGTTTTCAGATGTATCTGTATTAATGTAGACGTAGCCTAAAGGCCCATTCACATGAAGAATGATAACTATAACGATAACTATAACTATATTAGCATCCACATTGCTGTGTCAATGACGAAACTTTGGATCTGACTGCGGATCTGACTGTGCCCAGAACCAAGGCACCCTCCCTGGGCTGGCCAGGGAGGTCGGAGAGTATGGAGCTCCCAAGGATGGCTCTCTAGCCTGAGGTCAGCGAGGTCTGCAGCGGGGGAACGGGTGCGGAGATGAGCGGTGAAAAGGAGGTCAAGTGCATGATAACTAACACCTGTCTCTAATTCCAGTGATTGGCGGAGAGATGGGATATAAGCGGCCCGCAGACCTGGAGCAGGGAGGGAGAGACTGATTGATGCTGTGTTTGTGACCGTGTTTGGCAGAGAACCCACAGGTTTTTGTTTGTTTAAATTTGGAAACTAAATAAAGTTTGGATTACTTGCCAACCCGTTTTTGTCCTTCTTCATTTGACCTTTGTTACAACTACTTACATTTATTATTGTCATGTCTGTTTTGGGTTTTGGTTCACTTTTATAGTTTCATGTCTTTTATTTTGTAATTTCTCACAGTCATTCCTGTTTGTCATGTGATTCCCTTGTCCTCATGTGATCATGTCATGTGCTTCCCTAGTCTCATGTGTTATGTTCTCATTGGTTGTTTTTGGTCATGTGTTCATCATTGGTGGTCATTGGTATGGGGGCCACGACATTAAGAAACGTTGGCTGTGCAGCCCTGATGTGACTTGAATCTGGCGTGGAATAATGAATCCATCATTGGGCTTGTTTGACTTAAAGTGGCGCTGCACAGACCGATCGGTGAATGACATCAAAGTACTGCGAGAGCAATTAGAGAGCAGACGGCTCTGTATGCTTTTGAACTTCCGTGGTACTTTGATGTCATACACCGATCGGTCTGTGCAGCGCCGCTTCAAGTCAAACAAGCCTATTGGTTCATTGTCTTGATCATGCTCAGGTGTTTTGTGTTACTCATTAGTCCTCGTGTATAAATAGCCCTTGTGTTACTATTGTTCCTTTGTCTAGCTTTGTCCTTGTAATCCGCTGTTTGGTGAGTTTCTGTTTCTGTTCATGTTTAGTTCATGGTACAAGTCAAGTTAAGCCAAGTCTTTGTTTATTGTATATTTTGTCTACGTTTATGTTAATAAACTGCATATGGGTTCTGCAACTTAATTACAGAAAGCTAGACCGACACCATGAACCCAGCAGTTGCTCTTCTATGTCTCCATCAGGACAATCGCCCCATTATGCATGTTGAGGACTTTTGCAGACTTTGTTACCAGGTGGGCTTCAATGATGTTGCCCTAAATTATATTTTCAGAGTGGGTTTGATTGAACCCATTATTTCAAGGATGCCAGGGGGGAAAATCAATTGTCCCTGGCCCAACACGTCGACCATGCCCTTCTTCTTAGTGGCTCCTCCTTTACTGTTGGAATTGCGGACGAGGAGACCCGCAATCCAGCAGTACCTACCACACCTCGTCCTGCAATGGCAGCCACGCCAGAGCCTGTTCACGTCATGCTTGCCACACCAGGGCCTGTTCACATCATGCTTGCCACACCAGGGCCATTCACGTCATCTTTTCTCGTCATGGCTGTCACGCCAGAGCCTCTTCATGTCATGGCCACCACGCCAAAGTTATTCATTATTCCACACCAGATTCAAGTCACATCAGGGCTGCACAGCCAACATTTCTTAATGTCATGGCCCACATACCAATGACCACCAAGCCAGAGCCTCATCACATCATGATGCCAAGCCTTAGCCTTGTCACAACATGGCCGCCACGTCAGAGCCTCTTCACATCGTGGCCGCCACGCCAGAGCCTCTTCAAGTCATAGCCACCATGCCAGAGCCTCTTCACATAATGGCCGCCATGCCAGAGCCTCTTCACGTCATGGCCACCACGCCCAGCCATCATGGCCGCCACGCCCAAGCCTCCAGCCATCATGGCTGCCATGCCCGAGTTTAGTCTCATGTGTTATGTTCTCGTTGGTTGTTTTTGGTCATGTGTTCATAAGTTCTGTTTCATGTTACTCATTAGTCCTTGAGTATAACTAGCCCTTGTGTTTCCATTGTTCCTTTGTCTAGCTTTCGTGTAATCCGCTGTTTGGTGAGTTTGTTTCTGTTCAAGTTTAGTTCAGTTCAAGCTATGCCAAGTCTTTGTTTATTGTATATTTTGTCTACTTTTATGTTAATAAACTGCTCATGGGTTAAGCAACTAGCCTTCTGTGGACTTAGAATTCTGTGGACTTACAATTAAAGTATACTATATTTATAATATAAGTATTTATTACTCTATAAGTATTAGGGCTGGGCGATAACCAGATAACTCGTTTGAACCGCGCCACATGGACCATTTATCAGCTCGGCTCAAACAGCAGTGCAGTGCAAGCTTACTAAAGCAGATGCGTTTACTCGCTGATTGTTTTCGGTCACTCGACAAACAGTGCTTTGAGATCATTTACATACATTAGGAAAGTTCATGGAAGTTCTCTGTGGCATGCTATTAAGTTGTATGGAAAATAATTTTGTCTTTTCGTCAGTTTGTAAAAACAAGCTAAGTTTTACAGTAATATGCTTGCAATGGAAGTTTAATGATAGAACAAAAAGAATCAACAAGAATTCAAGTGAGGGTGACCTCTAATGACTCTACTGATGCAAAATGAAATATTCATTACATGAAACTGCTTTTTTTGCCATATAAAACAAAACAAAAACCTTAAAAGATTCTTTTCACAATTTACATAGCAAGATGCTCAAATTCCCATTTCATGACTATAGTGATTCCTAAATGCTGATGCAAATTAGAAAATTTTTATCATGGGACCAGAATAACTTCTGATCATTCAACAAGTTTTCTCTTATTGCTTGTCTTTTCCTAATTGTATTTGTAGCATATTTGTATTGCCTTAAGCCAGAGGTTTCAAGTTCCTTTTAGGTCAAAAGCTGGATATCGTGGGCTGAGTTTCTTATTATTACCGAATGCCATCTACAATTAAAAGAAAGCTTCTTTTGCTTTAAGACATAAGCTACTGTATAACAAAAGACACTGTATGAGGAGTCCATGTATGCAGTTGAGCAGTTCGAGCAATGAATTCGAGCGTCTGCATTTACACATACACAGTCTTGGCCGGGACATTATGCTTTTTTGTCAAAACTGTACCAGTACATCCAGAATATTAGTATGGTGAAGAAGCTGACAGTGAGGAAAATAACATACAAAACGAACAGAAATCGATCAATGACCTCCCCCAAGTGTTTCCACTCCTCTGAGTTCTGATCACTGGAGAAATGCTTCTCAACTTGCTGGCGAATGGTGAGTAAATCTTCATGTAGCATTCTTAGTTCCTTTACTTCTTGCTCATCAAGATTTAGTGGTGTTTTATTGCCATTTTTGTGGTATCTAATTTGGTTTATTTCTTTCTCAGATGAACAGGAAATTATGTCATTCGTGTTTTCTGTTGGCAGAAATAGTTTGATTTATTAATGTGATCTATAGGTAGGTAAACACAAGATTCATCATTGATATGTTGTAAATAGACACTGCATATTTTTTTTAAACTTATGACTTTAATGTATTTGATACTGTATATTCAGTATTTTATTATTTATGTTCATGTAGATGCACACATTATATACTGTCAGTTGTCCAACTGCGTTAATATTATTTGCTTGTTTTTTGCAGAAAATGATTGACTGGTTTTTCAGCCGGTATGAGACTCACTTTGAGGGGCATGATTCTGGTCTGATGTTTTCTGGCCCAAACAAACCATTCGTGCCAGGTAATGCAGGAACAACACTTTAACCCAGTTTGGTAGAGGAGGATAGTCACTCGAGCCACAAAGAATATTAGTAACAGCAATTGTCTCCAATAGACTGGCCACCATCAGCACTAAACACAGAGAAAAAAACACATCTGCAGGGAGAGAGGGAGACAATATCATAAGTTCCCAACCTTCATTAAAGTTATTGATGTATATATCAGTGGGTCTTAAACTGTGGTGCTAGAACATGATGCTAGAAATTTAAAACATTAAGCATCCCTCATGTTCAGTTTGATAACCTGAAGACCATTTTAATACACTGAAAAGCATCAGGTAGATACTTCTTGACTGTTACTAATGTTGTGATACTTGATGAGCTTCAAATGACCACTATGAAAATGTTACTTTTGTTTGTGGTCTTAGAATTGTATTTTTCTACAGTATGATTTTGCTCCAAATAAACTTAGTAGAATAAATACCAGTCATACTTCTGCAAAGTACATGATTACTTTATGGTAAAATCAGCTAAAGCTTCAAATAATATCCACCTACTGGATTTTGTTTAGAGCAGAGGAACATATTAATCAAATTTAAATAGGAAAATGAGAGGTTAATTAAAAAAATTATATGATAATTTATATCGATAACCTACAATTTTGGCGTCTGTAGGGTCTCATAAAAAGGACAATCTCAACAGAACATGAGGGTTAAAAAAACAAATAATAATAATGAAAAAGTTATATGGACCATGGTTGCAGATAGTTGGTATTTGAATGTTCTGATTTGATTAAGGGTGCCTGAATAGTTTGAGAACCACTGGTATATATTTTTTATATTTATATATATTAAGTACAGTAGAGTCCAAAAGTCTGAGATTCAAATTCTAATTTAAGTAGAGTTAAGATTTTAAGAAATATATAAATGTTACATGAAGTGTAAAATGATAATAAAAATGTAATTTATGTTAAGTTTCTATTAGAATGAAATGAAATGCAATACAGACACATATCACAAGTGGACTCAAGACTTTTGGACCCTGCTGTTTATATACAGTGATAACAGACTTATTAGAGGGATGGTGTCTCCTGTAACAGGAAGCAGATCGTTCATGAGCAGAAGGAAGACGGTGTAGCCCAGGATGAGAGTCATTTTGAAGGCAGAACGGTCCATATTTTGGGGAGGCAGGAGGAAGCTGAACAGATCTACGGTAATCAGGCAGTAGCTGGGGATCAGGAGGTTCACCACGTATAGAGTTGGCCTGCGCCTCAGGGCAACCTATTATGTGACAATCATTAGAACAACAAACTAAACAAAAATCAAAGAAATAGTTAATCCAAATTAAAATTCTGAACTATAAACTTAAAAAACGTCAGTTAATCTTAGTACATTTTTTTTTTTTTTTTTTGCTATAACAATATTTATCAACTACAATATTTAGGAATTGAGGGTGACACAAACATGGTAAATAAGTTCATCCCAGGTGTTCAATCCGTCTATGTTAATGTCTGATGCGTTGGCAGATTTTCTGGAGACTATGCCAGTCAGTTGCCACTCCCCTTTAGTCTCCATGTACTGTAGAGATTTTTGAAACGTGACCTCCGCTGGTTCTGAAATTAATATCTGAACATCTCTAACTGTAGAGGGAGAAATGAATTTGCATCAATCACAGTGGATTATTATTGCAGATTTGCATTTCCATGTTTTCTTTTCCCATTTTGAGAAATCGATTTATTTTTTGTGAACGAGACGACTAAAGCACTGTTAATTAAAATCTACCTGCCTAGTGTTTTTTAAAGACATTAATATTCCACTGACTGTTATCCAAACAGATTGAAAAACCCACACAAATTACATATATTTGGTTCCCTTTCAAAAGCTACACTTAATGCTGCGCTGCTTAGCGCTATTTGGAAGTGTCTTATCACGACCAGCTGTGAATAGTGTGTTTAACACGTCAATGAAATTGACCCGGAGGCATTATAGCCTCGGCTGGTGACGTCATCAGCGCACCTGCTGCACGAGGCTATAAATAGATGAGCCCCAGCTGCATGCCTTTAGGTCTTTTTGTTTTCAGTCGATTGATGGCGAAGTGTTCGCGGAGCTTCGCCGAGCCACAGATTTGTCTCTTCGTGCCACCAAGCAAACGGCCCGATGGCACGTTGCCAGATTTAGAGAAGCCAAAAAGCATGAGGAAGCGTTCACGCAGTTCCTTCCTCGCCGCACTCAAGGGGAGGGGTCGTCAGCCACCCAACCTCTCCCTGGTCCTTCAAGAGCTAGGGAGGTTAAGAAGCAGAGCGTGGCGAGTTGCGCTCCCCCTTGTAAAGACTGGGGACCGGCTCGCCGCCCTCAGCAGCCTCCCAGGGCAGACCTCAGGACCATTATTAAGAAAAAGAAGAAGTCCTGACAGTCTTGCGCCCAGTCTGGTGGTGGTAGCCCCCCGCGGGACGGGCTGAGTCAAACACCTGCTCACCCCGTCCCGCTACCCTCACGAAACCTCTCCACCTCCGCCGCCTCTGGCGATTCGGGGGGCAGTGGTTTCCAGCGAAATGTTAAATGTTCTGTGTCTAAATCCTGCTATTATCCAGGACACGGGACATCTAACATCCCCTCAACAGGAAATGTTAAAATTAATACCACTATCAGAGAGTCTGGCAGCGTGGAAACTTCTGCCAGGCATTTCTGCATGGGTGTTAAGCACAGTACAGAAAGGATACAGAATCCAGTTTATTCGTCGTCCTCCGCGTTTCAACGGCGTGGTCTCCACTTCCGTGAAGCCGGAGCTGGCGCATGTACTGTTACAAGAGCTACAAACTCTTTTGAGCAAAAAGGCCATAGAACATGTTCCTCTTCCAGAGAGAGAGTCAGGCTATTACAGCAGATACTTCCTGGTTCCCAAGAAGGATGGGGGGTTGCGTCCAATCTTAGATCTTCGAGGCTTAAACCTTTCAGTCAAAGCACTCAAGTTCAAGATGTTAACCGTAAAGACAGTCGTGTCGCAAATTCAACATCGCGATTGGTTCGTCACGATCAATCTGAAGGACGCGTATTTTCACATAGAAATACTGCCACAACACAGGAAGTTCCTGAGGTTTGCTTTCGGGGGCGAAGCTTACCAATTTCGGGTTCTTCCATTCGGCCTAGCCTTGTCACCCCGCACATACACAAAATGCATGGATGCAGCACTGGCTCCATTGCGACTCCAGGGCATCCGCATTCTGAATTACATAGACGATTGGTTAATATTAGCAATCGCAAGAGATGGCGCTTCAGCACAGAGATATCGTGCTAGCTCATCTAATTTCTCTAGGGTTGAGACTCAACACCAAAAAAAGTGTTCTTTCTCCTGCCCAGAGAACGACTTATCTAGGGGTTGTTTGGGATTCGATCACGATGCGGGCACAACTGTCTCCCACTCGAATCGAGACCATTCAGCATACCCTGAGCAAAGTCAGGCTAGGCCAAAATCTTACTGTTCGTCAGTATCAAAGATTGTTAGGTTTCATGGCATCAGCATCCACGGTGATCCCTATGGGGCTGTTGCACATGAGACCGTTTCAGTTGTGGCTCAAAGCCAGGGGATTTCATCCAAGGGCCAATCCTCAGAGGCTAATAAAAGTGATGCGCCTCGGGCTTTGTACACTAACTATGTGGCTCAGACCCCGGTTCCTTGCCTTGGGTCCCACTCTAGGAGCGCCTTGTCATTGCAAACTGCTAACGACAGGCACCTCCCTGATGGGCTGGGGTGCGGTCTTAAGTGGCCGTCCAGCCCAAGGGGAATGGGAGAGTCATTAGCTCAATTGGCACATCAACTGCCTCGAGTTGATGGCTGTATTTCTGGCCCTGAAATACTTTCTCCCTCAGTTAAGGGGCTGTCATGTCCTAGTGCGGGTGGACAATACAGCGACAGTCTCTTACATAAATCACCAGTGAGGTCTGCACTTACGCAATCTAAACAGGATAGTGAGACAGATTTTTCTCTGGGCCCAGGACAAACTCCTGTCACTCAGAGCAGTGTACATTCCGGGGCAATTGAATGTGGGAGCGGATTTACTGTCCAGACAGAAATTGCACATGGGGGAATGGAAACTCCACCCAGAAGTGGTAAAGCAGATCTGGACCAGATTTTACG
This sequence comes from Coreius guichenoti, assembly GCA_039654105.1. NCBI lineage: Eukaryota > Metazoa > Chordata > Actinopteri > Cypriniformes > Gobionidae > Coreius > Coreius guichenoti. The sequence goes on along the minus strand of CM077192.1, from coordinate 31,336,769 downwards.
AAGCGGAAGTGGACCTCTTCGCATCTTATCAGACAGCGCAATGTCCCCTCTACTTCTCTCTCAGTCACCCAGCCCCGCTGGGTCTGGATGCGATGGCTCATACATGGCCCAAGATGCGCCTGTATGCCTTCCCTCCAGTCGCTCTGCTCCCAGGAGTTCTAGCCAGGGTTCGCCAACAAGGGTCTTGCCTCTTACTGATAGAGCCGCGTTGGCCGAACAGAGTGTGGTTCTCAGAGATAGTGTCTCTCCTTAACAGCTCGCCGTGGGCGATTCCGGCGAGGAGGGACCTTCTGTCTCAGGCAGAGGGCACGATATTCCATCCCAGGCCCGACCTGTGGAACCTTCATGTTTGGCCCCTGATGGGCACCAACTGAGGGACACTGGGCTTTCGCCTACAGTTATTGAGACCATCCTAAGTGCTAGGGCTTCCTCTACTAGGAAAGTTTATGCCAATAAATGGGGTGTCTTTGAAAGATGGTGTACGAGACACAATGCAGATCCAGTTAACTGCCAGATTGCTTCAGTTCTGGACTTTCTGCAAGAGAAATTGTCAACAGGCACTTGCCCCACCACTCTCAGGGTTTATGTGGCCGCTCTTTCGGCTTGCCACGCCTTGGTGGACGGGGTGCCGCTTGGGAGGCATCCTCTGCTTGCTCGCTTCATTCGTGGAGCCAGGTGGTTGAGGCCTCCTGTAAGAACCAAGATCCCTTCATGGGACTTAGCTATAGTCCTCGAGGGTCTGGTTGAGACCCCCTTTGAACCTTTAGAGTCAGCGTCTGACAAACTTCTGACTTTAAAAATGTTTTTTCTCATGCCAATAACTTCCTTAAAAAGAATTGGGGATATGCAGGCTCTTTCAATATCGCCATCCTGCTTAGACTTTGGCCCAGGGATGGTGAAAGTGATTTTGTATCCTCATCCTGATTACCTGCCTACGGTTCCCTTTTCGACTGTACATCCTGTCACTCTGGAGAGCTTCTGCCCTCCGCCGTTCACAACGCCGGATCAGGAGAGACTTCATAGACTATAGTGTCCAGTTCGTGCTCTTCAGGCCTACGTCCACCGCACTAGCCAGTGGCGTAAGTCAGAGCAACTATTCGTCTGTCATGGGGGCCGTAACAGAGGTTCTGCCGCCACTAAACAGACCATGTCACATTGGGTCAGGGATGCTATTGCTCTTGCCTATGAGGCGCGCGATCAAGCTTTGCCAATAGGCTTAAGGGCTCACTCCACCGGGGGGTTGCCTCCTCTACTGCGTTAGCAAGGGGTGCCCCCTTGCAAAGTGTTTGTGATGCAGCAGGTTGGTCCTCTCCGCACACATTCATAAGGTTTTATAGTTTGGATGCTCATGCCACTCCGGGATCTCATGTCCTTGAGTCGACATCGCAAGCTAATGTCTGAGGCTTTCTTGCGTTCTTGTGCACACCTACACAATTGTAAGGGGTCCAGACACCATCAAGCACGGCGGCGTGGGTATTCTTGTTCCCAATAGCACTAAGCAGCGCAGCATTAAGTGTAGCTTTTGAAAGGGAATGCTTGGGGTTACTTGACTGTAACCCTGTTCCCTGATAAAGCGGAACGAGATGCTGCGCTGCTCTGCCGTGCTGATGATGTCCCAGGACTGCTCTTCAAACTAAAAAAGACCTGAAGGCATGCAGCTGGGGCTCATCTATTTATAGCCTCGTGCAGCAGGTGCGCTGATGACGTCACCAGCCGAGGCTATAATGCCTCCGGGTCAATTTCATTGACGTGTTAAACACACTATTCACAGCTGGTAGTGATAAGACACTTCCCAATAGCGCTAAGCAGCGCAGCATCTCGTTCCGCTTTATCAGGGAACAGGGTTACAGTCAAGTAACCCCAAGCGTTTTCTTTCCTTAATTTAGAACCAAATGTTAGCATGTTATTAATCATGATTATATATTTTAATTGACAGCCTAAAAGGTTTTTACTTAGTAGTTATTACTTACTTGTGTGCTTGTATGAGTTAAATGTGTAGGTGCAGTTTTGAACATCAAATGGAAAGGTGTAGATATCCATGTTGCAGGAGCTGATCACATGGACTGGCAGACGATCTTCTGCTTTGCCGTTGTTGTAAAGATAAACATAATAGGTGTCTGGGGCTCGGTTATCACCCATGCTGCAATTAAATAGGGCAGTATGACACAGACAGCCACAACAGTTGTATCTATTACAACTATTAACAAAATATTAGTAATATAGTTGATTAGTGTAATTGTTGATTAGTCAACTCAACTTGTCTTTGTGTCTGAAAATATGTTACATTGACCAAGCAGCATCCAGTATTATCTGGAACTATCCATTTTATAATTCTCAATAATTTACCCATTTTGTCTTGCCAGTAATGTTCACAGTTTGCATTTCATTGACCAGTATGTTTAAGCTATTATACTATGGTTACCACACATCAAGACATTGTTCAAATGTTTTATTTCAGTTCAGATATTTGTCCTTAAAACACTAATGTAGGACTAATTTTGTATGCATCTATTGCATTTTCTACTTTTCCAATTTCTCAGTTTCTAATTCTAAACCGTCATTCTAGAGCTAGTAATGGAGGCTTGAGCCGTTGATATGCAGATCATTGGAAATTGATGATACAGTCAATACCTGCCTGCAACTACTTTAGCTGTGTGTTTACTGGGAAAAAATTGCACACCTTAGAATGTTTGTCAACCAATCAGAATCAAGCATTCAACAGCCCTGTCGTAGAACCTTATTTAATGGTTTGATTTTTTTTCAATGTTGTGTTTTGGAACTCACAATTCATTGATGACAATATCAGGCCTCCAGATTTTTTTTCTTGGCAGTGTGATTCTGTCTGTTCCACATTCAACAGGATCCCAGCTCAAACCTTCAATATTCCAGTCCTTCAAAATGCAAATATCATCGAATAATTTTATATTTATATAATATAAACACTTTTTAAAACAATTTTGCAAGTATCAAAATAACATATTTAAGATTTTAGGAATAAACGGCAAGGTGACAGTTCATTATAGATGCGTAAAGCTCTTACAAACCACAGCCAGATAAATGTATCCAAGATTTGAGCTTTTTCATCCTAAAAGGGAAAACGTCCACAATTTCTATTTAGCCATTTGAAAATTTAAACTATTGATGTAATGCCACTGCATACTGGGATTGGTATATTTGGAAATTTACTCACCACATCTAAAATGGCATACAATATGAAACCCAAATTGATCATTGTTGGCGTTCTTGGATTAATAACTGGCCGCATTTCGGTTTTGTTGAAGACACTCTCTCTGAGCGCTTGTAGGAGAGACACTGCGTTTGGTTGAGAGCAGTTTATTGTGTCTGCAGATCTCATGAGTGCAACTGCCATAAGGGTTCGGCCCCAAAGAGAGAAGACAGTACAAAGATAGTCATGACAGAAACAAGTTATATGCATACTAAACCAAAAAGAAGTATAACAATCCTAGAGGCCATGAACGACATGCTATTTTTGACTTGTTCATGTTTTAGACTTGATTATTAAAATGATTATCTTACATTGAATAATGAAGCAGGTGAAGATGAAGTGAGTTGTAGAAGATTGGCAGTTCATTTTCTAGCCTGTAATGACAATTACAAACATTTGTTTATAATTGTTTAACATTTGGGTAACCTTAGTGAAACATGGGTTGCAAGAAAAAAAGGGTCCTCTTAAGGAACTTAAGGCTGTCATTAAGTATTTTCCTTTAATTACTTGAGAGTTCCCTAAAGTTCTGTTATGCATTGCAACAAAGTCCTTAGTAACCATTTAGCCATAACAAAATTAAGGGATCAAAACAGGTCCCTTAAGTCATCAGCTGAACTCAAACGCAATGGATGATTTCATGTTATTTGAGGAGGAGGGGGTACCGATTTTTTGCATTTTTAACGATCGAAATAAGCCTGTTGAAAGTATGACGTGAAACAGTGTCTATAATCAAAAATAAAATTAAATGAACACCGTTTTCATATATTTTCATCACTTCCACTGCGCAATCAGTGAATCTACAAACCCGATTCCAAAAAAGTTGGGACACTGTACAAATTGTGAATAAAAACAGAATGCAATGATGTGGAAGTTTCAAATTTCAATATTTTATTCAGAATACAACATAGATGACATATCAAATGTTTAAACTGAGAAAATGTATAATTTCAAGGGAAAAATAAGTTGATTTTAAATTTCATGGCATCAACACATCTCAAAAAAGTTGGGACAAGGCCATGTTTACCACTGTGTGGCATCCCCTCTTCTTTTTATAACAGTCTGCAAACGTCTGGGGACTGAGGAGACAAGTTGCTCAAGTTTAGGAATAGGAATGTTGTCCCATTCTTGTCTAATACAGGCTTCTAGTTGCTCAACTGTCTTAGGTCTTCTTTGTCGCATCTTCCTCTTTATGATGCGGCAAATGTTTTCTATGGGTGAAAGATCTGGACTGCAGGCTGGCCATTTCAGTACCCGGATCCTTCTTCTACGCAGCCATGATGTTGTAATTGATGCAGTATGTGGTCTGGCATTGTCATGGTGGAAAATGCAAGGTCTTCCCTGAAAGAGACGACGTCTGGATGGGAGCAGATGTTGTTCTAGAACTTGGATATACCTTTCAGCATTGATGGTGCCTTTCCAGATGTGTAAGCTGCCCATGCCACACGCACTCATGCAACCCCATACCATCAGAGATGCAGGCTTCTGAACTGAGCGCTGATAACAACTTGGGTTGTCCTTGTCCTCTTTAGTCCGGATGACATGGCGTCCCAGTTTTCCAAAAAGAACTTCAAATTTTGATTCGTCTGACCACAGAACAGTTTTCCACTTTGCCACAGTCCATTTTAAATGAGCCTTGGCCCAGAGAAAACGCCTGCGCTTCTGAATCATGTTTAGATATGGCTTCTTTTTTGACCTATAGAGTTTTAGCCGGCAACGGCGAATGGCACGGTGGATTGTGTTCACCGACAATGTTTTCTGGAAGTATTCCTGAGCCCATGTTGTGATTTCCATTACAGTAGCATTCCTGTATGTGATGCAGTGCCGTCTAAGGGCCCGAAGATCACGGGCATCCAGTATGGTTTTCCGGCCTTGACCCTTACGCACAGAGATTGTTCCAGATTCTCTGAATCTTTGGATGATATTATGCACTGTAGATGATGATAACTTCAAACTCTTTGCAATTTTTCTCTGAGAAGCTCCTTTCTGATATTGCTCCACTATTTTTCGCCGCAGCATTGGGGGAATTGGTGATCCTCTGCCCATCTTGACTTCTGAGAGACACTGCCACTCTGAGAGGCTCTTTTTATACCCAATCATGTTGCCAATTGACCTAATAAGTTGCAAATTGGTCCTCCAGCTGTTCCTTATATGTACATTTAACTTTTCCGGCCTCTTATTGCCTTAAAGCCCAACTTTTTTGGAATGTGTAGCTCTCATGAAATCCAAAATGAGCCAATATTTGGCATGACATTTCAAAATGTCTCACTTTCAACATTTGATATGTTATCTATATTCTATTGTGAATAAAATATAAGTTTATGAGATTTGTAAATTATTGCATTCCTTTTTTATTCACAATGTGTACAGTGTCCCAACTTTTTTGGAATCGGGTTTGTATCACCAAACAGGCAAAGTTGATGTGTGAGCACAATAACGAGTTGGACAAATATAATAAATAATGTAATTTAATGAAAAATTATGTTAGTGGCGCGACAGGATTTTGAGCATCGTCCGGTGTCATAGCTGGACTTATAGAAACAATGTGCTTGAATTTTAGCACACTCTGTGTTGTCCATCAGACCGTCTTTAATAATCTCCATAACTCAAATATAGCAGTACAGCTGTATTGTTTAGTAAATGTTAAACTTGTTTAAAAGTCAGTGGTCTGGTATGTTCTGTTTATTGTGGGAGATTTCATAACTATAGCAACCGCTTCTCAGTTGCCGTATTTTCCCAGAAACTATCGCAAAATGTTTACTATAAACACTTAGGTAAAGGTGATGGTTAAGACATTTGCTGCAATGCTCTTAAAGAAATCCCTTGCCTCAGGGATGTTTTCCCCCTCAGGGATACTTTTAAGTAAATTTTTTTCCTCAAAGTATATAGAAACTTCAAGATATTTTTTGCTTTCTTTTTTAAATTTAAAATGTGTGCATTCAAATGGTTATACAGAACAGTCTGCAATGCAATGCAATGCTACCATTTCTTCTATGCTTAAGCATAAATTCAAAGTTTTAAAGCAAACCCATTAACCCCTAATTATTTTCAGTTGAAACCCAACCTTCTTGTTAATTGCTGAATCTTACCTTGAATGTTGACAGAAGTTCTATATCCATGAAGTACTTGGTCAGTGTTATGGCTATCAGGGACCCACAGATTTTCATTTCAAGATCATTTCTCAGTTTGACAGGAAATGTGTTAGAATGGTGATTATAACAGAATGGTGAATAGCTGATTTGCTTAGGCAAATCTAAATTAGTCACCTGGCTTGTGCTGGCTTGCAACAATGAACGCTTTCGCAAAACTCAACATTTTACTTCTAAACCTTCTGGAAATATCAGACATTGGAGACATAATCCCAACATGTAAAATATCAAGTGTGTGTCAAAATAAATGTGGTGGTAACTGGGATCTCTGTGGTGGAACATACTTTTGCATACTTAAAGCTGAGGTTAAGACACATGGCACTGACTAAAATTGTGGTGTAGATATGACTGTCAGGAGTTTCTGTGTAGATAAATCCAAGTAGATAGATGTGTGACGCAGAATGAATTATTATATAACTTAATAAACACTAGGAACAAAAGAGCACTACACACGGACATAACATTAACGTGAGACAATGAACTGAAGAAATTGATTAGCTGATTCAGGTGTGTTTAATTAGGTTTGGAGCTAAACTCTGCAGGACAGTGGCCCTCTAGGAACTGGTTTGGAACAGGTTATTCAATGTCTTGCTCTCAGAGCAGCACGCTCAGATTCATCCTTTAGATAGAGCAGATACCTTTGATTCAGATCTATGAGTCTCACTAGCTGCAAGTCTTCCTAGTCTCACGCATCTATTTCATTACGTTTCTAGTTAAGTTTACCCATGCGCGAGGCGATTAATGTTTAAAAGTTCCCTTTGAACTGGAACTTTGACAGTATGTCATGGTGATGATTCTATGGGACACGTGAATATACCCCGTGGGTCAGGTCCTGCTGCTGAGGAGGCAGTGGGTCACAAAAGTTTCCCCTCCCGTGAGCCTTCTATTTCTTCCTGATCTCCACAAAGTATCAAGATCATGGAAGAAACCATACTCTACCCGCCTGTTTGCCTTCTCTGCATCGAGTTACTCGAATGTTAAGAGGTTGGCTGAGCATGGGTATGTGAGGATGCCCCTAGTTGTGGAGACGCTTGCTGGCTATCTGTCTCCCCTGGTGCGGCATTCTCTTTAAAGACCCCCACCCTGCCCTCGAAGCCTTGTCAAACAACATTGCGGCCAGGCTGGTGGAGCTTTGCACACCGTGGCGGTGCTGCAAGCTTACCAGGGTGATTTATTGAAGGACCTGAACCAAGGCAAGGTGGTGTCCCAGACCCTTATTTATCTTTCTTTTTTACATCACAAAACCCAACAGTTTTACTAGGGGTGTGTTGTACTGTATTTTTCAGCTCAAACACTGAAACACACACACACATTCTTAAATATGTGGTTTACAGGGACTCTCCATAGGTGTAAGGATTTTTATACTGTACAAACCATATCTTCTATCCCCCTACCCTACCCCTAAACCTACCCATCGTACAAAACTTCTGCATTTTTTCGTATGTTGTTGTAAGCCATTTGGTTTACAAGGACACAGGAAGTGTCCTCATAAACCATGTTTACATTGTAATACCCATGTCATTATACACAGTTGTGTCCTCATAAACCACATATACCTGTACACACACACACACACACACACACACACACACACTCTCTCTCACACACACACACACACACACACACACACACACACACACACACACACACACACACACACACACACACACAATATACCATACCATATGTATACTAGAAGTAGAAGTAGAAATAGTAGCAGTAGTAGTAGTAGAAGTAGTAATAGTAGTAGTAGTAGTAGTAATAATAATAATAATAATAGTAGCAGCAGCAGTAGTAGAAGTAGTAGTAGTAGTAATAATAATAATAATAATAATAATAATAATAATAATAATAGTAGCAGCAGCAGTAGTAGTAGTAGAAGTAGTAGTAGTAGTAGTAGTAATAATAATAATAATAATAATAATAATAATAATAGTAGCAGCAGCAGTAGTAGAAGTAGTAGTAGTAGTAGTAGTAATAATAATAATAATAATAATAATAGTAGCAGCAGCAGTAGTAGTAGTAGAAGTAGTAGTAGTAGTAGTAGTAATAATAATAGTAGCAGTATCAGTAATCTGGTGGATTTTGTAGGCAGGTTAAGACTTAGATTTAGATTTTTAAAATGTACTCTAAAGGAATACCAATGCTTTATGTTTAATAACCATATAATAATAATAATAATAATAATAATAATAATTGCATGAATATTTAAATGCTGCATTTAACAGGTAGTTTAAGACTGGCTTTAGATTTTTTAAAAATGTACTGTAAGGGAATACTAATATTTTTATGTTTTAAAAGCTATTACAATAATGAAAATATGACATGTTTTTGGTGAGTTGATAATGTAATAATTTTCTCATAATGTAAAAATTGTTATTACATTATGAACATTTTATTACAATAATAATGTAATACTTATTACATTATGAGTAGTTTTTACATTATGCGCAGTTATAACATTGAGTTACATATGGTAAGACTATTAAATAGCAGTCCCAAACTAATTATTGTTAATACAATAAAGTTAGTAAGTTGGTATGAGCCACCACAGTCAACAAAAATATAGAATTGGTGGTATTTTAGGTTCAGGCTACAGAAACTACAGTTGCCTTGGTAAATACATAATACTAACATGAACTGTTAATAAAACATGGACACTGATCCCGATAAATATAATGAACATCATACCTGCATGCGACCAGTTACTTTTTGGTAATTTTATGACTTACTAATTGATAATGTAAATACAACATTGCATGCTCCTAATTTAAACCAGGCCTAACAAGTTATGTAAATAATGTTAGAATAAAGATAAATAAACTTGTGGCGTAAACCATGTAGATGCCGGACACTGAGGAACTGAAAACATAAAGAATTTATACACAAGATAAAAAACTAGAAGACAGGTGTGATGATTGAATGGAGAGGCGAATGGGACCTAGCGACGCCAATGGCACTGGAGACCTAGGCGGAGCCATCGCGATGAGCATCCGAGGCGGAAACAGTGCTCGAGGACTGAGGCGGAGCTGGTGCGACCGAGGACTAAGGTGAAGCCGGAGGGAAGGCAGAGACCGCTGGAGCAGAAAGTCCGTAGCGCAGGCAGGGTGGCGGCTGACCAAGGTGAAGCCGGAGGGACGAGTGAGCCTGGTGGAGCTGTAAGGCTGAAGGTCTCTGGTGGAGCAGATGGAGGGCGGATCCAGGGCGGAGCCAACAGTCGCTGGTCCCATCAATCCACCTGGCGATCATAGGACCCGAAGCTTATACAGACAGCATGGCAGTAGGGGAAGAAGACGAGGGGCTGAAGCGAACCAGCTGAGGCGAGGCTAAAGGAATGGCTGAAACTTGCAGTGGAGGTGGGAGAGGAAGGGGTAGGCTCAAACACTGGGTCAGACTCACTTTGCCCACACCTAAATCCCTCCGTAAGGCAGAAGTCATCACAGATGGCTCGTGGCTGATGTTGGCAAATTCCTCCATGCAGTCCTCTAGACATCTGCTACCCTGGAAAATAAAAACAGTCCTTCCTTCCATCAATTCGCTGCCTCTCAAAGTTATTATTGAATAACTCAGAATCAGGTAATCCAAACAACGAGCAGACTCCACAAAACAGTTTGCCTGTACACAAACAATACCGGAGCTGAAAACAGAAAGCATTTATATATAATAAACTAAAAGACTAACAGGTGTGATGATTGAATCAGTGTCCATAGAAACAGATTAGTGGCGGGAAATAAAGACAAAGGACACAGAAAACTGATGATAAATAAACTAAACGTCCATGAAAGTGGAACTAACTAAACATAATTGTGATAGTAGAACACCTCCAGAAAATACAATCCTTCATACTTTCCTGTTTAAGATGGACAACAAGTATTAGCTTATCATGCTAAAACAATCACAGTTGAGGATTTAATGACATAGGGCATGACCTTTTACACCAGAAAACAATGGCAAACAAATCTCAAAATTGAGTTATGAGAGGAATAACAACCTCACATATTCTCCTACTCAGGCCATGACCACAAGGGTTTGATGGCTCATACAAACCAAGCAAACCGAGATTGAGAAATGGATTAGAGCACTTACACTATGTAAATGATGGGCATTTGTAAAACCTGAACATTTGATTAAAATTAAACAACCAGATCCATCATTGTCTTTGAACTCTTTGCTATCTTCTGAAAAGTTTTGTTCCATCAAAAGTTGTTGATTAATCTCAGCTGAGTTTTGCAGAAAATCTGAACAAACAGATTACAGATGCCTTACAGTGTAAGTGCATTTACAGATGACTTTTTTCAGAACAAAAAAAATCGTATTTCTCAAATAAAGAGGAGGCTGCTTCTCATTTACTGTCGTTCTTTTAATAGCATGTTTGTTGCCACATCATTTCACAGCATGCACCTCCTATACTTTACATAGCATACTGCCCTCTAGTGGTACATAGAACACTGACAATTACATATTGAATAGTACATCCCCCTTTCTTAGAGTGATAGTGACAGTTTAGGTTCAGATAGTGACAGTTTAGGTTCAGATGCGCAATTACTCACTGGATAAAGATCTTCTTCTTGATGTTGTTGATGCACATTTAAAGTCTCTAGAGTCTTCTGATATAATAGCTCTTTTGCTTGCATTTTAACAACTCTTTTCTCTGCTTCAGGTGCTTGTTTGGCTTTACTTTAGAAAACAATGGAAGTGTAGTGCGCAACTTACCACCCATTAACAATTCAGCAGGGGATAAGCCACAGTCCAATGGAGACGCACGATAGTTCAACAAAGCAAGGTATGGGTCTGATCCATCTTCCACAGCTTTCTGAAGAAGTCATTTGACGCTCTGCACTCCTCTTTCTGCTTTACCATTTGCTTGTGCATGCAATGGACTTGAGGTGAAATGCTGGAATTCATATAATTTCTTCTCTTTTTGGAATTTGATCATGTTCATGTTTTATGTTCTCATTCAAGCCATGTATACTCTGATCTCACCATTCTTTTTCTTTACGCAGACCATTGAATTGACCCAGTCAGTCGGCTCTTCTATCTTACTGATCACACCCAATTCTGTCATCCTGTCCAACTCCTTCTTTAGCTGCTCATGGAGGGGCGCCGAAACTCTCCTTGGAGCATGAAGCACAGGCTGTGTGCATTTCCTTTAAGCTGAATTTGGTGAATATGTGGAAGAGCACCAAATCCTGTTAAGACATCTGAGAACTGCTGCAATATTAAATCATCAGATTGATTGTTTGTCAACACTGTAACATTCTGTACTCTTTTGACTGCAACTGCAAACGCTCACATGCTTGATCTCCAAGTACAGAATCATGGCCATCTAGTACAATGACAAACATTAAGTTGTGAATTTTATTTCTTACTTCCACTTTACGTCTGCACACCACTTTAGTGTCAATTGTCTGTCCATTGTATGCTTTTAGCATGACACTCTTTTTCTGGATGTGTGGTTTTTTCTTCATTGACTTTATATCACTCGTACAGATCAAATTCACTTCTGTTCCAGTATCCAATTTCATTGGAATCACTGACCCATTAATTTGTACTGGCACAATCCATTTATCACTGGTAACAGCATTCACAGATTTCTCGCTTGCAATTAAAATGTTAAATGTTAGTATCCTCAGCATTCTTTAAGGATTGTCCTCGTTTCCTTTTAACAGCACCAACAGGTACACTCTCATTTGCCGGAGTTGCACATGGGTTACTAAATATCTTTATATGCTGCTGTGCCAGCTCACTTGCATGACATATTTTCGCTGCATCATTCAAAGACAATTCTGTCTCTCTGAGAAGTCTCTCTATGACCTTTGTATCGTAAATCCCAAAAACAATTTGATCATGTATCATAGACTCTTGCAGGTCAGCAAAATTACAAGTTTGGGATTTCAACTTTAGATTGGTCAGAAAAAAGTCAAACACTTCACCTTGTTGCTGCTCATTTGTTTCTACTCAAAGGTACTTAAGACTGATTTTCCCCATGATCCCCTTGTTGCAATATTAGGCCTTAATCAAATCCAGACAAAACAATATGGGATGACAATAGCAAAGAAGGCAATTTTGTTGATGTTGAACAAAGAGTTTGTACCTAAATTTGAGATGTGGCTTGCAGAGTTTAACAGTGTGCTACATACGGAAAAGATCAGATATGAAATTGCTGGTAAACCGAAGAAATTCTTACAGATTTGGAAGTCCTTTTTGGAATTTCTGGAAGGGGATCATTGAATTTAACATTTTGGACTTATGTTCTAAGAGGTGTGGTACTGTAGATTATATAGCGTCTTGCAGGGTGCAATAACTCATTTTTTTCCCCATAATTGGGTAATCATTGATATTGGCATTTTAAGTATTTTACTTTTAATGTGTGTGTATGAAAATGTTTGTAATGTGTATCTGTATATATGTATGTATGTATGGATATTGTATGTTTCTGTGTGTATATGCACTTATACATATGTATATAGGCATTTATCATTATTGTTGTTTTTTTATTTTATTTTTTATTTATTTTTTTATATTTCTTATTATTTATTTACTTTATTTACTTGTTACTCATTTGCTGGCATGGGGTGGGGGTTGTTCTGTAAAAATGTGAAAAGCTTTAAATAAAAAACAACAACTTTGCTTTGTCGTCCTCATTTGCAAAAACAAACGTGTTGAAAACTTCAATTGCTTGTGGGCAACTTTACTTTTTCTTGTAAAGACAACTCATAGGATCCACTCCTGGTACCATGTTATGTTTCTCAAATAAAGAGGAGGCTGCTTCTCATTTAATTTTTGTTGCCACATCATTTCACAGCATGCACCTCCAATACTTTACATAGCATACGGCCCTCTAGTGGTACAGAACACTGACAATTACATATTGAATAGTACACTACATATGATGGCATCAGTGCTGTCACTAGCTATGTTTCCATCCAAAGTTGCACATTTAAATTATGCATAAAATTGGAATTGTCACTGATCTGCCAGGCTCTCTCACCAGCCAATGACAGCGCACTACCTCACCTGAATACTAATCATGCACACCTGCATCTTCATCAAACCAGCCATAAATGCACACACCTCGTCTCAGCTCATTGTCCAGTCTCGTTTCAACATTGTTGACTACTTACCTGATCTCCAGTGATTTCTCCAGTGTTATTCTCCTTTGATAATCTCCAGCGTCTATCTCCAGCGATCAAACACTATGGAAGATGCAGAGCTTGCACAAGGGACAACCCAGGACAAGGGAGGAGATGACGGCGGGAGGAGTCAGGGAGTGACCCCAAACAGAGCTAGCAGGATGAAGGCCCACAGTGGATCCGATGGTGCCAAAGGGGTGGAGGGACGAGTCGCAGACAAAGGCCCAGAGGTCTAATATATTGATTTAAATTTTATAAGACACTTTTTGTTTACAAAGCCCATGTGTGAAGAGGCGTGAACGATCATGAATAATGCTGTGATTCACACCTGAGAGGACAAAAGAACCGCATGATGAGCCGCATAATGAATGAGCCTTTCAGTCAGGAATGTGAGAGGAAACTATAAGAAAGAATATGAGGACAAAACAGGACAAAATAAATATTTTTTGTTGTTGTTTATTTTGAATATAGTTAAAAATATAACGTGAGAGCCAAAGGCACATTTTGAGTACACAGCTATACCTGGAAATAAATCCTGTTCAAAGATATAAGTAAACATCACATACAGTGGGGAGAACAAGTATTTGATACACTGCCGATTTTGCAGGTTTTCCTACTTACAAAGCATGTAGAGGTCTGTAATTTGTATCATAGGTACACTTCAACTGTGAGAGACGGAATCTAAAAATCCAGAAAATTTATGATTTTTAAATAATTTGCATTTTATTGAATGACATAAGTATTTGATCACCTACCAACCAGTAAGAATTCCGGCTCTCACAGACCTGTTAGTTTTTCTTTAAGAAGCCCTCCTGTTCTCCACTCATTACCTGTATTAACTGCACCTGTTTGAACTCGTTACCTGTATAAAAGACACCTGTCCACACACTCAATCAAACAGACTCCAACCTCTCCACAATGGCCAAGACCAGAGAGCTGTGTAAGGACATCAGGGATAAAATTGTAGACCTGCACAAGGCTGGGATGGGCTACAGGACAAGAGGCAAGCAGCTTGGTGAGAAGGCAACAACTGTTGGTGCAATTATTAGTTCAATTATTAGTGGAAGAAGTTCAAGATGACGGTCAGTCTCCCTCGGTCTGGGGCACCATGCAAGATCTCACCTTGTGGGGCATTAATGATCATGAGGAAGGTGAGGGATCAGCCCAGAACTACAAGGCAGGACCTGGTCAATGACCTGAAGAGAGCTGGGATCACAGTCTCAAAGAAAACCATTAGTAACACACTACGCCGTCATGGATTAAAATTCTGCAGCGCAAGCAAGGTCCCCCTGCTCAAGCCAGCGCATGTCCAGGCCCGTCTGAAGTTTGCCAATGACCATCTGGATGATCCAGAGGAGGAATGGGAGAAGGTCATGTGGTCTGATGAGACAAAAATAGAGCTTTTTGGTCTAAACTCCACTCGCCGTGTTTGGAGGAAGAAGAAGGATGACTACAACCCCAAGAACACCATCCCAACCGTGAAGCATGGAGGTGGAAACATCATTCTTTGGGGATGCTTTTCTGAAAAGGGGACAGGACGACTGCACCGTATTGAGGGGAGGATGGATGGGGCCATGTATCGCGAGATCTTGGCCAACAACCTTCTTCCCTCAGTAAGAGCATTGAAGATGGGTCGTGGCTGGGTCTTCCAGCATGACAACGACCCAAAACACACAGCCAGGGCAACTAAGGAGTGGCTCCGTAAGAAGCATCTCAAGGTCCTGGAGTGGCCTAGCCAGTCTCCAGACCTGAACCCAGTAGAAAATCTTTGGAGGGAGCTGAAAGCCCAGCGACAGCCCCGAAACCTGAAGGATCTGGAGCAGGTCTGTATGGAGGAGTGGGCCAAAATCCCTGCTGCAGTGTGTGCAAACCTGGTCAAGAACTACAGGAAACGTATGATCTCTGTAATTGCAAACAAAGGTTTCTGTACCAAATATTAAGTTCTGCTTTTCTGATTTATCAAATACTTATGTCATGCAATAAAATGCAAATGAATTACTTAAAAATCATACAATGTGATCTTCTGGATTTTTGTTTTAGATTCCGTCACTCACAGTTGAAGAGTACCTATGATAAAAATTACAGACTTCTACATGCTTTGTAAGTGGGCAAACCTGCAAAATCGGCAGTGTATCAAATACTTGTTCTCCCCACTGTACCTGGCATTTCCAAGGTGTTTGGTGAAAATAAAACATCTGTGAGGATACTGATAGCAGGATCAACTATTGTATTAACCTCAATATAATGTCCACTCTTAACAGAAAACATGATTTTTGTGATCTCATGCATGCATGTATTATTGCACAGCATGTGAACAAAATTTTGTATAGGCCAATTATATTTAAACCCTTTGAGCCCGACGAATGCGCCGGCGCGTTCTGCTGAATTTTTCCTCATGACAGCATAAAACAACTTAAAATACCCGTCATTTCTAGCCACACAAACATGAGATATGTCTTTACAAAGCTTAAAGTTACTACTTTTATTTGTGTACACTCACAATAAAAACTAAATATTGTGCAATGTATTCAGCAATGTGACCACACCCACGCGCGCAAAGCGATTCACATGCTAATCGTCCACATGAAGGAACGTGAACCTGTAAACACCCCCATCACCTCAAAACAAAGCATCAGCTTCATCATTCTTCTGCTTTTCATCGAGTTTGGAAGACACGTTTTGAGTTTACCTTGGATTTACCTCAGAATAAGAACGCAATTTTTTTTATTGTTGCATAAACTTCACATTGTAGGCTACTAGTTGAACTATTTCCAGACCAAAATGTGTGAAATCGACGGAAACATGTTGAAATATGAAATATAGACAGGTAGACAACCTTTCAATGATAATTAAATACACACGTATGACATGAGGATGCTCTATGCTCTATTTTTATGCTCTATAATATAAAACACAGCATGATATAAAAGTAGTATGAGTGTTTACACTAACATGATATTATAATGTTTAGACCAGTGTTTACTGTGATATACTGTGTTCGTGGATATCTGCTTTACATAGACATTTATAATGTTTTTATAGTGAGAAGCGGCTCGATCACTTCAGTAAATGGTCTCTGTAAGCGCTGTGAGTTTGGATCACTTGCGCTGTGCATTTGAAAAGCAAAATGTGCCAAACATTAGGCTATATGTTTTTACTCCAAACTCACTTCATAATGGCATAACGTATGAAAACAAAGTAACAAATGATAATCCATATAGGCTATTTTTCTCTAGTGTAGTGTACTGAAGTGTTCCTTTCTAGTGATTTATAGTTATAAGCTGCCTTTTTGTCTTCCCAAGTGTGAAACACATCAATATTCATGATGATTCATAAGCCTTCCTGACACAAAACATGTCTTACAAATTGTAAATCAATATATTGTTTTATGTGAATGAGTGGGCAGGGTGATTTTTACATCAATTTGAAGCAAAAATTCTAGCCTACGTGATCCAGTTTTCAAAAGTCTTGTGAACAAATATTCAGTATGGGTTTTATGGCCTTATTTCAGTGACTAACTTTTCTTTTTTTTTCACAAACCATGCATAAACGTCATTTTCTCAAAACTACAAACTTTTACATACATTCTGCTCACATATTATTGTAGCAGAGTCTGTGCTGAATACAGAGTAATCAGACTTTAGCCATGAAAATGTTACAAGTAACAGAAATAAGCACAAATGTCAGGGCATGTCAGAACACCTCCAGGGCCCAGAAAACAGCTCTGGGTTCAGAGGGTTAAATTAGCAAAAGATTTGACACATTACTATTTTTAATGTTTTTGAAAGAAGTCTCATGCTCACAAAGCCTGCATTTATTTGATCAAAAACTGTCTTACGTCTATGACATTTTATGTAGTTTTATTTCAGTATTTATTACATATTTTAGTCGATTTCACTCATCTCAGTATATCAATATAGTTTGGGAAAAGCCAATATGGTGTTTACTACTGTAAGTATGTGTAGTAAATTAACCGCGCATCAGCTCTATTCATTTACACAGAGACATGCAGAACATGCAGGATTCATATTTAAAGAGTCTTTTTGTGGTTTAATATTCACAGATTGTGACCTACCCATCACAATTCTCGGCTAGATCCGTTGCCCTTGAAATGAAACCAGCTCTTTTCTGAGGTAAATTATTTCAGGATTATTTCTCACCGCGTCT
The DNA here is from genome assembly GCA_039654105.1 of Coreius guichenoti. NCBI lineage: Eukaryota > Metazoa > Chordata > Actinopteri > Cypriniformes > Gobionidae > Coreius > Coreius guichenoti. Next base: position 31,319,097 of record CM077192.1, on the reverse strand, counting down.
CAAAACAATGTAAAGTACATGAATCTTACAAAATTTGATGCGGGCGGGGAGTACATGCATGGACCGCGTCAGAATTAGCCTTTGAAAAGAATGTGCTCTCTGTGGGCGTGGCCACATTAGCACATAATGAGGCAGCTCACGAATTACTGACATCTCTCTATTTTCAAACAGATTACATAAACAGAGAATATTTGTTTTCGATTTGATTTACATTTAAAACCTGACATTTCAACGTTTCTTTAGACATATGCCTCATGTTTGTGTGACAAGTATTCACTAAGTTACAGTTCATTTTCTGACAAGTATCAGAATGGACTTCATTGAGAGAGAGGCGGCAGATTGCGCATCATGTTTTTCTTTATTTTGCAAAAAGCACAACATTTTGTTTTTATTGTGAGTATACGCAAATAAAAGTAGACACTTAACAGATTATAATGATGTATTACACTTGCCTGTATGACCAAAATCGACAGAGTATTTTGAGCCTCTTTCGCACTGATAAGAAAAAAAGCAAGGTGGTATCGCCGACCTCTGGGGGTTAGTTAGGGGTTAGAGGACTGCCGACCTCTAGGGGTTAATCATCACTGAAATGTGGGCCTTACAACACTACCCTGAGGTGTTTCATGTTTGCTTGATGGGTCTTCTCCTATTTTATCCTGAATTCGTTTCAGGAAGTCCTATATTCAGTTAAAATGTTTTCCTTTAATTCCCATACTATGTAACTTAATCATTAATTTCTCTCTCCATAGCATATCATATGCTTTTAACACATCAAAAAATCCTGCTACTACTGTTTATTTATTTGTGCTTCCACAATACTGCATCCATAGTAACGGCCGTTTCACACCGCAAGCTTGAGCTCCTGTCAGCTTTACGTCAGCATAAGTACATCGTCACTTATTCTGTGCATTTTGAGTACTTTTTGTGTGAAATATTTATTTTGTCCATCTATAGTGTGGTTTCACTTTAATTGAGCGTGAGCAGCGCAACAAAAATAGACTTTCAGGCAACAGGGTCATGGCTCATTGATGCACGTGGGGAGCGAAGGCTGGCCTGTGTGGTCCGATCAAACAGACGAGCTACTGTAGCTCAAATTCCTCCAAATTCCCCTGATCTCAATCCAAACGAGCATCTGTGGGATGTGCTGAACAAACAAGTCTGATCCATGGAGACCCCACCTCACAACTTACAGGACTTAAAGGATCTGCTGCTAACATCTTGGTGATAGATACCACAGCACACCTTCAGGGGTATAGTGGAGTCCATGTCTCGATGCTCGATTGGATTGAGATCTGGGGAATTTGGAGGCCAAGTCAACACCTCAAACTCGCTGTTGTGCTCCTCAAACCATTCCTGAACCATTTTTGCTTTGTGGCAGGGCGTATTATCCTGCTGAAAGAGCCACAGCCACCAGGGAATACCGTTTCCATGAAAGGGTGTACATGGTCTGCAACAATGCTTAGGTAGGTGGTACGTGTCAAAGTAACATCCACATGGATGGCAGGACCCAAGGTTTCCCAGCAGAACATTGCCCAAAGCAGTGGTTCTCAAATAGGGGTACGTGAGAGAAAGTGGAAACTGACATTTAGGAATAAATCATGAAAATAGGCTATTGTATTTTTATATGAAATCAGGACTACACAAAGATGCATTGAAAATGAATTCATAAATTATGTTGAGCAACTGAGTGAATGTCAAAGATCTTAAGAGGACAGGCCCATGTATCCCATTGAAAGGATCACTGACAAATTGACACAAATGGGCATACTAGACTTGTATAGAGACATATATGAATACTGAACTGTTAGTTAAAACACACTGAAACTTAGCTGAAACACATTGGAAAAAAAATTACTATCACAATGAACTGTTATTGATTGAACTGAAAAACACTGATTTACCTTTTACTGTTATGTCTAATAAAGAGATTTACATAAATCTGGAGTTGCGTAAAGCTACATGAAAAGTTTTATATAGTTATATACAATTTTATAAATGTTAAATACAGAAATGTTTATAAGAAATAAACCTGTTCAGGGGCAACAGATATAATAACTGTCTCACTGTTATTCTTATTCAGGACTCAAATAGGCACCTGCTGGCTGCTACACTCTTTCTCCAGCCTCTGGGCTCCCTATAAATTCACTGGATTTTAAAGCAAAATGTTGTTGTCTGGTCAAGGGGTACTTGGCTTGAAAAATCATGAAAAGGGGATACTTAAACCAAAAAATGTTTGAGAACCACTTGCCCAAAGCATCACACTGCCTCCGTCAGCTTGCCTTCTTCCCATAGTGCATCCTGGGTCAGGGCTTTTTTGGCAGCAAAAGGTGGACCAACACAATATTAGGAAGGTGGTCATACTGTTATGCCTGATCGGTGTATATATGTGTGTGTATGTGTGTATGAAATATGATACTCAACAAAAACACATGCAAACTTGTGTATATATATATGCATATGTACACCGATCAGGCATAACATTATGACCTAATATTGTGTTGGTCCCCCTTTTGCTGCCAAAACAGCCCTGACCCATCGAGGCATGGACTCCACTAGACCCCTGAAGGTGTGCTGTGGTATCTGGCACCAAGATGTTAGCAGCAGATCCTTTAAGTCCTGTAAGTTGCGAGGTGGGGCCTCCATGGATCTGTAACGTACTACTCCGAGACACGAAGGCTGAGGATCCAAGTGCAGATTTATTGAAAGATTAATCCACAATCGTAGTCAAAAACAGGCAAGGTCATTCACAGGCAAGCAGTCCAAACAGGCAAACAAGGCAGGAGAGACAGGCAAGAGGGTAATCCACGGAACAGGCAAGTAATACAAAACCAAGAGACAAGACACCAGGGTGAATGCTCAGAAATGCAGTATACAACAAACAAGACTTCGCAGTGAATGACAAGGTGAACATGGTTTATATAGGCTGGGCTAAACAGGGTAATGAGACACAGGTGGATGCAATCAGGGACGATGAGTCCGGGCAGTGAGTTATGGGAAATGTAGTTCATGAGGGAATGACAATAGCCCAGAGTGGAGTGCCCTCTGGTGGAAATCACGGGCACTCTCACTGGTGATCGTGACATAGCCCCCCCTCAAAGGAGCGGCTTCCAGACGCTCCTAAAATTGTCCAGAAGGGAAGTGGAGCGGAGGCAGACCTGGGGGCGGGATGGTGGGCCAGGCCCGTGGAGCGGAAGAGGGCCTGGAGACTGAGGCAGAGCAGGCAACCAGGGCGGAGCAGGCCGGGCAGATGACCAGGGTGGCGCAGGCGGGCAGGCGGCCAGGGCGAAGCAGGCCGGGCAGATGACCAGGGTGGCGCAGGCCGGACAGATGACCAGGATGGAGCAGACCGGGCAGGCGGCCAGGGCGGAGCAGGCAGCCAGGGCAGAACAGGCCGGACAGATGACCAGGGTGGCGCAGGTGGCCAGGGCGGAGCAGGCTGAGCAGGCGGCCAGGGCAGCGCTGGAATTTTCTGGGCTGAAGCCGTCACTGGACTCGGGTCAGGGGCTGGAGTCCCCTCTAGACGCTGGTCGGGAGACGGAGTCCTCTCTGGACTCTGGACGGGAGACAAAGTCCTCTCTGGACTCTGGACGGGAGACAAAGTCCTCTCTGGACTTTGGTCAGGGGCTGGGGCCGATGTGTGTGCAGCCCACACACACAATTATGACTATTATGTTGCCATAATAGTCAGTACTTCATTGACAGGAACAGACACGGGCTCAGGTTCAGGAAATTCTCTCTGTGGAACAGGCTCTGGCATGGCGGTAGCCATCTTGGCAGAGGGCTCTGGCGTGTCGGCGGCCATCTTGGCAGAGGGCTCTGGCATGGCAGTCCAGGCAGTGAGTTATGGGAAATGTAGTTCTTGAGGGAATGACCGGAGTGGAGTGCCCTCTGGTGGAAATCACGGGCACTCTCAGTGGTGATCGTGACAGGATCGGACTTGTTTGTTCAGCACATCCCACAGATGCTCGATTGGATTGAGATCTGGGGAATTTGGAGGCCAAGTCAAAACCTCAAACTCGTTGTGCTCCTCAAACCATTCCTGAACCATTTTTGCTTTGTGGCAGGAGCATTATCCTGCTGAAAGAGCCACAGCCACCAGGGAATACCGTTTCCATGAAAGGGTGTACATGGTCTGCAACAATGCTTAGGTAGGTGGTACGTGTCAAAATAACATCCACATATATGGTTGGACCCAAGGTTTCTCAGCAGAACATTGCCCAAAGCATCACATTGCCTCCGTCGGCTTGCCTACTTCCCATAGTGCATCCTTGTGCCATGTGTTCCCCAGGTAAGCGACGCACACACACCCGGCCATCCACGTGATGTAAAAGAAAACGTGATTCATCAGACCAGGCCACTTTCTTCCATTGCTCCGTGGTCCAGTTCTGATGCTCATATTCCCACTGTTGGCGCTTTCAGCGGCGGACTGGGGTCATCATGGGCACCCTGACTGGTCTGCAGCTATTCAGCCCCATACGCAAAAAACTGCGATACATTGTGTATTCTGACACCTTTCTATCAGAACCAGCATTAAGTTCTTGAGCAATTTGAGCTCCAGTAGCTCGTTTGTTTGATCGGACCACACTGGCCAGCCTTCGCTCCCCACGTGCATCAATGAGCCTTGGCCGCCCATGACCATGTCGCCGGTTCACCACTGTTCCTTCCTTGGACCACTTTTGATACTGACCACTGCAGACCGGGAACACCCCACAAGAGCTGCAGTTTTGGAGATGCTCTGACCCTGTCGTCTAGCCATCGCAATTTGGCCCTTGTCAAACTCGCTCAAATCCTTACACTTGCCCATTTTTCCTGCTTCTAACACATCAACTTTGAGGACAAAATGTTCACTTGCTGCCTAATATATCCCACCCACTAACAGGTGCCGTGATGAAGAGATAATCAGTGTTATTCACTTCACCTGTCAGTGGTCATAACGTTATGCCTGATCGGTGTATATATATACATATGTTCATGTGTTATTTACATTAGCCAGCAGCATAAGTTTAATGACAAATATCTGTAAGACATCACACAACATAGAAGCAAGCAAATAAACTGAAGCTTCAATTGTAACAATCCCAACAGTTCAGTAACAATAAGATTATATGGAGCATAACATTTTGTACCGTTGCTTCTGTCTGAAAAACAGTTGTGATGTTTGAATGAATTTGAACGAATCAGTTGAACGAATCACTTAAAAGAATCACTTAAATGACTCACTAATATAGACAGTCACTTGATGCCACCTTCTGCCGTAATTATGTAAAATTTTACACACACACACACATATATATATATATATATATATATATAAATTCATTTTTATTTTAGTTTAATTTAAACAAATTACTTTGGAAATAAAGACTGTGGATGTGATGTGTCACTGCTGGAAATGTGGGCTGCTTCTGAGAGACATTTGTAGATCCCCCTTCAGTTCACCATTTTGGTGGAAAAGGACTATGAGAGGCCATCAGTGGCCCTTTAGACTATCACTGTTGTAATGTGAAATAAAGATCCTGGACCTTGATAAATACTATTTCTCTCTCTCTCTGTGCGCATGTGCAGAGTGGTCGGGAGGAGTGTGTGAGTGACTGAGCGGCATGTTTGAGTGAGTTTCAGACTTTTTCCTTTTTCGTCTTTCTTTTTAGATTAAGGTACATATTGGTTGAGCTTATTAAAACTACGGCAGTGTTTTATATTTATTTGCTGACTTTGCGTCCTTGACCACAAACCACGGGTGCAAATGTTTATCAGATGAGACCGTGTCAGTGGAAGAAGGTACGGATAGTGCTTCGATCATTAATAAACATGTACATGGAGGTGTGAAAGTTGATGATGAGCTCATTGTTGCTGGGGTAGTTAATGATTCAGAATACCCAGAAAAACAAAGTGAGCCTGAAAACTTGCCGGTACAAAGCAGCAACCTTTTACAGGGTGATATAGATCTGTTGTCACAGAGAACTGATGATTTATCGGAGAATGACTCTGAATGTGAATGTCCAGATACAGGAGAAGAACATGATGTAAATTCACAAGGAAATTCTGTGGGGAATTATCTTACTTCTCATTTGAAGCCTCCTTTTTACACAGTTCAACAGTTGAGCAATTTCCTAGATGCTACTAAGAATCAGAGAAAACCCAAATTGGAAAAATATTTTCCTGATTTGGAACTTTTTGTTGAGCCTGGTACTATTGCTATGCGAAAGGCGAAGTTGGAAGAACTGGATCCACCAAAACGCTACAGGCTTAAAAAACTTGTTAGCACGGTTAGAAAAAGTTTAAATTTGCGTCTAAAAAAACTTTGATTCTATGAAAAGTGTTAAAAAGCAGATGTGGTGGGTTGCTTTATACCCCATTATAATTATTGTCACTTTTTTAAATATTGGGTCTTTAAATATTAATGGCTGTCGTAGTACAGTAAAAAGAAATGATCTCTTTAATTATTTAATTCTTAAAACGGCTGATGTGATCTTTCTTCAGGAAATGCACACAGATTTGCAGAACCAGTCACAATGGTTTAGCGATTGGAAGGGACAAATGTTAGTACAGGGGTTGCAATTTTGTTTTCACTCCGGGTTGGTGGTATTTTAAAGAGTTTTGAGATAATACCACGAAGAATATTACAAGTAGATGTTACTTTAGGTGACATCTTTTTCTCTGTTTAATGTGTATGCTCCTAATGATGGTAAGCGTATAACTTTTTTTGAAAAACTATCAGATGCATTATCGCACTGTCCCCGGGATAATATTATTATACTGGGGGTGATTTTAATTGCACTTTAAATCAGCAGTTGGATTGGAATCATAGTGAACCACATCCTCCTTCAGCTAAGAATCTTAAAAGTATAGATGATTGTTATAATTTTGTCAATTTGTGGAGAGATACATTTCCTGGGCTTAGACAGTATACTTGGTATACTTCAAATAATATTTCTGGAGCTGGGCTTGATCGTTTTAATACTGAAGCATGTAATTCTATTTCGCCTACTTTTCTCTCAGACCATCATTATATTTCTATGGTTATTTCTGTTGAGGCCACTAAATCTTATAAATCACTTTGGCACTTTGATAACAGCTTACTTCAGGATCACTGCTTTATTCACTCTTTTCACCTTTTTTGGAATTCTTGGAGAGAGAAGAGAGTAAATTTCTCATCTTTAAGTCAGTGGTGGGATGTGGGCATGGTGCAGATTAAAATTTTTTTGTCAGCAGTTTACTGCACATAGCAGGGGTGCCCTAGTAGAGAAAACGAAAGCCATTGAACAAGAAATCCTTGAACAAAGCAGTCATAGTACTACAAGTTTCATCTCCACTAACTCTTTCGAAAGGAATAAATTTCTTCTACGCAGCTTAGCGGAAGAACAAGGCAAAACTGCCCTTTTAAGGGCAAAGTTCATTCGTCTAAATGACATGGATTCTCCTATTTCTTTTTTCTTTGGACTTGAGAAAAAACCAAGAGCAAATAAGAATCTTCATCAATTGAAACTTCCAGATGGAAGAGTTCTAACAACACAAATGGAAATGAATGCTTTTACTATTTCTTTTTATGAAGATTTATACCGTTCAGAGCCATGTAATGGAGTAGAAGCTGACGTTCTTCTGAGTGACTTACCACAATTATCAAAGAAGGACAAAATGGATCTTGAGAGCCCTTTGACGATGGCTAAACTTTCGAGAGCTGTCCAGGAGTTGAATCCTGGAAAGTCACCTGGTTTGAACGGTCTTTCAGCCAAGTTTTATAAGGCTTTTTGGAACTTAATTGGCCAGGACTTGTATGATGTTTTGGTGGAAAGTATTGAAAGAGAGACCCTTCCTCTGAGCTGTCGGAGAGCGGTTTTAACTTTGATCCCCAAAAAAGGAGACCTTGGTTGCTTAAAGAACTGGCGCCCTGTCTCCTTGCTGTGTGTTGATCTTAACATTTTTTTTCAAAAACCTTAAATTAACAGGCTAAAGAACTCTATAGACAATATTATTCACAATGATCAGTCCTACTGTATCCCTAACCGAACAATATCTGACAACCATTTTTTGGTTAGAGACATTATTACAGTGGCAAAAAGACATAACCTGGATATCGGCCTTCTCTCTTTGGACCAAGAAAAGGCTTTTGATAGAGTGGACCACTCTTATTTATTTAAGACTCTTGAGGCTTTTGGATTTGGTCATCATTTTGTGTCTTTTATTAACTCTTTGTTTTGGGGCCCTTTAGAAGTTTTGACATGCTCTGACATTTGTGCTTTTTTCAGTTGCTTATAAACACAATGGCAAAAGTGTAATACACTGTATTCAGCACAAACTGGGCTACCATAATATGTGAGCAACATGTATGTACATGCTTGTGTTTTTGAGAGAATAACGTTTATGCTTGGTTTTTTAAAAAACAAAAAATGTAATTCACTGAATTAAGGCCTCAAAACACACAATAGATATGTGTCCACAAGACTTGACTAATGGGTGTTGTTGCCTAGAGTTTTTGCTTCAAACTGATGTGAGAATCATTGTGCCTACTATCAGGTCACTATGATTCTCAAATCTGTGAGATAAAAGAAAAAAAAAAAAAAAACATCTGTGAGGATACTGATAGGAGGATCAACTATTGTATTAACCTTAATATAATGTCCACTCGTAACAGAAAACATGATTGCTGATATTGCACAGCATGTGAACAAAATTCTGTATAGGCCTATTATATTTAAATTATATACAGTACCGGTCAAAAAATTGGACACATTACTATTTTTAATGTTTTTGAAAGAAGTCTCATGGTCATCAAGCCTGCATTTATTTGATCAAAAATACAGAAAAAAAAAACATTAATATTGTGAAATGTCATTACAATTTAAAATAATGGTTTTCTATTTTAATATACTTTAAAATCTAATTTATTTTGGTGATGTAAAACTGAATTTTCATCAGCCATTACTCCAGTCTTCAGTGTCACATGATCCTTCAGAAATCATTCTTATATGCTGATTTATTATCAATGTTGGAAACTGCTGTGCTTCTTAATGTTTTTTATAACCTGTGATACTTTTTTCAGGATTCTTGGATGAATAAATGAAGTAATGGCTGATGAAAATTCAGCTTTGCATCACAGAAATAAATGATATTTTACAATATATTAAAATAGAAAACCGTTATTTTAAATAGATTTTTTCTGACAAAATACGTTTTAATGGCTACAACAAGTAGCCTATCGAACACAAAACATTTGACTGGTACTATATTTATAGCATCTGAGCAGAAATTTGCGAACAAAAGCTTTATTGATGTGACACTAGGCTATTTTACAATAAACACTTCATAATCTGTCCAAAACAGGCCAAAGAAATCTTGTCTAAACAGTCTGACGTCTATGACATTTTATGTTGCAGCAGGATTCATATTTAAACGGTCTTTTGTGGTTTAATATTCACAGACACTAACAGAATAAACTTACCTCACAATCAGCGGCTGGATCCGTTGCTTTTAGAAATAAACAGCTTCTCTTCTGAGGTTAATTATTCCAGGATTATTCCTCACTGCGTCTCAAAACGATGTAAAGTACATGCACGAATCTTGATGTGTTTATTTGAGTTGATGTGGGCGTTGACTCTGTTCTCATGGATCGCGTCAGTATTTGAATCTCAAAAGAACGCGCGCTCCGTGGGCGTGGCCGCATTAACACTAATGAAGAGGCTCGCGAACGACTGACATCTCTCTCTTTTCAAACAGGTTACATAAACACAGAATATTTGTTTTCGATTTGATTTACATTATTTAAAACCTGACATTTCAACGTTTCTTTAGACATATGTCTCATGTTTGTGTGACAAGTATTCACAAAGTTACAGTTCATTTTCTGAAGAGAATCAGAAAAGACTTCATTGAGAGAGAGGCTGTAGATCGCGCATCATGTTTGTTTTCTTTATTTTGCAAAAAGCACAACATTTTGTTTTTATTGTGAGTATACACGAATAAAAGTAGAAACTTAACAGATTATAATGATGTATAACACTTGCCTGTTTGACCAAAATCGAGTATTTTGAGTCTCTTTCGCACTAAGGAAAAAAACGAGATGGAGGCGCCGGCGTCTCCGCCGACTTCAGAGAGTTAAACTCATGTATAGTGATATTTATAGCATGTTAAGAGTAAATGGTACGCTAACAAGGCCCTTTTCAGTTACAAGAGGAATAAGACAAGGGTGTCCTCTGTCAGGTTTACTCTATGCTATCTCTATTGAGCCTTTTTTAAATCTACTGAGAAAAAGACTATGTGGTATTGGTGTTCCTGGCTGCCCTGAAGTTCCCCAAGTAAAACTGATAGCATATGCAGATGATGTAACTCTGATAATTAGGAACTCAAATGATATTGATAATATAATTTCATGTTTGAATATTTTTCAGAAGGCTACGTCTGCACGTATAATGTAATTCTTTGTTGATCGGAGACTGGCATAGTACAGGACCTCCTAATTTGCCAAAGCAGTGTAAATGGGCCCAGGATGGATTAAAAGTTCTTGGCATTTATTTTGGAACTGACCAGTACATGGAGAAGAACTGGGAAGGAGTGGTTGACCAGGTCATTGGTAATATTCAGAAGTGGAAGTGGATTATCCCACAGCTCTCATATAGAGGGAGATGCCTTGTGATTATTAATCTGGCCGCTCCAATGCTTTGGCATAAGGTGACAGTGTTAAACCCCCCAAAATAACTGCTTTTAAAAGGTTCAAAAGGCATTTGTTGATTTCTTTTGGAATGGCCATCATTGGCTTCCTCCTGGGGTGCTTTATCTTCCCGTTGTAGAGGGAGGTCAAGGCCTTATACATGTTGAATCAAAAATTGCAGCAATGAGACTTCAAACATTGCAAAAACTACTGTACTGCTCTGATGGTATGCCATGGATTGATTATTGTTTGTATATTCTTAAAGATCTTGGAGGAACAGACCTTGACAAAGAGTTATTTTTAATTGAGAAGCCTTGTGTTGGAAATGTGTATTGTTCTCTTTTCAAATTCTATGCATCAATCTTTCAATCATGGAGTTTGTTAAAATTCTCAAGAGTGAGTGAATTATGGATGTGCAGAACCTTTGTTTTTTAATCCTCTTTTTAAGCTACAGCCTCCATTATCAGGTTCTGTAATTAAAAGGTTTTTGAATGCTGGAATAACTCGCCGGACCTGCTCGATATAACGAGGTTGTCGTGGAAAAAAATAAACTATATAATTATCATGGTGAAGCTGGAATTGAAAAACACAAGCAAAGTGTCTTTATAAGCTTTTATTCTTGCCAAGAAGGTCAGTTCGGACATACAGGTTGTGCAGTCAGAAAAGACAAAAACCAAAGCCCCTCACTCGTTCTTTTATACTCTCATTTCAATGGGTGAGGGCTTCTTAGTCAATAAATCAAAAACACAACAAACTCCTTAGTTGGTGTTATCTGCAGCTGTCACACCTTGAGTGAAAACACAAAACTTTCCGAGAACTTGTTCAAGGCTAAAATGTGTTTACTACAGAAAACGTCTCGGTTACGTATGTAACCCTCGTTCCCTGAGGAGGGAACGGAGACGTAACGTCAGTGACTGACGAATGGGGGTTTCGCTTAGAAGCCTATCATCTTCGAGATCTAAAAAACGCCCAATGGCAGCGCCAATGCCATGGGCATGCGGAATTTGCATAGCGTAACTCCGCCCCACAGCGTGGGTATAAAAGGAAGTACGCTGGCAACATCGCATTATGTTTACCTGCTGAGGAGCCAAGACTGAACTCCCGGCTGTTCCAGCGGTACAGCGGAAGTGGCAGAGGGACGTTACGTCTCCGTTCCCTCCTCAGGGAACGAGGGTTACATACGTAACCGAGACGTTCCCTTTCGTTCAGTCACTCCGAGTAACGTCAGTGACTGACGAATGGGGGTCCCAATATAATCACGCCACTCGGCTGTCATCCAGTGCCCTGCGTAAGCGTGAGCTCCCTGTCGTAAGCTAGTACGGACGAAGGACTCCCACTTAACACAGGAATACCAAGGTACACTGGGAAGCATATTCCAGGTGGAAGTATGCGCCAAATGCCTACCCGTAGGGAGGACTTAAGAACACATATGACCCGCTCAGGGCTACATATGGGAAACTCTGGGGTAACCAGCCGAAGGTGGAAGAATTTTACCCCCAGGGGTGGCAAGGGGCTTGCCAAGGGAAAGACACCTGCTCATGGAGACTTACAGTGGGAATACACATGTGGGGGTCGCCCAACGGGGGAACCATGCACACGGTGGCACCTAGCCAACACGAGGGCCTGAGCGAGTGGGCAGACGTACTGGTGTCGGCATCAACAGTGCTGGAGGAACTCAGGGCTTCAGGGAAACTACCTGAGGAAAATATCGCACGTATCCAGTCCGTGGAGTGGAATGGCGAGCAAGCGAAGACACCTGAGCCTAGTCCATTACCGGCCACTAGTAGAGGCGAGTACAAGAGAGGACACTGGCTCCACTCGGAGATTATAGAATCTGGCGAATGTGTTGGGTGTCGCCCAGCCTGCAGCTCTGCAATGTCTGTCAGCGAGGCGCCATGCGCTAGAGCCCAAGAGGAGGCCACACTCCGGGTGGAGTGAGCCCTGACCCCAAGGGGGCATGGGCGCCCCTGCGTTTGGTAAGCCAAAACAATGGCGTCCACTATCCAGTGAGACAACCTTTGCTTGGAGAGAGCCTTTCCCTTCAGCTTCCCACCATAACAGACAAAGAGCTGGTCTGAGGTCCTGAAACACTGCGTTCTGTCTACGTAAGCACGGAGGGCGCGTACTGGACAGAGCAGTGCCAAGGCTGGGTCTGCCTCCTCCAAAGGCAGCGCTTGCAGGTTCACCACCTGGTCCCTGAAGGGAGTGGTGGGAACCTTGGGCACATATCCAGGCCGGGGTCTCAGGATCACGTGAGAGTTGGCCGGCCCGAATTCCAGGCACGCTTCGTCAACCGAAAATGCCTGCAGGTCCCCTACCCTCTTGATGGAGGCCAAGGCGGTCAGGAGCGCTGTCTTCATAGACAGGAACTTAAGCTCGACTGACCGCAATGGCTCAAAGGGAGCCCTCTGCAGAGCGCTTAGGACTACTGCGAGGTCCCAAGAGGGTACGAGGGGAGAGCGAGGAGGATTCAGTCTCCTCGCTCCCCTCAGGAACCTGATGACCAGGTCGTGCTGACTTACCTTTTTCGTCTCCACAAGGTCGTGGTAGGCAGAAATAGCGGCCACATAAACCTTGAGGGTGGAAGGAGACAGCCTTCGTTCCAACCCTTCCTGGAGGAATGAGAGCACGGACCCGATCGGGCATTTCCAGGGGTCTTCTTGGCGAGAAGAACACCAGGTGACGAAGAGGTTCCACTTCAACGCATAGGCGTGTCGAGTAGACAAGGCCCTAGCGGAAGTGATGGTAGCCACCACCTGAGGTGGTAGGGTACTCAAACCTGCCGCGTCCCATCCAGGAGCCACACGTGGAGGTTCCAAAGATCGGGACGCGGGTGCCAAAGGGTGCCCCGTCTCTGAGAAAGGAGGTCCTTCCTCAGAGGAATCGACCAGGGAGGGGCTGTCGCAAGGAGTACGAGTTCGGAGAACCAGGTCCGGCCGGGCCAATACGGGGCGACCAAAATGACCTGCTCCTTGTCCTCCCTGATCTTGCACAGAAGCTGTGCAAGAAGGCTCACTGGGGGAAACGCATACTTGCGGAGGCCCCGCGGCCAGCTGTGCGCCAGAGCGTCCGTGCCGAGGGGGCCCTCGGTCAGGGAATAAAACAGGCGGCAATGGGAAGAGTCGTGGGAGGCAAACAGATCTACCTGTGCGTCGCCGAACTGTTCCCAAATCAGCTGAACCGTCTGGGGATGGAGTCTCCATTCTCCAGGAAGTGGCTGAAGCCGTGAGAGCTCGTCGGCTGCACGGTTCAGGACTCCCGGGATATGGATGGCACGAAGGGACCTCAGGTGCTTCTGACTCCATAAGACGAGATGGCGGGCGAGTTGAGACATGCGGCGGGAACGCAGACCACCCTGGTGGTTGATGTACGCTACTGTGGCCGTGTTGTCTGACCGGACTAGCACGTGTTGACCCTTGAGCAGCGCTCGGAAGCGGTGCAGGGCGAACCGTACTGCCAGCAACTCGAGGCAATTGACATGCAGGAGGCGCTGGGGTCCTGTCCAGGAGCCCGCGGCAGCATGTCCATTGCACATGGCACCCCAGCCCGTGGTGGAGGCATCTGTTGACACAACAATATGCCTGGAAACTCGTTCTAAGGACACACCGGCCCGTAGAAAACTGAGGTTCGACCACGGGGTGAGGGTCTGCAGGCAGGCCCGAGTCACTGGGACCCGGAGCGTGCCCGACTGCCATGCCCATCTCGGGACTCGATCGCGAAGCCAGTGCTGAAGCGGTCTCATATGAAGCAAACCGAGCGGCGTTACCGCGGCTGCAGATGCCATATGCCCCAGGAGCCTCTGAAATAACTTCAGTGGAACCGCACTCTTGCTCTCGATTTGACGAAGGCAAGTCAGCAGTGACTGCGCGCGCTCGCTCGTAAGCTGCGCACACATGGCGACCGAGTCGATTTCCATACCGAGAAAAGAGATCCTCTGCACTGGGCAGTTGACCCGAAGGCCCAGACGGGCTAGGTGCTGGAGCACCAGGTCTCTGTGTTCGCACACCTGCTCTCGAGAGTGGCTGAGGATCAGCCAGTCGTCGAGGTAGTTCAGGATGCGAACCCCGTGTTGCCTGAGTGGCACAAGGGCTGCCTCGACAATCTTCGTGAAGACGCGAGGGGACAGAGCTAGCCCGAATGGGAGGACCGCGTACTGGTATGCCCGCCCCTCGAAAGCAAACCGTAGGAACGGTCTGTGTCGAGGAAGAATGGAGACATGGAAGTAGGCGTCCTTCAGGTCGATCGCTGCAAACCAATCTGCTGGACGAACGCATTCGAAAAGGCGTTTCGCTGTCAACATCCTGAACGGAAGCCTGTGAAGGGATCGGTTCAGGACGCGCAGGTCCAGGATCGGTCGTAACCCACCGGTTTTCTTGGGTACAATGAAGTAAGGGCTGTAGAAGCCGGACTCCATTTCGGCTGGAGGGACAGGCTCGATCGCACCCTTCGCCAGCAAGGTAGCAACCTCCGCACGCATGAGGGGGGCATTGGGCCCCACTATGGTGAATCGGACTCCCCGGAAACGAGGAGGAGCCTGAGCGAACTGAATCGCATAGCCGAGCCTGATGGTCTTCGCGACCCAGCGGGACAGTCCAGGGAGCTGAAGCCAGGCTCCCAGAAACTGCACCAGCGGGGTCATGCGAACCATAGACGTACCCCGGGTGGGGCAGCGAGGCGGTGTGACCGGCCCAGACGTGGGAGGCGTAGCGTCCCGGTGTGGGGGCACGGTCATCAGCCGCGTCCTGACAGAGGAGACCAGGGAAGGACGCGCGTTCCACTGGGGTCTGCTCTGAGAGGAGACTGGCGTCAGAGAGGGACGAGAGTGGCGTGGCCCGGGGGCGGCGCACACTGCCATCGGTCTCTGGTCGCTCAGGGATGGGTATGTCAGTTCTTTCTTTAACCATAAAAAGGGTGCTGCTGACCCGGGGGCCAGCAGCGGAACAAAGGATTCTCCCCCGGCCCTCCACCGGGGGAAGGAGTGGTCCTGCTACCATCTCCTGGAAAGAACTGCCCATCCCTGAGCTGTCCGCGTCAGGAGCGCCGCTTAGCCTGGCGCTTGGCGGGCTGCGGGGCTGGAGCGGACTGGGGCGCCTTCCTACGGCGTCCTCCACGGCGCGGCCCAGGTGAAGGCTGCTGCTTGGGTGGCGCGGGAGGGGCGGGAGCCGCGGGAGGGCGCCCTCGGCGGCGAGCAGACTGAGGCAACTGTGCCGGCGGCTGGGTGGAAGCAGCAGCTGGCCGCCGGGGCAGTACGTGCTTGATGGCCTCAGTCTGCTTTTGGGCGGCTGAGAACTGTTGGGCGAAGTTCTCAACCGCGCCGCCGAATAGCCCATCCTGGGATATGGGAGCGTCGAGGAGACGAGTCCGCTCGGCGTCCCGCATATCAGCCAGGTTGAGCCATAGGTGTCTCTCCTGGACCACTGCTGTGGACATCACCTGGCCCAGGGAGCGTGCGGTCACCTTCGTCGCCCGGAGGGCGAGGTCGGTGGCGGCACGCAGCTCATTTCTGAGCCCTGGGTCAGCTCTACCCTCGTGCATGTCCTTGAGCATCCGGGCCTGGTAGGCCTGAAGGATGGCCATGGCATGCAAAGAGGCGGCAGCCTGCCCCGCAGCTCTGTAGGATTTCGCCACCAAGGTTGATGTGAAACTACAGGCTTTGGAGGGGTGCTTAGGGTCGCCACGCCACGTTGAAGCACTCTGCGGACACAGTTGCATCACAACAGAGCGTTCAACCGGGGGAACCCCAGTGTACCCTTTGGCCGCGGCCCCATCGAGGGCAGAGAAGGTGGAGGAGGCCGCCGATCGGTCACGGGAAGACAACGGGGACTTCCAGGACCGCGTGACCTCCTCATGCACCTCCGGGAAAAAAGGTATTGGGGGCGTGGTCTGACGGGTGTCAGAACGCGGCGCCCCCAAAAACCAATCGTCCAACCGCGAGCGTTCAGGACGGGGTGGAGGGTTCCACTCCAACCCGAGACTCGCGGCTGCCCGGGAAAGCATGGCTGTCAACTCCGGGTCCGACTCGGACAATGCTGGCACACCGGAAGGCGGCAGCACAGCCGAATCATCATCCTCGGAGGACTCCAGCCCACCTTGTGATGCGGCGATCGACATTCGCTCGTCCTCTGCGGCGCCAAACGACACACTCGGAACAGCAGGAGCCGGCTCCGGTGTCTCAGTCTGAGCGCACGGCGGGAACGGTGCGCTAGAGGGGGGTGTGGTCCGAGGCATGAGCGTCGGGGCTTTGTTCCACACCGTCACCCTCAGGTCACCCTGGCCACCAGCCAAAGTGCTGCCTCGCGTAGAGACCGCAGATTGGGGTGTGGCAGAGGGGACTCTCACTCTATTACGGAGCTCATTGAGTCTCGACCGCAGCACCGAGATGGGCATGTCCCCGCAGTGGGAACATGTCTCATCCACAAACGCTGCCTGAGCATGCTGAAAGCCCAAGCACATCAGGCAGTGATTGTGCCCATCAGAGGGCGGCAGATATCGACCGCACCCAGAAGCACACTGGCGAGACATCTTGAAAAAGACGTGCCAAGTGTGAGCTCTTTTAAGAGAGGAAGCTTCGCAGTGATGCCGAAGCGCCCAGGGACCGAATACCGGCTGAATGCAGACCACTGCACAGATCAGCAGGCAGGCAGTAAACGATCGCTGGAACACGCCGTCACACCAACACCAACTGGAAAGCTGTTCGTCTCGAAGAAGCTGACGATACTCAGAAGGCTTGAGGAGTGAAGAGATACTCTTGGCTCCGAAGCAGAAACATAATGCGATGTTGCCAGCGTACTTCCTTTTATACCCACGCTGTGGGGCGGAGTTACGCTATGCAAATTCCGCATGCCCATGGCATTGGCGCTGCCATTGGGCGTTTTTTAGATCTCGAAGATGATAGGCTTCTAAGCGAAACCCCCATTCGTCAGTCACTGACGTTACTCGGAGTGACTGAACGAAAGGGAACTATAATTCCCATTATATTTAACAAAAACATCTTATATAAGCTTGATATAATTAAAAACACCTTATATGGTTTGATATAGTTTGTTATGGTCAAAATTTTCCATTACAAAGTCAGTGGCGAACGGCTCAGTCACATGCTAACCAGGTTGGGATTAGGTCAGTAAGAACAGTGGAACGTTAAAGCTTGTTTCCCCTCAGTATTCACCTCATTTATAGATTCTGCTTTAATTAATGGCTTGTTATCTAATACTTTTCCAGCATTGAAAGTTGTCCCAAAAAATTTGGAAATTGAAGAGAACACTAAGGTTTTTTTGTTAAAGGGGTTTGAATTTTTAGATTTCCAAAGTATGGGGAAGAAAATGGTTTATCATATTTGTGCTAAATCGGCACACTTTGGGCAGTTGAAGGAAAGGATAGATACTAAATGGAGGACTTACTTTTCTGTACCCAGAGATGTGAATCCCTCATGGAGGCTGTTGTACAAGCCTCCTATTCCAAAAAAATGTGGAGGCTTACAGTGGAGAATACTTCATAGTGCGTTGGCTACAAACACCTTTGTTTCTAAATTTAATGATATGGTTTTACCTGAATGTTCTTTCTGTAAGGCTTCTGATACTGTTTTTCATTTATTTTGTGAGTGTTCAAGGCTGGTTCCACTTTTTGTACTTTTGGAAAAACTAATTATGAAATTGGGATTTTCTTTTACTAGTGTTGTAGTCAAGACCACCTAAACTGAGACCAAGTCGAGACCAAGACCAGCATGTGCCGAGACCAAGACAAGACCAAGACTTTGTGGGGTTGAGACCAAGACAAGACCAAGAACAAGGCAGGGCGAGACCGAGTCTAGACCAAGACCAGACCAGCACTCCTTAAATTCATCTAAAAGATCCATATCTAGAAATGTCTTATATTTAATGAATAAATACAGTTAGAATAGTAAGACACTATAGCGCTGTTACCAATCAAATCACTGACAATAAAATTCATGGCACAGAAGTTGCATCTGAATTGGTACAATTACACCTGCATAAATAATGTTCAGATTAATTTAACATTAAAACATTAACATTATTTAACAGTCAGGGAATCATTTATTCAACCGATTTGTTAAAAGCAGCGGATTCATTTAATAACGAAACGTTGCCGAATTAGCAAAGACACAGTTTAAAATTTGTCATTTAATATTAACCTCTTGTTTATTGAACGTTTGTATAAATTGCAATCACGCTTATATTCATGAAAACAGCTATCTTGCTCTTGTGATATTACTTAATTATATTCTATGTTATATAAAAAAAACTAAATCTCAGAATTTTGTGGGCATTTATATTAATTTTGGGCATTTTTTGAGACAATGCTGCATTGATTTTGAACCCGGCAGCACGGTAACAAAAGAGATCACATTACAAAAAAGTTATTGATTGCATTTTAAGCAGTAAGTTTTACATCAAATCACATTAATGATGTTAAATCAGACAATGCACCGGCAATTTAGTGATATCCTTGCAGTTGTGATCTTGACATATTACAAACAAACTGATAATGTACCTTTTTTTAAAATGAGGTGGGGTGTGAGAGATGCTTTAGTGACAATGAGCAAGTTTGGAAATATGGTTTTTAATTGGTAATTTTTTTTGTGTGTCTGTGTTTTGTACACTAGTTTTGTAATGTTTTGAAAAATGGTGTAAATTAAAAGGGCTTTAAAAGTCAAAGTCTCTCTCTCTCTCTCTCACGCATGCTTGAGCGTTTGCTGAGTGAGTGTGGAGAGCGTGTGGTGAGTTTTCTGCCCGCTGTGGCAACTTTTTCTTGGTTGGACATTGCTATTTTTAACGTTTAATCTGCATTGAGTAGATAAAACATAATATTGGCTTTTTGGGCATTTTTGTGCCAGTGTATCACCGAGGGCATGGCGGCCCAAGGTGTTGACTCGCTCGGTTCATTAACATGGCGCCATGGGGTTGAAGTGGTGGCCGCTGCAAGTGTGGAAGATTGTATCTTGGCTATTGGAGAGGTTGTTGGACATAAGAGCATTTGAGCAGCGTCAAGGATGAGTAATGCAATTGTTTGTTTTTTGAACACTGTAGAAAATGCCAATGATGTAGTAGAGGAGTTGTAATTCGTGGCCTTTTTACACCATGTGATTCCTCTTTCAACTCCTGCGAGAAAGGTTATCCTGTCAAATATACCACCCTTTATTAAAGATGAAGCTTTGGTTAAGGAATTGTCACGTTTTGGAAAGTTGGTTGCTCCAATGAAAAAGATCGCAACTGGGAGTAAATCTGAGTTGATCAAACATGTGGTGTCTTTTAGGAGATTCACGTACATGATTTTGAGTGAGAACAGAACAGAACTGAATTTAAACCTGAAATTCAGATTTGATGATTTCGATTACATTGTATATGTATCTACTGATATAATGAAGTGTTTCGGATGTGGCAAAAACGGGCATTTGGCTCGTGCCTGTCCCAAAAATGGGGGTAACGGTACACGCACAAGGCAAGGCACGATAGATGAGAGGGTGGTGCAAGACGAGGAAAGCGCTGCTAGAACATCTGTGCCAGTACCTATGAATTCAACACCTATGAGTGTCAAGTGCACAACAGACAAAGTGCCTTGTGAGCAAACAGTTGAAACTGTTCAAATCATGATCGAAATCATGGAAGATAATGATTCGACTGATAAAGATCAAATAAGGTAGAATGTGAGCTTGCTTAAAGAAGTAAAAAATGAAATTACCATTTGTCCAGCATACTGTGCTTTTTGAATCACATATATTAGGAATTGTGAATAACTGTGAATCTACATAAAAATACATGCTAGTCCAACAAAATTTTCCAAAATGTCACAACCCTAACCCTACATGTTAAACAAAGTTTTCTGGACAAACATTTTTGTGTTGAGAAGCAACGCTAAGATCTAAATAGTTTGCGCATGCGTGATGAGCCAGAAAATTGCGCCGAATGCAAGGGGTTTCCTTCTCCATTTTGTATGGTAGCTCCTCAGTTTCAATGTGCCATGTTGAAGTTCGCTCATCCTGCTTCTTCGAGGATCTAATATTGCCATACTTCAGTAGGTAAGTGTTAATATTACTTTTATGCATGCAATGAATTGCATATTCCCAAGCTGACAGTGTGTTATTAGACATAAGAATTTTTGTGTAAGGTTAAAAATGCAAATTGTTAAACAGCGGATACTCCATGTATAGTTTTAACTAAGTCTTTAACTAATATGTTGGCGTAATTATAATTATAAATAAAAAGACATATTATGGAAGCACCGTGCCATCAACAAAAATGTTTTATGTAGGCTAAATGCACAAAAAACAGCGTGTGGCCTAACATTTTTTATGTTTGTCACTGGTCAGAGAAAGATTAGCCCATTAAAGTTCTCTAGACACAGATTATGGTAAATTAGATACTCATTTAAGCATTTCAAGTGATCAGGATCCCAGCGCGAGTTCAGTACATCCTGCTGATATTACGTGGTAATACTTGCCAAGTAAACAATTAAATAAATATTTAAATAATTTTACACATGATAAAGAGTCAATACAATAGACAAGATAAAGCAAACTGAAATTAGCGAGTAATATGTTTGTTTACCATACGATTGTTAGTTGAGTTTTTTTGTTTGTCTCAAGATGGCGCTGATTAGCTGAATGTGTATCTGCGCATTTGTGAGAGAAAGACAGCGGAGAGTTACGGGAAACATTTAACCGCTGAGGTAGAACGTGTAATGTGTTAATGTTTGATGTGTAACGTTAAGCCTCACATACACAATGTATGGATATATAAACTATTATGCAAATGTATTTTAGCCGTTTCAATGTGCGGTTTCATCGTTAAAATTTCTCACTCACGTGTGTCTGTATAGAGCAGATAATTCTTAAAAAAAAACATTGAGATCTTCTTTGTACATCATATGATTTTAAATATGGGGACAAAGATAAAATGTGTTCTAAAAGTGTAGAATGACTCTTAAATGCATTGCATTTTAACTTTGTTTTATAATAATTTTAATTAATATAAGGTTGTGATGTTTACAATATAAGGTTCTAACTGATAATTTTCTATTTTCCAGGATGATCCAAAGTGGATGTGGTTAGCATATCATTGTTGGATGCAACACTGAGGTGTGCTGTACAAAGAAAGTTTCCACATTTGCACACTGTCACTGTCCAAAGAAGTTTGTCTGCATGGAACTCAGTATGCTAAGAACATGATCATTTCTGCAGGACACTGCAATGGACAGCCTGAGTTCTTCAAGATAGAAAGCATGTTGCTCTGTTCTGCCAAAGTGTCCTTTATATCAAAAAGACTCTCCACCTGGTAAATAGAGATCTTACGAACTTGTTGAGAGCAACTATGGTGACATGGTTGTCCTTGATACTGGTGACTTAAATGATTATCACCCTTTGATTCCATACCGATTTGGAGAGAAAGTGTTTGTGACCCTTAGGACATATCTGCAGCACTGAATGCACCTATAATGGTACGTAGCAACTTTGTTTGTTTACTTATTTTTAATTTTTTAATTAAATAATTGAATTGAATTTGCCATTGCCCATACCAACTCTTTCATTTGATTTGAATTTTATTATTAATTGCATTAATACAATTGAATTGTATGTTATGAACAGATTTGTGAGGAGTTTTTCAGAATCACCAACAAAGACCTTCTGGGAGTCTTCATGACAGCCATTGACATGTACACACCGAAGCTCCTGAAACTTTACAGAGACAGAAAAGGAGCTTTCGGACAGGACATGGATGCGCTCCTAGAAAGGCTTGATGACAGGGTAAGTTCAATTTCAATGTTTTGATAGTTTGATCTATGTTACTTTGGCTGATGATAAATACAGTTTTTATACTTTAGCTATTTGGTTGTTTCTTTTGTATGTTTTTCAAGACAACAGACATTGTTAATCACAGGAGGACTGCTGCTCTAGAAGGCCTGTCTGTATTTCTTTGCGAAAACCCAACCGAGCTATTCAAGAAGTGTAAAGTATGTATCAAAGACTTGAAAAGGCTTAAAGGGTTAGTTATTCCAAAAATGTCATGAATTACTTACCCTCTTGTCATTCCAAACATGTAAGACTTTCATTCATCTTCAGAACACAAATGAAGATATTTGTAATGAAATCTGAGAGATTTCTGTCCCTCTATTGACAGTCTACGCAACTGACACTTTCAAGCCCCAGAAAGGTAGTAAAAACATTGAAGTAGCCCATGTGACTCCAGTGGTTTAACCTCAGTTTTGTGAAGTGATGCGAATGCGTACAAAAATTAAGTCTTTATTCACAAAAAATAAATCTCCATGCGTGTTGTGTTGATGCAAGAGCAGATGTTCTCACCCATTCTGGAAGCACCATTTTTAGAAAACAAACCAAGACCTAAAGCAACATAAATGTAGAATTTAATAAACATACAGCATCCCTCTTCCCCTGCTTTTAAACGGGTGAGAACATCTGCTCTTGCATCTTGCATTCATGGTGAATGTGTGTTGGAGATTTATTTTTTGTGAATAAAGACATTGTTTTAGTTTTTTACACACAGAGCAATTGCATCGCTTATCAAATTGAGGTTAAGCCACTGAAGTCACATGGATTACTTTAATGATGTCTTTACTACCTTTATGGGCCTTGAAATGCCTTGTTGCATTGGCTGTCAATGGAGGGACAGAAATCTCTCAGATTTCATCAAAAAGATCTTTCTGTTTTGAAGATAAAGGAAAGTTTTACGGGTTTGGATCGACATGAGGGTGAGTAAATGATGACAGAATATTAATTTTTGGATGAACTAACCATTTAAAGCAGGGATGTCCAAACCTGCTCTTGTAGGGCCAATGTCCTGCAGAGTGTAGCTCCAACCTACCTGGAAGTTTCTAGTAATCCTGTGGACCTTGATTATCTGGTTCAGATGTGTTTAATTGGAATTAAAGCTAAAACTCAGCAGCACAGTGACCCATAGAACAGGATTGGACACCCCTAGTTTAAACTCTTTCCAGATTTGGTGTTTTCTGCTTATTATTTACTTGTTCTAGACCTGGTCATGCCATTCTTTGTGTTATCTGTTTATTATAATGTCCACTTTTGATTAAGGATTTCACATTATAAAACTATTTACCACTACAAAGTTGAAAATTAGTCTAATGCATAGTCTGTTCATAGTCTTAAAACATTAAAATATCACTTGCTTTTTCTGTTAAAAAAATGGTTGTTGGTGAGGCATAGTTGGACCAGTGTTTCAAGTTTTTTTTAATGTTTTGAAAAGTTTAAGATTTTACATTGTCAAGACATTAAAAATACAAAACAAGCATTGACGTTTTATACGGACTGTTTAAATGGACAGTTTTACTAAAAAGACACTATGAAAACTGCCTTGTGGTGTTGTGGATACTTTTTTTTTTTTTTTTTTTTGTTGCTGTTTTTAATTCCAGTCAAACAGATTTCAAGCTCTTTTACAATGAAACGCTCTGCACTCTCATATTGATACTCCTTCAAATAGTAAAACTGTTTAGAGTCTAAAAAAGTAAGCATTTATGTGAATATTACAAAACCAATTTTTTATTTTTTTTCAGCAACTTCCAAACAAAGATCTCAAGTGCAGCTTGATATTGTTTTGAATGTTTACGGATCTGGCATTGAGTGACCTGTTTGTCTATACTTTGTCCTAAAAGCATTTGAAGCAAATTTGGACAAGTGTTCCCATGTTGTCTTAATTAAAGGGATAGTTTGTCCAAAATTTGAAAATTTGTAATCACTTACTCACCCTCATGTTGTTCCAAACTTGCATGAGTGTCTTTCTTCTGTTGAACACAAAACAAAGATATTTAGAAGAATGTTAGTAACCAGACAGTTGACGGTAGCTATTGACTTACATAGTAGGGGACAAAACCATGTACAGTAAGTCAATAGCTACCGTCACCTGTCTGGTTTTCAAAAAACAGTGTCAAGAAAAGAACAAAAGAATGACAGATAATATTGAAAGTGAATTGTCTGACTCCAGTGCTTCAAGTTGCTCACAGAGTGAATGGAAATGTAATGATTACAGTGCTGATGAAATTATGACATTTTTAAATGTGACAAAAAAATCAGAGGAGTACAGATTGCTGATTTCTTCCAAGACCTGAAACGGTTTGTGGAAAGCACTAAGAGTCTAATGAGTGAAGGTTGCTTTCTGGATAAAGAAGTATATCGACTTTAGAAAGCAACCTTCAAAAATCCAAAATCAACTGAATAATGATGATAAAGTGGCATAATTCCTTTATCCTGATTGGCTGTGTGTTTCTGTATGGCTTAATTTTCTGTTTCTTTTTCTTCTTTACACATGTCAGATATCTGTATTGCATCCTTAAATGTAAACGGAGCCAGGGATGATGTAAAAAGAATGCAAGTGTATGAAACAAAACAGAAAAAACTTGATGTCCTTTTTTTACAAGAAACACACAGTGAAAAAAATCAAGCCTTTTTTGAAAAATATGTTCTGGTTTTTATTAGTGTGTATGCCCCCACTTTACCAACAGAAAGAGTGTCTTTTTTGGACATTTTATGCTCAACTCTAGACAAATACAATAGTGAAGAATATATTTTTCTTTGGTGGAGATTTCAATTGTGTAGAACAAAATATTGATCATAACCATATGGAACCACATATGCCCTCTCGCAAACGTCTTTGTGAAATAATTGAAAGAAACGACTTATGATGCCTGGAGAAATTTAAATGGAAATTCAAGGCACTATACATGGGCTCATGCTCATGAAAATCTATTGTCTTTAGCAAGATTAGACAGATTTTATAGTTTCAAACACCATCACAGTGTTTTTAAGAGCTGTATAATAAACCCAGTTGGTTTTTCAGACCACAGTTTAGTTATATGCAGTGTTTTTTTCAATTCTGTGTCACCAAAGGGTGCGTATTGGCACTTTAACACTGCTCTCTTAAATGATGCCTTTTTTAAAGAGACTTACATTTTTTTGGGAAAGTTTTAAAAATGAAAAAGTTTATTTTTCTTCTCTCCAGAGTTGGTGGGATTTTGGCAAGATTCTAATGAAGCTTTTTTGTCAACAGTATACTCAATATCAAGAATTTTAGAAACTGAAATTTTGAACTTTTTTAAAAGAAAACTGCTTTGTCTGACCTACAAGAGATGAAGGCACAGGGTGCACTGGTCAGATCGTGATTTAAGACTGCAGAACAGATGGATGTACCATCTAAATTTTTTAGAAAAAAAGAACGGTTTATCCATTCATTGTTCTGAGTCTGGATCTTTGTTGTCAGATTCTAAGGAAATAAGAGAAAGGGCAGTTAGTTATGAAAAACTTTATAAATCTAAATATAAAGGAAAAAAAGACAGCAGTTGTTTTTTGAAAAATTACTAAAGGTGTTTGAAAGGTGTAACACTTTCAAAGTCTATTGGCCTGGAAGAATTGTTTAAAGCTCTTCAAGGCATGGAGAATGGTAAAGTTCCTGGAATAGATCCCGGTTGAGTTTTTACAAAACTTTTTGGTCTGTTATAGGAGAAGATTTGCTAATAGTTCTTAATGACAGCTTAACCAAAAGACTTTTGCCAATGAGCTGTAGAAGAGCAATTTTGACCCTTTTGCCTAAGAAAGGTAATTTGAGTGATATAAAAAAAATTGGAGACCCGTGTCTTGTGTTGTGATTATAAACTGTTATCTAAAGTATTAACTACCCGTTTGGGTGAAGTTTTAGTTGAAGTCATCCATCCTGACCAGTCGAGTGTGTCACAGAGTAAGACAAGGGTGTTCTCGGTCAGGGTTACTATATAGAACCACTTTTAAGCGTTTTAAGTAGAGTTTTAGAAGGGGTGCCTTTACAAAATTATAAGAATTTATGTCTGTCCGCGTATGCAGATGATGCTATTATAATGATTAATAAGTAAAATGATGTAGACTTATTACTAAAGACATTAAAAGATTTTGGTTTAATTTCTTCTGCAAAAATTAACTGGAATAAAAGTGAGGCAGTCTTTACGAGAGAGTACAAAAGTAGAGTACCAAATCTTCCAGATGGTTTATGTTGGACAAGAGATGGCTTGAAATATTTGGGAGTATAAGTAGGTAATGAGACAGTAGCTCAAAAAAATTGGATGGGAACAATTGAAAAACGGAAATGGGTTGTACCAAATTTATCATACAGAGGACGTACTTTGGTTATTAACAATTTGGTGGCTTCCTCTTTGTGGCACCGGATGGCTTGCATCTATCCACCGGCTTATTTACTTGGAAAAATCCAGTCTGTTTCATTAGACTTTTTTTGGGACAAGTTACACTGGATACCACATAACATTTGTATTTAAAAAAGGAGGAGAAGGTCAAGGACTTGTACATGTACAAAGCAGAACTGCAGCCTTTCGGCTACAATTCATACAACGATTTCTTACTAGTCCAGAGAACTTGGCTTGGAAATCTGTGGAGGAACTGTTTTCACCTTTTTAAAGTGAAAAGAACTGAGAGTACAGATTCTCTTTTTTGGTTACTGGAAGAACCCATGATTTATGGTGCTCGTCTGGATATTTTAGATACATGTGGACTATTAAATGGTGCTTTTATTAAATCCAAGACACTGGGGCGTTTAATTAATGTGACCGGTTCAAATTTTGAAAATGTAATATTCACAGTAAAGTAAATGTGTAACAGTATGGATCCACTAGAGGCAAGCTTTAAGAACCCAAGTGCAGTTTATTTAACAAAGGTGATAGAGTAAGCAAAAACAAACAGCCACAGAACTCACCAACGTCGGTACAGGGAATAATACTAGACAAGGGAACAAGGCAAACATGAGGGCTTAAATACACAAGGACTAATGACTAAACAAGACACACCTGTGAACAATCAAGACAATGAACCAACAGGCTCGTTTGAGATGCGCCTCACCTCGGGCGGCTGCAGTGATGGGAGGAGTGAAAAAAGTGCAGCCAGGACGGACAGTTCTCTCTTCTCGTAGTGGATCAGACACCTGCGAGATCAAAGGCGGATGTGTCGCTGATAAACTGGATGTAATTTAAGTTCTGTTGCTTTTATAAATCATATAATCATAATCATTTTTACTTTAATTACATACATGTTTTTATACAGCTCTGAAAAAAAATAAGAGACCACTCCAAGTTCAGAAATCAATGTTAAGTGGTCTCTTAATTTTTTCCAGAGCTGTATGTATATATATTTTTTTATAAATATGACAACAATCACATAACCCACCACAGAGAGATCGCACTGTCTGAGAGTTTTAATTTATGCACATAAAAACATGATATCAGAGTTTTAAAATCAAACATTTTAAAAGAGAACCAGAGGCCTACATCACGGTTGTTTAAACCAATAAGCATGTGTTGCTGTGTTGTCAGCAGTCGTTTCCCATCATGCTTTTGATCAGCGCAGTCGGTGGAGAGCAACTGCGCCCGACTGCAGAATCCGACACGGCCGCCTAGCCCTCGCGAGAGTTTTTGACACACGTCATCATGACATCAGAGCAAGTCGAACCACACTCGGACACATTTCTAACCGGCATGCATCTCGCGAAGATTGATTCTGCGCAGATTTTGCTCATCTCAAACGAGCCTATTGACAACATGACACAAGAGACTAGGGAAGCACATGACATGATCACATGAGGGCACAATGGCAAACCAGGAAACATGACATTGAACATAAAATAAGAACATGAAACAGAACCAAGACACTAGACATTACAAAATGAATATGCTTGAAATTTTTTTTTTTTTTTTTTTTTTGCTGAGAAAATGTACAATGCTTGTGTAAAAGCTTTCAACAAAAAGAGTCTACATGAAAGAGTTGATTCACCTTGGCGCACCATTTTTGGATTTGATAAAGATGTAAAACCAGAGTGGAGGGCACTCTATAAGCCACCATTAACAAAAAGAACTGGAGACTTACAGTGGAGAATTATACATGGTATAATTGCTGTTAATTATTTTATTTCTATTTTAAATCCAAATATTGGTCAAGAGTGTCCTTTTTGCTCTCAAAGAGAGTCTGTTTTTCATGTGTTTATGCACTGCTCAAGACTTAAGCTATTATTTGATTTGTTTAAGGATATTTTTATTTGTTTTGATGATAAATTCACTGTACCAGTTTTTATTTTTGGTTTTAAATATATCCAAAGTAGACAATATGAATGTAAACTGATTCATTTTATTATAGGAAAGGCAAAAATGGCAATATATGTTAGCAGAAAGAGGAAAAATTTAACAAAAAGGCGATTATTACGGAAGCCCTAAAAGGCTATGGATTATTATTTTTATTATTATTATTATTACTATTATTATAGGAATTATTTTTTTCGGTCTTGTTTTCTCGTGATCACGACTTAATTTTCTCGTGATCTCAAGATAACAAAAGTTGTTTTCTCGTGATCACGACATAACACACTGCACCCGGTGTCTACTGTTGCTATAGCAACGAACAACTTTCACGCGCATCTGGACGGATAAACCGTGCGCTCTTATACACTCACCTAAAGGATTATTAGGAACACCATACTAATACTGTGTTTGACCCCCTTTCGCCTTCAGAACTGCCTTAATTCTACGTGGCATTGATTCAACAAGGTGCTGAAAGCATTCTTTAGAAATGTTGGCCCATATTGATAGGATAGCATCTTGCAGTTGATGGAGATTTGTGGGATGCACATCCAGGGCACGAAGCTCCTGTTCCACCACATCCCAAAGATGCTCTATTGGGTTGAGATCTGGTGACTGTGGGGGCCATTTTAGTACAGTGAACTCATTGTCATGTTCAAGAAACCAATTTGAAATGATTCGAGCTTTGTGACATGGTGCATTATCCTGCTGGAAGTAGCCATCAGAGGATGGGTACATGGTGGTCATAAAGGGATGGACATGGTCAGAAACAATGCTCAGGTAGGCCGTGGCATTTAAACGATGCCCAATTGGCACTAAGGGGCCTAAAGTGTGCCAAGAAAACATCCCCCACACCATTACACCACCACCACCAGCCTGCACAGTGGTAACAAGGCATGATGGATCCATGTTCTCATTCTGTTTACGCCAAATTCTGACTCTACCATCTGAATGTCTCAACAGAAATCGAGACTCATCAGACCAGGCAACATTTTTCCAGTCTTCAACTGTCCAATTTTGGTGAGCTCGTGCAAATTGTAGCCTCTTTTTCCTATTTGTAGTGGAGATGAGTGGTACCCGGTGGGGTCTTCTGCTGTTGTAGCCCATCCGCCTCAAGGTTGTGCGTGTTGTGGCTTCACAAATGCTTTGCTGCATACCTCGGTTGTAACGAGTGGTTATTTCAGTCAAAGTTGCTCTTCTATCAGCTTGAATCAGTCGGCCCATTCTCCTCTGACCTATAGCATCAACAAGGCATTTTCGCCCACAGGACTGCCGCATACTGGATGTTTTTCCCTTTTCACACCATTCTTTGTAAACTCTAGAAATGGTTGTGCGTGAAAATCCCAGTAACTGAGCAGATTGTGAAATACTCAGACCGGCCCGTCTGGCACCAACAACCATGCCACGCTCAAAATTGCTTAAATCACCTTTCTTTCCCATTCTGACATTCAGTTTGGAGTTCAGGAGATTGTCTTGACCAGGACCACACCCCTAAATGCATTGAAGCAACTGCCATGTGATTGGTTGATTAGATAATTGCATTAATGAGAAATTGAACAGGTGTTCCTAATAATCCTTTAGGTGAGTGTATGTTGTGGATATTTCAGCTAAATGTTTGCTTCGCTTAATAAACATTTTATTTGTGTAGGCTAATTAACATGTTTAAATTACCAACAGAGCATTCAACAGCTCAAGCGCAGGCGGAGCGCCTTCAGAAAGATGCCAGGTTATTCTGTAACTATTCTAAAAATCTTTTAGAGCTGCTTGGATTCAACCCACTTTATTTTCCTCATTCGTTTGAAATAAAATGACATTACATAATTGGTTTGTTATTTTTATTCGTCATGCAGGATAGGCTGTGACTGATATCATGTACACTAGCTTCCGCCCATGCGCTTCCATTAAAAAGAGGTGCAATACTCCAGATTTCCAAAAAACAAAAGTTTAATCCAGTTGGTATTAGGCTAAAAACAATCTTGGGATGCTGTTTGAGAAGAGTGTTTATGTATAGGCTATGTGTGTGGTTTCCTACAAAGAAATGTAGACAATAGGTTACACACTATCACTGATTTAAATTTTTGGCAGCTACACATCTTTACATAGGCTATAAATCATATTTCTCATCAATAGGCTATACTACATTGAGTGACACAGTGAGGTAAACTAGCTATATTAGACTGATGATTAAAATGGCGTCTTAAAGATGCACAATAAGGTGCAAACAGAATACAGCGACATCAAATTTAGTTTTAATAAGCAATAAGTTTAATATCAAACCGAACGCTATTGCGGTAATGAAGCTGTGATGAGTCATGCATCTATAGCAGTTACAACTTAACGATAACAGATACAACACTTTCAAGCGAAATAATCATATTCAAGCATTTAACATTAGTTAAGTTAATTACTTAATGCACACAATACTGCACAAATGATGGCGATCACGAAAGGTTTTCACTCTCTCTGTCCCAAACGCGTTCAATCTGGGGTGGATAGGCTATATACCGCAGCCCGTCAGTTATATGTGGTTCTATACTGCCACCTGTTGGCGCAGTTGTGTAACTTAGAGAAGATTAAGTCGTGATCACGAGAAAACAAGAAAGAAAAATGAAAATAATCCATGGCCTCCTAGGGCTTCCGTAGATTATAATGTTGTAATGATGTTTATAGCTATGATTAAATGGAGACTTCGAATTGATTTTTATTTTTTTTATAAAGCTACAAACTGTTTAGAAGTATTTGAAAATATATGGTGTCATAGAGGGGCGTTGTGTTCTTTTATTGAAAATGAAATGACATTTTCTTTAAACATGATGTGCTTTATATTTGCATTTTAATGTATTTATATTCATCTGTAATAAAGCTTTTTGAAAAATCAAAATCTCTCTCTCTCTATTTACATTTTATGTGCATTATATATGATAGGCTCAAATTGGCTCAGCGTTGCATTGACACTTACTTTTTACATTCACTGATCATTTACATGCATTAAGATGAATTCATGCAAGTTCTCTGTGGCAGTGGTATAGAAAATAATTTTGTCTCGTTCCTCAGTTTGTAAAAACAAAGTTTTACAGTAATACATTTGCAATGGAAGTTTAATGAGAGAATAACAGAAAAAGAGTGAGGGTGACCTCTAGTGACTACGTGGTGAGCTTGCTACTGAAGGAACCACCATGATATGCATTATGTGTTTTTACAGCATTGCTTTATTGATGCAAAATGAAATATTTATGACATGAAAGTATTTTTTGCCATATAAAACAAAACATTAAAAAATTAAAGTAAGATGCACCAATTCTTATTTCATGACTACAGTGATTTATAAATTCTGAAGCAAATTAGAGGACAGAATGTTTATCATAAGACCAGAATAACTTCTGATCATTGAACAAGTTTTCCCTCATGGCTTGTCTTTTTCTAACTTTATTTGTAGCATACTTGTATTGCCTTAAGCCAGAGGTTTCAAATAAATTTTAGGTTAAAGACTGGATTGGACAGAACGTCACCCAATGTGGGCTAAATTTCTTATTTGATAAACCTTGGTCCACTCATTACTAATTAAAAGCACCTACCGAATGCTGTGCGTAAAGCTACTGTATAACAAAAGACACTGTATGAGGAGTCCATGTATGCAGTTGAGCAGTTCGAGCAATGAATTCGAGCGTCTGCATTTACACATACACAGTCTTGGCCGGGACATTATGCTTTTTTGTCAAAACTGTACCAGTACATCCAGAATATCAGTATGGTGAAGAAGCTGACAGTGAGGAAAATAACATACAAAACGAACAGAAATCGATCAATGACCTCCCCCAAGTGTTTCCACTCCTCTGAGTTCTGATCACTGGAGAAATGCTTCTCAACTTGCTGGCGAATGGTGAGTAAATCTTCATGTAGCATTCTTAGTTCCTTTACTTCTTGCTCATCAAGATTTAGTGGTGTTTTATTGCCATTTTTGTGGTATCTAATTTGGTTTATTTCTTTCTCAGATGAACAGGAAATTATGTCATTCGTGTTTTCTGTTGGCAGAAATAGTTTGATTTATTAATGTGATCTATAGGTAGGTAAACACAAGATTCATCATTGATATGTTGTAAATAGACACCATATTTTTTTTAAACTTATGACTTTAATGTATTTGATACTGTATATTCAGTATTTTATTATTTATGTTCATGTAGATGCACACATTATATACTGTCAGTTGTCCAACTGCGTTAATATTATTTGCTTGTTTTTTGCAGAAAATGATTGACTGGTTTTTCAGCCGGTATGAGACTCACTTTGAGGGGCATGATTCTGGTCTGATGTTTTCTGGCCCAAACAAACCATTCGTGCCAGGTAATGCAGGAACAACACTTTAACCCAGTTTGGTAGAGGAGGATAGTCACTCGAGCCACAAAGAATATTAGTAACAACAATTGTCTCCAATAGACTGGCCACCATCAGCACTAAACACAGAGAAAAAAACACATCTGCAGGGAGAGAGGGAGACAATATCATAAGTTCCCAACCTTCATTAAAGTTATTGATGTATATATCAGTGGGTCTTAAACTGTGGTGCTAGAACATGATGCTAGAAATTTAAAACATTAAGCATCCCTCATGTTCAGTTTGATAACCTGAAGACCATTTTAATACACTGAAAAGCATCAGGTAGATACTTCTTGACTGTTACTAATGTTGTGATACTTGATGAGCTTCAAATGACCACTATGAAAATGTTACTTTTGTTTGTGGTCTTAGAATTGTATTTTTCTACAGTATGATTTTGCTCCAAATAAACTTAGTAGAATAAATACCAGTCATACTTCTGCAAAGTACATGATTACTTTATGGTAAAATCAGCTAAAGCTTCAATAATATCCACCTACTGGATTTTGTTTAGAGCAGAGGAACATATTAATCAAATTTAGATAGGAAAATAAGAGGTTAATTTAAAAATTGATATTATCTTGACACATATCTTACATTGTTGGTGTCTCTCATAAAAAGGAAAATATCAACAGAACACGAGGATTAAAAAGCAAATAAATAATAATAATGAAAAAAGTTAGATGGACCATGGTTGCAGATAGTTGGTACTTGAATGTTCTGATTTGATTAAAGGTGGGGTAAGTGCTTTCTGGTAACCGATGCTGATATTTCAAATCACCAAAACAAACACGCCCCTACCCCAAAAGGGTCTCGCCCCTATTTTGATAGCTCCGCCCCACACATACGTACGTAACGCAGGCAACGACTATGGCGGAATCTGCTGTGCCGGCCGGCCGAGGCTATGATGTCATCAATAAGTGAAAGCAATGTGTGTTACTATGGTAATCCAGGTCGAATGTTCAATGAAAAAGTCATCCCTTCCATCCCAAAAACACAAACACAGTTCTCATGAACAACTCGATAGCACAAGCACGACAGTCCAACTAACGAACATATTACAATTATGACAAGATTAGAGGGTTATATCGATCACGAAAAGAGGAACCAAAGGAAACAAGCATATATTAGAGTATATTATCTTACTGTTCGGACACACTTCGGGAGCTGACGCTTGAAACAGACCGTGGAGGAGGTTTAGACGCTCCAGGCTTATCGGGTGTGGAAATGAATGGGTCTTTATCATCGCTGATGTGAACGACAATACGATCGCAAATGGACAAACAAGGGAACGTGACACATGAGCATATTCAAGCAAAAGCCAGCATATATTAGTTCTGTGAAACAAAACAAAACCAATGTTACTCGCCTATCGAGAAGAAATAAAGCAACCTCGGCGTCCGATTGCAGGCCTTAGCGCTCCTTGAGTTCCCTCCAGCGCTGGAAAGCTGATACTTCTTGCCTGATCGTAAGCCTTCTTTTGTTCCATAGACATTTTTCACTTTTTGTTTTTTATCTGCCATCTCTCTATTTCTGTCGTCACTCGGCTAATGTCCGTCCCGTGTGTCGTGTCTTTTGAATAATGACGTGCACTGTCTCCCCATCATTAGTAGACACGCCCCTTACTGCTGATTGGCTACAAGTTTGTTTTGGTACTCGGCCCGAGACACTTTTATAAAGCAGTTTTGAAATAACACTTACCCCACCTTTAAGGGTGCCTGAATAGTTTGAGAACCACTGATATATATGATGTACATTTTTTATTTGTAAAAATATTTTTATTTATTTATAAAAAAAAACAAGGTAGTAGGGTCCAAAAGTCTGAGATTAAAATTTTAATTTAAGTAAAGTTTTAAGATTTAAAAAAAATTAAAAAACGAAACATTACATTAAGTGTAAAATGATCATAAAAATGTAATTTGTGTTAAGTTTATATTAGAATTCTATTAGACACATACACTATATTGCCAAAAGTTATGGGACGCCTGCCTTTACATGCACATGAACTTTAATGACATCCCATTCTTAATCCATAGGGTTTAATATGGAGTTGGCACCCTTCACAGCTATAACAGCTTCAACTCTTCTGGGAAGGCTTTCCACAAGGTTTAGGAGTGTGTTTATGGGAATTTTTGACCATTCTTCTAGAAGTGCATTTGTGAGTTCAGGCACTGATGTTGGATGAGAAGGCCTGGCTCGCAGTCTCCGCTCTAATTCATCCCAAAGGTGTTCTATCGGGTTGAGGTCAGGACTCTGTGCAGGCCAGTCAAGTTCCTCCACACCAAACTCGCTCATCCATGTCTTTATGGACCTTGCTTTGTGCACTGGTGCGCAGTCATGTTGGAACAGGAAGGGGCCGTCCCCAAACTGTTCCCACAAAGTTGGGAGCATGAAATTGTCCAAAATGTCTTGGTATGCTGAAGCATTAAGAGTTCCTTTCACTGGAACTAAGGGGCCAAGCCCAACCCCTGAAAAACAACCCCACACCATAATCCCCCCTCCACCAAACTTTACACTTGGCACAATGCAGTCAGGCAAGTACCATTCTCCTGGCAACCGCCAAACCCAGACTTGCCCATCGGATTGTCAGACAGAGAAGCGTGATTGGTCACTCCAGAGAACACGTCTCCACTGCTCTAGAGTCCAGTGGCGGCGTGCTTTACCCCACTGCATCCCACGCTTTGCATTGCACTTGGTGATGTAAGACTTGGATGAGCTGCTCGGCCATGGAAACCCATTCCATGAAGCTCTCTACGCACTGTTCTTGAGCTAATCTGAAGGCCACATGAAGTTTGGAGGTCTGTAGCTATTGACTCTGCAGAAATTTGGCGACTTCTGCGCACTGTGACCCTCAGCCTACCTAGAATTGGCCTACCAATTCATGGCTGAGTTGCTGTTGTTCCCAATTGCTTACACTTTGTTATAATACCACTAACAGTTGAGCGTGGAAAATTTAGTAGTGAGGAAATTTCATGAATGGACTTATTGCACAGGTGGCAACCTATCATGGTACCACGCTTGAATTCACTGAGCTCCTGAGAGCGACCCATTCTTTCACAAGTGTTTGTAGAAGCGTCTGCATGCCTAGTGCTTGATTTATACACCTGTGGCCATGGAAGTGATTGGAACACCTGAATTCAATGATTTGGAGGGCAGTCCCAATACTTTTGGCATTATAGTGTATCACAAGTGGACTCAAGACTTTTGGACCCTGCTGTTTATATACAGTGATAACAGACTTATTAGAGGGATGGTGTCTCCTGTAACAGGAAGCAGATCGTTCATGAGCAGAAGGAAGACGGTGTAGCCCAGGATGAGAGTCATTTTGAAGGTAGAACGGTCCACTTTTTGAGGAGGCAGGAGGAAGCTGAACAGATCTACGGTAATCAGGCAGTAGCTGGGGATCAGGAGGTTCACCACGTATAGAGTTGGCCTGCGCCTCAGGGCAACCTATTATGTGACAATCATTAGAACAATAAACTAAACAAAAATCAAGAAAATAGTAAAAAAAAATATCTTGCTATAACAGTATTTATCAACTACAATATTTAGGAATTGAGGGTGACACAAACATGGTAAACAACTTCATCCCAGCTGTCCAATCCATTCATGTTAAAATATGATGCGTTGGCAGATTTTCTGGAGACTATGCCAGTCAGTTGCCACTCCCCTTTAGTCTCCATGTACTGTAGAGATTTTTGAAACGTGGCCTCCGCTGGTTCTGAAATTAATATCTGAATATCTCTAACTGTAGAGGGAGAAATTAATTTGCATCAATCACAGTGGGTGTAAAATTTTGAGAAATCATTTCTTTTGTGAGCAAAACGCCAAGAGCACTTTTTATAGAGTTTAATATTCTGCTGACTGTCATTCACACAAATGACCTATATTTGTTTTTCTTTCCCTAAATCAGAACCAAATGTTAGCATGTTATTAATCATGATTATATATTTTAATTGACAGCCTAAAACAGTTATTACTTACTTGTGTGTTTGTATGAGCCAAATGTGTAGGTGCAGTTTTGAATATCAAATGGAAAGGTGTAGATATCCATGTTGCAGGAGCTGATCACATGGACTGGCTGCCGATCTTCTGCTTTGCCGTTGTTGTAAAGATAAACATAATAGGTGTCTGGGGCTTGGTTATCACTTATGCTGTAATCACAACAGTTGTACTTATTATTACAGCTATTGACAAGATGTTACTAATATAGTTGATTATTAATATGGTAGAGTAGTTGATTTCTTTAGTGTTTTAAGTTGATTAGTCGACTTGTCTTTGTGTTGCTTTTGGAAAATACTGTTTTGCACATACTAGTGTCACAATCACCCTGTTTGGACTCAGTTTTCACCATTTCTCGCCACTAGTTGTCACTGTAGTTACTAATTTGATTTGTCATCACTGTAGGCCGTGTTATCACTAATCACCACGTTTGTCTGTGGTTTTAAGTCCTGTGTTTTCAGTTCACCGTTGTCTGGTCTCGTTCATGCATGGTTGTGTTTTGCTTGCTCTTCTTCGTTTAGATTTACCTTGTGGATACTATTAAATACTGTGTGAACCTTTAATGTTCGCCTTCGTGCCTTCATATGCAGCATAACCGTGATAGAAGACCGGACCCAAAAAAGTGAAATAGTTATTGCGGCGTGTTTTTGTTTTGCTTTGTATCAGTGTTTTTTGTATTTATTTTTTCCCCTTCACCATGGACTCTCCCTTGTTCCTGTTAATTTCCCTTGAGCAGGGAAACTGCTCACTCGAGGCACATAACAGAATTCCTTGACTTACCACATCAGTCGAACATCCTGGACAATTGCCTTTGTTCATTCTTCTTCGTAGGACTCAACGCATCGACAAAGGCACAGTTGTCCACGGAGGGACCTTGAGGGAGCTTCGCCGCATTTGTGGAGTGGGTGCTGGCATCATGTGGATCGCCTTCCACAGTCGGACTTCTCGACGACGACACCAACCCTACTCCCAATCTAGTGCCCAGCCAGGAACCTCCAGATGGCGAGGGATGGCAGAATGAGCCCACCACAGACAGAGAGCCCGCTGTGACCATGATGCAGCAGCCAGCGATTAAAAGAATGACTGAGCTAGACAACGCCGCAGAGCTGGAGCCTTGCATGTCTGACCAGGTGTGCAAGCCGGCTGCATCATCCGTCGCTGAGGGAGTTTGTGATGAGTGTAGGATGGAGCCCCGCCCACACTCCCACCACTGAGAGTGAGTTTCTGGCCTGCACCATGAACTGTTATTTTGAATATTCCCTATTCCCTTTAATCCAATCTGATCCTGTCTGTTCTATTTTGAACCCACTGGTCTGTCCAGCCTCCCTCCCACCTTCTTTCCAGACTTTTGACCAGAATTTTTTGTTTTTTGCCAGTCCCTTTGTTCCTCCTCAGTCCTTTCTCCAGCCCTCAGCCACGCCTGCTACCCAACCCTCGCTGTCTCCCATCTGCCCTCAGTTACTCCTCAGCCTCCTCTCAGTTGCGCGGCTACACCTGGGGCCCACTGTGAGCCAGCTCTCCTGGACGTGGAGAGCCCGTAGCTCCGCCCCTGGCCTCGGATCCCATCGTACCACCTCGGCTCATTGCCCTGACTCCTCTGCCTTCTCTCCTTCCTCCCTCGTCTCCAACAGCGACGATTAAGCTTTCAACTCCACTGGACTCTCTCGGACCACCGGCTCTGGCTGGGTCAGACATCGGCAGGACATCGCAACGGACTTGCTTTACGTTTGCTGCTCTCCAGCCCTCCACCCCTATGGCTCCTTTTGGATTCACCTTCCCTCAAGCTATGCCTCAGCCCTCAGTCGTTCCAACTCCACCTCAGCTCTCCGGTACCTTGTTTCCATCCCATCGTTAAGGCTCCGTCATGGACGTCAGCATCACTCCCCTCCTTCGGCTCTCTGTCTGCGCCTAGGGCTCTACCTCCATATGCTCCGTTACCTCCACTCATCCCCAGGGTGGAGTTGAAACCCTCACCAACATGGCTCCTCCCCCCAGCAACGCCGCCATGGGATGCCGTCCTGGCTGTGGTCTGGAGCGCCATCAGGCCTTTCCTGTTCAAGGCCATCCCCTGGATCACACCATCTGCATCTCCCTGGACTTCCCTCTGTTCCATCCCTTCCCGGACTACCGTCCTCCACCAGAACCTCTTCCATCTATCTGCCAGTCCAAGGTTGCGCCTTTCCGGGAGGGGGCGTAATGTCACGTCACAATCACCGTGTTTGGACTCAGTTTGCACCATTTCCTGCCACTAGTTGTTACCATAATTTACTGATTTGATTTGTCATCACTGTCAGCTGTGTTATCTGTATATTTAAGTCCTGTGTTTTCAATTCACTGTTGTCCGGTCTCGTTCATGTATGGTTGTGTTTTGCTTGCTCTTCTTCTTTTGGATTTACTTTGTGGATACTTTTAAATACCGTGTGAACCTTTCATCTTTGTGCCTTCATATGCAGCATAACCGTGACAACTAGGGATGTGCAACACTATTTATATTGACCAAGCAGCATCCAGTATTTCCTGGAACCATCCTTTTTATAATTTTCAGTAATTTACCCGCTTTGTCTTGCCAGTAATCTTCACAGTTTGCACTTCATGTCTAGTCTGTTTAAGCTATTAGTTATTAAACAATTAATAAAGTTATTAAGTTATTATTGGATTAATAATATAATAGTCCAAGCTTATATAACCTTAATGGTTTGATTTTTAAGAGATTTTGTTTTTGGGGTCTACTAAAATAGGTTTTTATATTTGAATGATCAAAAACACCTTATTTTCCCCATATTCTCCATTGTTGCAGCTCCTTCCTTCCCAGTCTGTCAGTAACACTCTTTTTAGTTCCTGTCTCTATGAAGCCCCTCCTTCCAAAAAGCACAGTGTGCTCTGATTGGTTGGCAGGATCAGTATGTTGTGATTGGTCAACCCCTTCCAGCGTGTGTCAGAAATGTCACGCTCCTTACCATAACCTTGAGTTTCAGCACATTAGTAACACAACTCAACCAGGCCTCGTCCCTTTATTTTGTGTATGGCAGGGGTGCAAAACTGGAGGGCCACATCCCTGCAGAGTGTAGTTCCAACCCTGTTCCAACACACAAATCTGTAGTTTTAAGCCTGAAGGACATGATTAGCTGGATCAAGTGCATTTAATTAGGGTTGAAGCTAAACTTTGCAGGGCTAGTTTTGCACCCCTGGCATATGTTTTGGGCGAGAATTATTTAAATGAATAACATTGGTATGTGTTTGTTCCCGGAAGAAAACATTTCGGTTACGTATGTAACCCTTGTTCCCTTTCAGTTGGTCACTCTCGGCGTCATGTTGGGGAGTGACCCGATGAACTGGCATTTCGCTTGAGAGACCAATTCACTTTGAGTGTAACTAAACGAGCCAATGCACATTGGCATGAAAACTCTTGCATCTAATGCCCCGCCCCGCCGTGCGGGTATAAATGAGGAAGCAGATGCATCACATATTTGGTTTTCACTGAGGAGCCGAGCCGGTGACCCGGCCCCAGTGGTGGTACAGCAACAATGGCGACGTGAAGTGACGTCTCCGTTCCCTCCTTCAGGGAACGAGGGTTACATACTTAATCGAGACGTTTCCTTTCACTCGACGTCACGTCGGGGAGTGACCCGACGAATTGGGATCCCTACTAAAATGCCGTTGTTGCTGGCCCTTCCAGCGCCCTGCATAAGCCTCTCAGTCCCCCACCTGTTTGGGGCAGAAGACTTATGCAGATAGAGTCAATCACTGCTGTTCCTGAAGTTACACATATGGACTGGCTTATTAGGGCAGTACAACATATGGAATGTCTCTGGGGTGGCTCCTGGTCTAGTTTTAGGGAGGAGAACGACACACACAGAGACGGCAGAGCAGGCTCTGCCAAGGGAAAGACACTGGCTAGCCGACAGGGTAGCCGTACCGTGGAAGAATACGCAGCAGGGATCACAACATATGGGCACCCAGCGTAGCACAGGTTCCACCAATGCATACGAGTGTTAGGCCTGGCGTCGGACGCTCTGCCACGTCTGACTGCTAAGGGTGATGGAGGAATTTGACAGGATTTGCCAACCGGGGAACTTACTGGAGCAAATAAGTGCACATATCCGGTTTATAAGAGGGGAATGGTGCAGCAAGCCGACACTGAATGGGTTCCTAGCGCTACTGGCCACTCAGGGCGAGTACTCAGGAGGATACCGCTTCTACACGAAGGCTATAAAACCTAGCAAACATGTTGGGTGTCGCCCAGCCTGCAGCTCTACATATACAGTGTCTGTCAGCGAGGCGCCTTGAGCCAGTGCCCAAGGATACGCCAAGACAGGGTATCTGCAGGTTTCACCAAGTCAATTATGAATTATGAATTAAATTTAAGACCTATATCACACAATAAAAAAAATGTAAAGTAAACTTGGACTTCCTCATAGCTCAATCCCACCAGGATTTCACTATATATATACATATATATATATATATATATATATATACAAACCCGATTCCAAAAAAGTTGGGACACTGTACAAATTGTGAATAAAAAAGGAATGCAATCATTTACAAATCTCATAAACTTATATTTTATTCACAATAGAATATAGATAACATATCAAATGTTGAAAGTGAGACATTTTGAAATGTCATGCCAAATATTGGCTCATTTTGGATTTCATGAGAGCTACACATTCCAAAAAAGTTGGGACAGGTAGCAATAAGAGGCCGGAAAAGTTAAATGTACATATAAGGAACAGCTGGAGGACCAATTTACAACTTATTAGGTCAATTGGCAACATGATTGGGTATAAAAAGAGCCTCTCAGAGTGGCAGTGTCTCTCAGAAGTCAAGATGGGCAGAGGATCACCAATTCCCCCAATGCTGCGGCGAAAAATAGTGGAGCAATATCAGAAAGGAGTTTCTCAGAGAAAAATTGCAAAGAGTTTGAAGTTATCATCATCTACAGTGCATAATATCATTCAAAGATTCTGAGAATCTGGAACAATCTCTGTGCGTAAGGGTCAAGGCCGGAAAACCATACTGGATGCCCGTGATCTTCGGGCCCTTAGACGGCACTGCATCACATACAGGAATGCTACTGTAATGGAAATCACAACATGGGCTCAGGAATACTTCCAGAAAACATTGTCGGTGAACACAATCCACCGTGCCATTCGTCGTTGCCGGCTAAAACTCTATAGGTCAAAAAAGAAGCCATATCTAAACATGATCCAGAAGCGCAGGCGTTTTCTCTGGGCCAAGGCTCATTTAAAATGGACTGTGGCAAAGTGGAAAACTGTTCTGTGGTCAGACGAATCAAAATTTGAAGTTCTTTTTGGAAAACTGGGATGCCATGTCATCCGGACTAAAGAGAACAAGGACAACCCAAGTTGTTATCAGCGCTCAGTTCAGAAGCCTGCATCTCTGATGGTATGGGGTTGCATGAGTGCATGTGGCATGGGCAGCTTACACATCTGGAAAGGCACCATCAATGCTGAAAGGTATATCCAAGTTCTAGAACAACATATGCTCCCATCCAGACGTCGTCTCTTTCAGGGAAGACCTTGCATTTTCCAACATGACAATGCCAGACCACATACTGCATCAATTACAACATCATGGCTGCGTAGAAGAAGGATCCGGGTACTGAAATGGCCAGCCTGCAGTCCAGATCTTTCACCCATAGAAAACATTTGGCGCATCATAAAGAGGAAGATGCGACAAAGAAGACCTAAGACAGTTGAGCAACTAGAAGCCTGTATTAGACAAGAATGGGACAACATTCCTATTCCTAAACTTGAGCAACTTGTCTCCTCAGTCCCCAGACGTTTGCAGACTGTTATAAAAAGAAGAGGGGATGCCACACAGTGGTAAACATGGCCTTGTCCCAACTTTTTTTGAGATGTGTTGATGCCATGAAATTTAAAATCAACTTATTTTTCCCTTAAAATGATACATTTTCTCAGTTTAAACATTTGATATGTCATCTATGTTGTATTCTGAATGAAATATTGAAATTTGAAACTTCCACATCATTGCATTCTGTTTTTATTCACAATTTGTACAGTGTCCCAACTTTTTTGGAATCGGGTTTGTATATACATATATATAATTTTTTTGTGATTTTTGTGAGATCAAAATGACTGTTTTTTTGGTGGTCATTTCCAGAAATTTTGCATGTTTTTTTTTCTTCATAATTAGGATGCCACATTTACCATATCATGTTAGCACAATAGTCACACATGGCAATAAAACAAACAAAATGCATAAATCTTGTTTGACAATAGGACAAATAAATACAACATAAATATACAGATACAAACAGTGCTTTAAGTTTAGGTAGGCTACTGTTTGTTTTTTCCCGTTGTTGTTTTTTGTTTAACATTAACGACACAGACAGGAGCGGGTATAGGCTAGGCTATGTTAGGTT
Source organism: Coreius guichenoti (assembly GCA_039654105.1). NCBI lineage: Eukaryota > Metazoa > Chordata > Actinopteri > Cypriniformes > Gobionidae > Coreius > Coreius guichenoti. Next base: position 31,275,580 of record CM077192.1, on the reverse strand, counting down.
GCTTTCACTGTAAGATCTACAGTACTGCGCAATAAGCCTAGAAATAGAACACAATCGTAAACTCGCGCGAGCGCTGACAGGCGGCAAACGCGTGCACAGAATCTGCAGCCAGTCTGACATCGGTCCGTGTGTCAGTAGCGAATTGAGTTTGGGGTTTACATCGCTTTTATTAACTCTTTTTAGTGCTATCAGGCATATCATACTTTTATTTGGTCATTATGCGAGATGGCAGGTGAGAAAGATTCGCCTTCGCTTTCACGATCGCGGAACTGGAAGAACTGGAGAAGTGTTAGTTGAAGAATAAAATCCATTTTATGTGTCTGAGGTACAATCCGAAAGAGACTTGCGCCAATAACACGAAAGCTGATTGGCTGCAATATAAGATGCACGTTGGTCTCATTTGTAGTTGTAATACAGCGAACTATAGTTGGACTAGCGAAAGAAAGAACTACAACACCCCGGAATAAACACACACACACACACACACAGACACACACACACACACTAAAGCGCTGCGGGAGCATTTCAATGAGCAATAGAGGTAGCGTTACATGGACGTAGGAAAATTAAGACCTGTTTAAAATTATTTAAGACTTAGAACTCAATACTTCAATGAATTTAAGACTTTTTAAGGCCTAAAGTTTTGATTTTGAAATTTGACATTTAAGACTTTTTAAGATCCCGCTGGTACCCTGCAAGACAATAGTATCCACTATCCAGTGGGCTAACCTCTGCTTAGAGACAGCCGTTCCCTTCTGCTGGCCTCCATAACAGACAAAGAGCTGGTCTGAGGTCCTGAAGCTTTGCGTTCGGTCCACATATAGGTGCAGAGCAAAGCTAGGGTTGGGTCTGCCTCCTCCAGGAGCAGCGCTTGCAGGTTCACCACCTGATGACATATCTGAGCCAGGGTCTCAGGATGATGTGAGAATCAGCCGGCCTGAATTCCAGGCACGATTCGTTGACTGAAAATGCTTGCACGTCCCCTACCCTCTCGATGGAAGCCAATGCAGCCAGGAGTACTGTCTTCATTGACAGTATTATTAACTCAGCTGACTGTAAAGGTTCAAGGGGTGGTCTCTGAAGTGCTCTCAGCACCAGAGACAAGCCCCAAGAGGGTATAGAGCTAGGTCGAGGAGGATTTAACCTCCTCACACCCCTCAGGAACCTGACGATCAGGTCGTGCTTTCCTATGGACTTACCCTCAACTGCATTGTGATGCGCGGTAATCGTGGCAACATACACTTTCAGGTTGGAGGGAGACAGCCTTCGCTCCAACCCATGGTGCAGGAAGGAAAGCACCGTCCTGATCAGGCATCTCTAGGGGTCTTCCTGTTGGGAAGAACACCACTCAACGAATAGGTTCCACTTCAACATATAGAGGCACCTCATAGAGGGGGCTCTAGCTGAAGTGATGGTGTCTACCACAACTTGGGGTAGATCACCTAAGTCCTCGTCCCGTCCAGAGACCAGACATGGAGATTCCAGAGGTCTGGACGCGGGTACCATACGGGGCCCCATCTCTGAGAAAGTAGATCCATCCTCAGAGAAATGCATCAGGGAGGGGCTGTCGTGAGGAGCATCACTTCTGGGAACCAGGTCTGGTTGGGCCAGTAAGGCGCAACTAGCAAGACCTGCTCCTCGTCCTCCCTGACTTTGCACAGTGTCTGTGCAAGAAGGCTCACTGGGGGAAACGCATACTTGCGTAGGCCCCAGGGCCAGCTGTGTGCCAGTGTGTCCGTGCAGAGGGTCCCCTCGGTCAGGGAGTAAAACAACTGGCAATGCGATGTGTCTGGTGAGGCAAACAGTTCTACCTGTGCGGCTCCGAAGCATCCCCAAATCAGCTGGACCGACCAGGGATGGAGTCTCCATTTTCCCGGAAGTGCAGGCTGTCGTGAGAGCTCGTAGGCTGCATGATTGAGCAAGCCTGGGATGTGAATGGCACGAAGCGACCTCAGATGCTTCTGACTCCAAAGGAGGAGATGGCAGGCGAGTTACAACATGCAACGGGAGCGTAGACCACCTTGGAAGTTGATATACGCAACGGTCGCAGTACTGTCCACACGGACCAGTACGTGCTTGCCATGTAGTGGCCCTCTGAGGCGGCCCAGCACAAGACGTACTGCTAGCAACTCAAGGCAATTGATATGCCAATACAGTTGGTGACCTGTCCAAATGCCAGAGACTGCATGCCCGTTGTACGTGGCTCGGCGACGAGCAGGCAGAGGAGCTGCGGCTGGCGGCAAGGTGGAGGCAGCAGCAGGCTGCTGGGGCAGGATATGCTTGATCACTTAAGTCTGCTTCTGGGCAGCCGAGAACTGCTGGGCAAAGTTCTCGACCACATCGCAGAAGAGGCCAGCCTGGGAGATTGGGGAGTTTAAAAAACTATTTTTGTCGGCCTCCCGCATATCAGCCAGGTTCAGCCAGAAATGGCGTTCCTGGACCACTAACGTGGACATCGCCCGACCCAGGGAGCATGCAGTGACTTTTGTCGCTCTTAGAGCGAGGTCCGTCGCTGTGCGCAGTTCCTGCATAACACCTGGGTCAGAACTACCCTCGTGCAATTCCTTTAGCGCTTTGGCCTGGTAGACCTGCAGGAGTGCCCCCAGATGACTCTTGCTCACCCTCCGATGCAGCGATAGACATTCTGACGTCGGCTGGAGCCCTGAAGGAAACGACTGGGACCCCCCGGAAGGGGGCCAGCACGCTCCAGCGGAAGCTCCACTGGCTGTGGTGTGCAGGAGTGAGGGGCCTGAGGAGGTTGGCTTGTCGGGAAAGCCCTCACTGTAATCCTCAGATCACCCATGCTATTAGCAGAAGTAGACCGGTTCTGATGGCCACCAGAACCAAAGCTAGATCGGGGAATAGGCAAAGGGACTCCACCCTGAGTGAGGTACTCGAGTCTCGATCTTAACACCGCGATGGTCATGTTCCCGCAGTGGGGACATGACGCGTCCACGAACGCTGCCTCAGCGTGCTTAACTCTCAAGTGAGATCCCAATTCGTCGGGTCACTCCCCGATGTGATGTCGAGAGTGACCGAATGAAAGGGAACCCTTTGTCACTTTGCAGACCCTTTTCATGGTCAAACAGCAACATTATACACTAAAGAAAGTTGTGTAATGTAAAAAAGCATAATAAGCCCCATTTAATGTTGTATTTTGGAACTCACAATTCATTGATGACAATATCAGGCCTCCAGAGTTTTTTTCTTGGCAGTGTGATTCTGTCTGTTCCACATTCAACAGGATCCCAGCTCAAACCTTCAATATTCCAGTCCTTCAAAACGCAAATATCATCATTGATTAATTTTACATTTATATAATATAAACACTTTTTAAAACAATTTTACAAGTATCAAAATAACATATTTAAGATTTTAGGAATAAACGGCAAGGTGACAGTTCATTATAGATGCGTAAAGCTCTTACAAACCACAGCCAGATAAATGTATCCAAGGTTTGAGCTTTTTCATCCTAAAAGGGAAAACGTCCACAATTTCTATTTAGCCATTTGAAAATTTAAACTATTGATGTAATGCCACTGCATACTGGGATTGGTATATTTGGAAATTTACTCACCACATCTAAAATGGCATACAAAATGAAACCCAAACTGATCTTTGTAGGCGTTCTTGGATTAATAACTGGCCGCATTTCGGTTTTGTTGAAGACACTCTCTCTGAGCGCTTGTAGGAGAGACTCTGCGTTTGGTTGAGAGCAGTTTATTGTGTCTGCAGATCTCATGAGTGCAACTGCCATAAGGGTTCGGCCCCAAAGAGAGAAGACAGTACAAAGATAGTCATGACAGAAGCAAGTTATATGCATACTAAACCAAAAAGAAGTATAACAATCCTAGAGGCCATGAACGACAGGCTATTTTTGACTTGTTCATGTTTTAGACTTGATTATTAAAATGATTATCTTACATTGAATAATGAAGCAGGTGAAGATGAAGTGAGTTGTAGAAGATTGGCAGTTCATTGTCTAGCCTGTAATGACAATTATAAACATTTGTTTCTATATTCATGAAACAACCAAATCTGTAATAAATCAATAAGAAGGTGTCTTGAAGTTCAAAATGATCTAACAAGAATTTCACCAGACCAGTCCTTGACAAATGTTTCTTTTACTGTTACATCAACAAAAGGCCATTACATTTTGAACCTTGAATTTGACCAGTTTACTTATGATAGGCAGCATATGTTTGCAGCACAGAAGGGTACAATTAGTAAAGTATTAAGACTGAGGCTACTACAAACTTAGACATACATGAAATGCCCTTTGTGAGTGAAACAAATTATTTTTGGTTACGCTCTATATTAGGTGTCTTTACTACCATACATTGTCAGGTACAATTTACTTATGGTGTTTATGTTGTATTGCAAAACACTTTTGCTACTATGAATTTAAATGTTAGCACATAGTAGTTAAAGACACTTAATATAAAGTGGGACATAATTTTTGGCAAATAATACTAAGACTAACTTTATTGGAAGGCTACAAAGCAAAAAGGTTTAAATTTGATTTTGAATCCCGGATTTTTAGTGTTCTGAGACTTTTTGGTCTCCACTTTATATATATCTTCTGTGTATAGAAGACAGCTGTAAAGTGTATTAGCTTGTAGTTTTTGATAAATCACTGTAAAAAAAAAAATGCTGCATTAAATTAAGTACAATCAACTTAGATGTTTAAGTCATTTCAACTTACATTACATTAAACTGACTTGACTGACTAAAAATGAGTTGAATCTTGTATAACTTATTAAAAAAAGTTGCATTTTTTTTTTGTGGAACTTATTTTGATGAGTTAAAGCAATGTAAACACATATGTTTTCATAACTTATTGATCATACAATTTTTTACCAGTGTAGTGGAACACATTATGGTTTAACTCTGATACATAGTGTCCCCAATACTCTATACAGGTCTTTTTTATTAATTACTTTACATTGTTTTAACCTTTGTCATCTTTATATGTCATTGTATTTTTATTTCTGACAACAAAAATTCAACATGGCTGATGAAAGTATTGAAGGACCAATCACCAAGTTTAGGAAAACATTTTTTTCCAAGTATATAGAATTTTTTTCTTTTTTAAATGTAAAATTCATGCGTCAAAAAAGTTAAACAGAGCTGCTACCATTCCTTCCCTGCTTAAGCGTAAATTCAAAGTTTTAAAACAAAACCATTAACTCCTAATTATCGTCAGTTAAATCCCAGCCTTCTTAATTGCTGAATCTTACCTTGAATATTGACAGAAGTATATATCCATTCATTTCTTGGTCAGTAATGTGACTATCAGTGACCCATAGATTTTAATTTCAGAATCATTTCTCAGTTTGACAGGTAATGGCTAGGTTTGGCATATGTATGCTATGTATCCTAAATACAAATAGCTGATTTGCTTAGGCAAATATAAATTAGTCACCTGGCTTGTGCTGGCTTGCAACAATGAACGCTTTTGCAAAACTCAACATTTTACTTCTAAACCTTCTGGAAATATCAGACATTTGAGACATAAACCCAACATGCAAACTATCAAGTGTGTGTCAAAATAAATGTGGTGGTAACTGGGATCTCTGTGGTGGAACATACTTTTGCATACTTAAAGCTGAGGTTAGGACACATGGCTTTGTCTACAGTTGTAGTATGGATATGACATTAATATTGCATGGTGTGACACCAATGTGAAAGTCTTCCTTTCTCATGTCACATTTCTATTTGATGTTTAACACAGCTTAATTAAACACCGTACACTATCAATATATAACCAAAACAATTGTATATTAACAATTTTTAAAACAAATTAAACTGTGTCTTCAAACATTTTTTTCATGACTAAGAAGATATTTCGGCAGGGTTGGCCCCTGCTACTTTAAAGGTTCATGTGGTGCTATTCCTGCTAGCCACATACCCTTAAAAGGAGCTTCTGTTGGTGTCTTAGTTCTTGTGTGGTGCCAGACAGATAAGACCTACCTACCATTCGCAAGTGGTCCTAGGAGCCCCATTTGAGACCTTGGAGTCTGTCTTGAAGATGCCATGACACAGCGTTGAAGTTCCACTTTGAAGGGGAAAGTCTGGTCAAAGCAATTTTCTTTTTTAGAGTGGGTGGAAATTATAACGGTAACCGAATAGCTAAAATTAAATGCAGAAAATCAATGTTCACTGTATGCACTAATCAAGAATGATATATTCAAATAATCTAGGGCTACTCAAATTACTCTTTCACATTTAATATAGATGGATGTAAAATGTATCGTAATCAACAACCACAGCTTATGTTTTTGACCAGCCTCATTAATCAAAACACAAATGCATTAATATTTATGCATTAATAACACATTATTTACGCAAATGCATTAATAAAATTCATAAACGCTTCCTGTTTGTTAGCCTTAGAGCCTAGGACCTGAAAAACTGACTTTTACTACACACCTATCTTTGGTGTATTTTTTTTTATCCTGCTGCTTCCAGATTATTAAAAATTTATTTAAGACTTAATTAGTTGCAAACTATTTTTTGTAAATAAATCTACTAATCTACATCTAGTATGACACTTTGTACATGTGACGCACAGCACAATACAAGAACTATAGAACTACAATTTATATACTAGACTAAATATATGTATATATACTGTGTTTGTGTGTGTGTATATATATATATATATATATATATATATATATATATATATATATTACTAAAATATTTGCTTAAATGTTCAACTCTTACTCTTGCATATAGTAAATTAAATTCAGTAACCTAATACCAGCATTATTCACATTCTATAATGGGGTGACCATATTTAATACACTAATGTTTTTGATATAGTCTTAAATGCAAATATTTAAAGGATGTACTTGTACTGAAATGTAAAGAGAAGGTAAACATCCATGGTGTAACAATTCATGTTTTGTGTAAACCCACTTAATCCTTGAAAAAGGTCATGGTCATGTCTTGGTTGGCCTTTTTTCTGTAGTTTTTTATGATGAAGGCAGGTCCTTCAAAAATGAAAAAGTGTCACATTTCAGAAATCATACATATTTGTTGATTAATTTAATAATGTTTTCAACTCGTTTCAAACAACAGCAAGAAGGAATTTATTTTTTTGTAATATTTAGACCATTCCCCAACCAACCAGTGATTTCCAAAACCAAAAACAGAGTTTGTGAACTGTATCTATATATAAACTCTCATTAAGATACAGTTATCTAAAACTGCATAGCCATTTGTAATATTAACACATAAGAATGTTTTTACAGTGCTTCATTTAATTTTCCACTGCTATACTGACCCTTTGTCAGGAACTCATCACATCACAACTTAAACTTATTACCTAGGTACTTTTGAAAATAAACATCTTACAACATGCATTTATGCTGATTAATCAGTTGGATTACAAAAACCAATAAAAACAAATACAGAAGTACAGAACTTAACATTGGCAGAAAATGTTCATTACAGACTGTTTCATTTAATAAATGGCAACTTTTTCAGTGATACATATACACTCAACAGCACTCATTTTTATGTAGTTCATTTATATCGATGATATATTTTTGTTGTACCAGGACAGCCAAATGACAAAAATTGTGACGAAACTCACTGAGAGAAAGATAATATACAGCACAAAAAGCAAGCGGTCAATGACTTGACCCAGATGTACCCACTCATCTGTGCTCTCATCAGTTTTAAAATGTTTCTCGACCTGCTGACGGATGGATAGTAACTCGTGGCTTATCTTCCTCAGTTCCTGAAGAGCAGGAGATGTCACATGGACCGCTTCGCTCAGAGGGGTGTCAACTACAGGATCACAGCGTTTGCTCTCAGTTCTCTGCTCTACAGGCACAAGAGAAGGTGTTGAAATTAATTTTTATACATGAACAGAATACTCTTAAATGGCATTTAGAAATGATTAGTTAATAAAACTTTAGCATGTGGGGTCACCACAGCGGATCATCCGTACATTTATCTGGCAGGTTTTAATTTTATAAACAACACTAGACAGACTTATTTAATTCTGCATGGCAAGACTCACCTTCACAGTTTTGGTCACTGGGTTTCTTGCTTAAAAAAACAAGTCTAGCAAGGTAGTTGAGGAAAAGCACCTTGACCCATCGAGGTAACGGTCCGTAGTGACTGGAACCACACTGTATATTTACGATAAGAATTGTCTCCAGAAGACTGGCCACCATCAGTGCCAAGCAGAGAGAGAAAAACACATCTGGGAGAGATTGAATATATAAAAGACAAGAAATGTAATGTCTTAAAAATAATCTAAAATGTCACAATATTAATGCAGGTTGGCATGAGAGGAAAAAGGTGCTTTAAAACTGTCATAACAGGGCAAATTTGTGCGAGACTGCAATCCTATTCATTGCAGCACCACAGCTCCAAAATCCATTCATTCATTTTTATGCGGCTCGGTTTAAAGATCTTCTGAACAGATTTTGGATAAAACTTGTAGGAGGAGTAGCAAAAAAACTTTTTTCAAGTGATATGGCGCACAGGCAAATTGATGGAAAATGACAAATGAGTTATCGTCAGAATTGGCATAAACCAAGGAACGTAATGACAGAGAAAACACATTTTGAACAATATTTTCAAAAGTTTTTGCAAAAAGCATCATATCTCTGGAACACTAGGTGGCGATGTGTTCAAACTTCTCAGGTGCCTTCAAGACGTGCTGTCAATGAACTCTACTAAATTTTGTGTCGATATGTAAAAGCGTTTAAAAAATATCGCTGCTTATGTCAAATTTCAAAATGGCAGACAAGCTATTTGTCAGATCCAAAATTGGTAGGAATTGGGCAAAATTTGAAGGAGTAGCGAAAAAATGGATCACAGTACATTTCATAATGGCGACTAGTATAATGGGTGTAAGATATTGAATGTGATCAGTATGAGGAGAGGAATCGGGTGTACTAAGAATTTTGTTTCTATGAAAAAGGGTTCAAAAGTGAATTTTTTAGCTGGTGGTAGCGCTATAGAGTTGGTCCTAGAGACTCCAAAATTGGTCAGATTATTATTTATTTCCATCACTACAAGCAGGGCTCCGAACCGGTTCATAGAACGAAAACAGAAATGGAAATGAAAGAAATTTTAATAGGAACATAAAGTTTAATCATTCTGAACAGAAACACTTATTTGACATTACCATTAACCGATTAATAACGTTATTTTATCGTTATTTGGCAGTCAACCAATCATGAATTCAAATAGTACGGCCTATGCAAATGTGACATTGACGCATCCAACTTGAGTGAAATTCCCACGCTCAGTTGTCAAATCATCATAGGTAAGTCGCAGTGGCAATGCACTGGCATTAGCTTCTGGATCTCAGTTTTTCCGAGGATATGTCACCAACCGTTAAAGTATTATGAAAATGAATGGCAGGTAATATCCAGCATGGTGTGTGTTTTGAAACCAATGAAAATTGCAGGTTAGTGTAGAACCACTACTATTCAGGAATAAATGTAGGCCCTATCTTTTAAATAATTAAACACCATGTTGTCAAAGTTAGTATTGTGGCACTTGTGTGTCATTATATTGAAGTGCCCCATTATGGTTTTTCGAATATTCCCTTTCAATGCAGTGTGTAATATCGCTGTTTGTAAATGTAAACGTTCTGCAAAGTTGTAAAGTCAAAAGTGCACGATAAATAAAGTTATTGTCTCCTAAAAGAAAGAATCGACTCTGAACTGCCTTAACGAGTCGTTTTCGAATCCCACTACGTTACGGTTCTACATCACTAGAAAAGACTTTTGCATAATGCCTGCCTCTGTTGTACGTTGTCCACATGCGAACAACTTGACCAGCCCTCAAACGTCATTTTACTGACGACTGCTTCTCAAATCTTCAACGCAGGATTCACAAAACACTTGCTCTTGAAAGATGGGTCAGTGTCAGTTTATTTGGACCAGTTTGCTCCTCAGAATCACAACTTGTAAATATTAATTATTGATGTAAATATTTTCTACCGGGTGTTCAAAATGCATAGTTTTGTGTTTTATAATGTGTAAGTTTCCAGCTAACTCACGTTATTAGTCTTACTAAAATATTTCTGCTATCAGCTGTGGGCCACTATTACCTAAAACTGTGTCTATTAATGCAGATTGTCTGTTGTTCTTACTACTCTGAGTAAAGATCCTTTGATGGAGCAAGATTTGTTTTACAAACGTTTATGTTCCATCAGTCATTCACGTTAGTGCTGGGCTAACGTATGCGCTGTTATTGATACAGTTCCTACATGTGCACCGCAATAAATCAGAAACACAAACATGGGTTTGTTGATGGACACACACTTGTTAATGCTGATGGTGAGGAATTACAGCTGCAACGTCTCATAATGTACCTCAAACTGAGTAGCGTATCACTGAGAAACGTCCTGCTCAAGTCGTCCTTGCGATGGAGATTCGGGTTGAATAACTAGTTCTTCCAATGTTTCATCATCGGACTCGAACTCGGATTGATGTGGTAAAATCAACGTCATCGTTACTGTCTTTACAGTGTGTGCAATCGCTGAGCTTTAGGAAGCCTCCGGACGGAGCTGAAGCTCAGTCGTTTAGCTTCCGACGTGCGCTGTAAGCGGTAGACCAATCACAACAGACTGGGCCATCTGGCCAATCAGAGCAGAGTAGATCAATCACAACAGACTGGGCCATCTGGCCAATCAGAGCAGAGTAGACCAATCACAACAGACTGGGCCATCTGACCAATCAGAGCAGAGTAGACCAATCACAACAGACTGGGCCATCTGACCAATCAGAGCAGAGTAGACCAATCACAACAGACCGGGCCATCTGACCAATCAGAGCAGAGTAGACCAATCACAACAGACCAGGCCATCTGACCAATCAGAGCAGAGTAGACCAACCACAACAGACCGGGCCATCTGGCCAATCAGAGCAGAGTAGACTAATCACAACAGACTGGGCCATCTGACCAATCAGAGCAGAGTAGACCAATCACAACAGACTGGGCCATCTGGCCAATCAGAGCAGAGCAGGCTCACGGAAAGGAGGGATTTAGAGAGACTGATTTATCCGTTGAGTCGTTTGAGAATCATTGAAAAATGTGGTGATGTGCAATGTATATTATGAGAAAATTAAAGTGTTTTTTGACCTTTGATACATGTACCCTGTTGTAGGAGACTCCAAAACAAAATTAGGAGCATTTAAAATAGCATAATGGGGTACTTTAACAGTTTCCCAAAATCAAGCTCAAATGGAGCTTCGAGGTTTTTCAGATTTGTGTTTTGTCAGTTTATGTTTTGCAAGTTTCGCATTACGTTTTCATCAACTTACAGGTTACAAAGTTTATTGTAGCTATGTGGGCGCTCAGTTTTTCCTGTTGTTTAATACATTTGGCCAAAATCTTGTGTTATTTTTCCTACTTACGGTTTGTGTTATTTTTCCTACTTACAGTTCATAGGGCTGCCATAGCATAATAATTATGAAAATTTACAATTACAATGTGGCTACACCCCCTTCAGGACTTAATAAGGTCAGCCCTAATAAGGTCAGCCGCAACAATAACTGTCTACGCCTTTTCATCACTAATTTCTCAATCCTGACAGTAGTTTTTTAACGGCAAAAAAGGTTTGCGCTGGCACAAGCTGTTAGTAAATCTGGCCTGTGGCAAGCAGCGTGGCCGAGGGACCGAGGGAACGAGGCTGGTGGTGAGTGATAATGAGCGCCAGCTGCGTGCCGCACCGGTCTCGTGTCTCACGGAGGAGTCCGGACGCATAAAAGGGGGAGCGGCGACAGTGAAGGATGAGAGAGGACGAGGCCTGGATTTTATGTCGTGTTTTGTTTATGTTTTATTATGTGTGTGCGTGGCAGCCGTCCGTGAGGGGCTGCCTGCGTTTTACTTTCAGTTTGTTTATTTATTTGATTAAAGTCTTGTTGAACGTTCACCGGTTCCCACCTCCTTCTTCCCATAACTACGAACTTTGTTACATTGGTGCCGAAACCCGGGAGGAAGGAGGGACATTCTGTCGGAGAGCCCTCGCTGCTGAGGGGGATCGCGGTGCTGAGGAGGTCGGGCAGCACGGAAGAGGGAAGACCGTGAGTGGCTGCCCGAGGCGGTGGTGCTGGATTGATGGAAGACCCGGTGGAACGGAGAGCTCGTTGCCGTGCTCCTGGGTCGAGGTGGGGTGGCTGCCGTCCGAGAGGGAGCGGAGGAGTCGCCGGCGTTTGCCGTGGGCCGGAGCCTGCTACCGTCCGCCATGATGGGGAGGAGCAGGGAGTGCGGGACTCGCTGCCGGCTGCCCTCAGCTGGAGGAGCCATTGCCGGCCGCCAGGGGGCGGAGGAGGATCGAGCCGTCAACCGAGCATCCAGTACCATCGCATGGCACCGCGAGGAAGAGCCTCTCGGTTGGCTGAGGACCAAGCGGCAGTGTCTCCAAGCGGCCAAGATTTTTTTTTTTTCTCCTCTCTCCCCTCTCTCATCTCTCATCTCTGTCGCTCCTCACGCGTCCGGCTCCTTTTCTCGCACCTCGTCTGTCCTTACCCCCAGGTGCCGCGACCGCCGTGAACTGTCCCACCGGAGGGGGGGGGGGGGGGTGTGGGGGGGGTGTAGAGCGCAGTCTCAGGAGTACCCCCCGGCCTGCGAGGGGCGATGGGGGTATGTGGCAAGCAGCGAGGCCGAGGGACCGTGAGAACGGGACGAGGCCGGTGGTGAGTGATAATGAGCGCCAGCTGCACGCCGCACCGGTCTCGTGTCTCACGGAGGAGTTCGGACGCATAAAAGGGGGAGAGACAACAGTGAAGGACGAGAGAGGACCAGGCCTGGATTTTATGTTGTGTTTTGTTTATGTCCGTGAGGGGCTGCCTGCATTTTACTTTCAGTTTGTTTATTTATTTGATTAAAGTCTTGTTGAATGTTCGCCGGTTCCCGCCTCCTTCTTCCCATAACTACGAACTTTGTTACATGGCCCTTTGTCACGTTTCACATTTTTTCTTTCAATGAAGACAGAATAAGTACTTGACTCTGGAAGCTTGTCAAATGCCTGGTTATGAAAAAGGGTAAAGCTACAAAAAAAGGCTCCTGTACAAACTTATGAGAGGTAAGCTGTTTCCTGTGACGGGCAGCAGGTCGTTCATTAGCAGCAGGAACACAGTGTAACCCAAGATGAGGGTCATTTTGAAGGCAGAACGATCCACATTCTGAGGTGGTAGAAGAAAGCTGAACAGATCTACAGCAATGAGGAAACAGCTGGGAATCAGGAGGTTCACCACGTACATGGTGGGTCGACGGCTGAGACTGACCTGATTCATAAAAACATATATAAAAAAGTCATTTACATTCCAATAAAAATTAATTTGATTAAAGAATGTATTAAAAGAATTTATCTTTATTCAAGTTATATAAATTGATCTTATGTGTGTTCATACATGGTAAATGAGTGAATCAAAAGAAGTGTTTAGCTCTTCAGGAAGAATTGATGGTTTTTCGGCAAACATGGCGACCAGCTCCCACTCTCCTTTAGTTTTCATTGCAGCTAGGGAATTTTTAAGTGTTTCCTCCACTGGTTCAACAAAAAACAATTGAACATCCAATGCTGTAGAGAAGACCAAACCAATGATAGATGACGGGGGTCACAAAGGTAGTAGTTATAACTGAAAATGTACCCTTCAGTCAAGCCAACTTACCATTGAGCTTGTATGAATTAAATGTAAATGAGCAGTTCTGAATATCGAATGGAAAGGTGTAGATGTCCATGTTGCAGGAACTGATCACATGAATGGGAAGATCATCCATTACCAAACCAGTGTGTTGGACATAGAGGTAATATGTGTCTGGGGCTTTATTTTCATCCATGCTTCAAAGTAAACAAATGCTGCATTAGGAATGGGTAGTATGCAAATGTTACAGGGCATTCCTTTTATTATCCATCATATTTATTAAAGCTTTTGAGTATGCTTTTTAGTCAAAGGTACTAAAGTGCAAAAAGTCTTGTATCATTTCATGAGATGCAGGAGAAAGATTTCAGTGATTCCATGACACAGTAAATCAAATATAATAGCTTGATACTTTTGAACTCACAATTCATTAATCACAATATCAGGCCTCCACAGATGTTTTCTTGGCAGTGAGATTCTGTCTGTTCCACATTCAACAGGATCCCAACTCAAACCTTCAATATTCCAAAACTACAAAACGAAATATCATTATAACAAAAGCTGCATAAAATAGTGGGGAATAACACTTCTTTAGAGGCCCAAATACAGCTGCAGAAGCTCTTACCATATACACCCAAATGAATGCATCAAATATTTGAGCTTTTTCATCCTGAAAGACAAAAATTCAGAATGTACGTAATTTTTTCCCCACAATTGCCTAAAGAGCTGCTCCCTAACGTTTATTTATTAACTGATTGAATTCTAACATATCATTCACAAACCAACTCAATATGACAGCAAAGTGGCAAGCAGCAAAATCAAGTGTCCTTTAAATGAAAAACAGTTTTTTGAATGTACAGTGGGGAGAACAAGTATTTGATACACTGCCGATTTTGCAGGTTTGCCCACTTACAAAGCATGTAGAAGTCTGTAATTTTTATCATAGGTACTCTTCAACTGGGAGTGACGAAATCTAAAACAAAAATCCAGAAAATCACATTGTATGATTTTTAAGTAATTAATTTGCATTTTATTGCATGACATAAGTATTTGATACATCAGAAAAGCAGAACTTAATATTTGGTACAGAAACTTTTGTTTGCAATTACAGAGATCATACGTTTCCTGTAGTTCTTGACCAGGTTTGCACACACTGCAGCAGGGATTTTGGCCCACTTCTCCATACAGACCTTCTCCAGATCCTTCAGGTTTCGGGGCTGTCGCTGGGCAATACGGACTTTCAGCTCCCTCCAAAGATTTTCTATTGGGTTCAGGTCTGGAGACTGGCTAGGCCACTCCAGGACCTTGAGATGCTTCTTACGGAGCCACTCCTTAGTTGCCCTGGCTGTGTGTTTCGGGTCGTTATCATGCTGGAAGACCCAGCTACGACCCATCTTCAATGCTCTTACTGAGGGAAGGAGGTTGTTGGCCAAGATCTCGTGATACATGGCCCCATCCATCCTCCCCTCAATACGGTGCAGTCGTCCTGTCCCCTTTGCAGAAAAGCATCCCCAAAGAATGATGTTTCCACCTCCATGCTTAACGGTTGGGATGGTGTTCTTGGGGTTGTACTCATCCTTCTTCTTCCTCCAAACACGGCGAGTGGAGTTTAGACCAAAAAGCTCTATTTTTGTCTCATCAGACCACATGACCTTCTCCCATTCCTCCTCTGGATCATCCAGATGGTCATTGGCAAACTTCAGATGGGCCTGGACATGCGCTGGCTTGAACAGGGGGACCTTGCGTGCGCTGCAGGATTTTAATCCATGACGGTGTAGTGTGTTACTAATGGTTTTCTTTGAGACTGTGGTCCCAGCTCTCTTCAGGTCATTGACCAGGTCCTGCCGTGTAGTTCTGGGCTGATCCCTCACCTTCCTCATGATCATTGATGCCCCACGAGGTGAGATCCTGCATGGTGCCCCAGACCGAGGGAGATTGACCGTCATCTTGAACTTCTTCCATTTTCTAATAATTGCGGCAACAGTTGTTGCCTTCTCATCAAGCTGCTTGCCTATTGTCCTGTAGCCCATCCCAGCCTTGTTCAGGTCTACAATTTTATCCCTGATGTCCTTACACAGCTCTCTGGTCTTGGCCATTGTGGAGAGGTTGGAGTCTGTTTGATTGAGTGTGTGGACAGGTGTCTTTTATACAGGTAACGAGTTCAAACAGGTGCAGTTAATACAGGTAATGAGTGGAGAACAGGAGGGCTTCGAAAAACTAACAGATCTGTGAGAGCCGGAATTCTTACTGGTTGGTAGGTGATCAAATACTTATGTCATGCAATAAAATGCAAATTAATTATTTAAAAATCATACAATGTGATTTTTCTGGATTTTTAGATTCCGTCTCTCACAGTTGAAGAGTACCTATGATAAAAATTACAGACCTCTACATGTTTTGTAAGTAGGAAAACCTGCAAAATCGACAGTGTATCAAATACTTGTTCTCCCCACTGTATATAAATAATAATTCATACATTTTAGGGATTCCTCGGGGTTCAATGCTTGGCCCCGTCCACTTCTTGAAATACACAACCTCACTCAGCCCCTGTCATCACAAAAGCTTACTCCCTTCACTTTTCCTATCACTGCTATACAGATATGGAGCTCTATTTTGTCCCAGCTAGATAACCCAACAAATTCTGCTTGTATTTCTGGCCGCCTTGCCTTTTCAGATTCTACCCTCTGCTCTGACTCTTTTCTTACGTGGCTCACTCTTTCATCCTAACTCCCACACATTTGATTGCCAGTGATATTAAATAAACTTACCACATCTAAAATTCCATACAGAGTGAAGCTCACACTGATGTTGGTGGGAGTTTTCGGGTTAATAACTGGCCTCACTTCAGTTTTGCCAAAGATGTTCCCCTTCAGGGCTGTGAGGAGAGCATCTGTAGTCGGTTCGGAGCAGTTAATAGTCTCTGTAGGTTTCATTAATAGTGCTGTAAGAATAAATTAATAACATATTAAACAAAATAACAAGAGGTAGTCATGAAAATCATTTTATGCAAATATGTGTTTTCAGTTCAGTGATATAAGTAAAATATCAATTGCACATATTTTTGTTTGAATTTAAGACCGAAAAGTGGACAACAATTTATGCTTGGAAGATCATTAACTGATCACTAAAATTTCTCACTTAACATTTATTATATTTATTCACCCAACATAAACTATTTTGTCATCACAATGAGCTGAGGGTTAGCAAATGATGACAGAATTTTCACTTTTGGATTAATTATTCCTTTAACTTCACATACTGTGATGTATTTTCATTAATACAGCATTAAAGTCTACACAAGCAACAACAGTATGTAACCACTAAGCATTACATAACTTTGTTAATTACCGTGTTAATTAAAGCTTTTTAACTAAAGTGATGTAAAAAAGATTTGATGTGAGTACAGCTGTGTTATTTTTAATGAAAATATAATTTCTTCTTACACTGCATTAGGAGACAATAGATAATGAGCTGGAATTGCGGAAGACCGGCTAGGAATTCAGCAGCCTGTAATGATGATATATTTAACAAGTAAAGTTATTTGTTGGATTAGCAGGTTCTTTTTTCCACATCTAATAAAAACAAAAATGGCAACGTGTGATAATTTTTTAACCTGAAATGTCACTGTACATTTGCCATTATAATGTTACTGTTATAAAATGTGATTAGAATTTGTTTCATACCAAAATTTCAAACATTTGTGGATATTTGATGTCTAGTAATAGACATTTGAACTCAATGAGTAGCATTTTACACTACAGTGTACATATTACAAATACTGTGTGTAACATGTTCCTATATTATAACAAACACCCAAATGTGTAAACTGCGTAAATATGTAAAATGATTACATATTAAATACATTAAAAATGTTCATTACATATGTAATGGCACCATAATACAGAAGATGAACCACAATGTATCATTAATTACTATTGTATTAATGTCTTATCTTATAAACCTGCTATTTACACAGTTTACATGCAGAAGACACATAAAATGTGCTTGCTTTTATGTTGTAACACTGAAAAACATTCAGAAAAACATCAAAAATGTACTATTTTAAGACTATGTCTTACCCATGAACTTGAGAGCAAAGCTACAGCCATCACCTTCTCAAGAATGTGAAAACAGTTGGCAATGAATATGTTATAAAATAAAATGTATTATTAAACTTACAGTTTCGTGTCTGAGTCTGTGATTCAAATAGACTGTCAAACTATATACCAACACTGATTTGCCTAGATATTTTTTGTGTAGCCCATGAGAAGCCAAGAATATGCAAAACAAAACATGTGGTGTAAATCCCACATTACAAATATGATGGTTTCTGTGGTGCTTCTATATGAAGGGCAAATTGAATAACTGATATTAAGGATTAAGAATTTATTTACAAATTTTATTTATTATAAAGAGCATGAATCAGTAATAAGTAATTAATAATATTGTCTTAGTTTTGAAGACTCTCAACTGATTTTACAGTTGAGAGTGAGACCAATGAGACCTTTGTGGATGGACATAGACAAGTAATTAGTACACTGTAAACAATTTTAACGGTAAAAGACTGTAAAAATGGAAAATACATGTTAATTAGTTAACCGCATGTACTTTTATTATACACGGTGAAAAACTGTAATAGATCTCATGGGACATTTCATGTAATTTTACAGTAAAATACTGTTAAATGTACAGATTTTGGAAGTACACTGTAAAAAAAAAAGTACCGTAGCATTTACCGTACTTTACTGTAAAAAATATGGTAGCAATATTTATGTTTTACACCATTGAGCTTAAATTTACGGTACAAAAATGGCAGCTGTGGTTGAAGTACTTTACCGCAAAAAACACGGTAGTAATATTTTAGGTTTTACGGCACTGAGCTAAAGTTTACGGTAAAAAACTGGCAGCTGTGTTTGCAAGTGCCTTACCGTAATAAATATGGTATTATAAACCAATTTGTCACATACAGTATGTGTGCAAAAGTTGTTATTGAGAATTAACAGAGGTTTAGATGTTTTATTGAAAATAATAGAGTTTGAAGTCACCATTATGGTGATCAGTGTTTGCTTAAGTTGGACTCTTGACCCTTGACTTTCTAACATTAGATTTCTCTGCCTGCTGCAACTGTGTGTTTATAAAGCACATTCGTTATGGCTAGAATATCAGAGAGAAAATGTGATCAGGTGACGTTGGCTATGTATTGCTGATGACATCGTCATGTAGTGGCCTGATTCACTGATCTCATATAGAGTCTTATCTTTGATTATATGAGGAACGTTTAATAAATTTCACATTATTGATTATAATAGCTGTGTGACCCTACATCATAAGAAACAGATAATCTGAAGAATTTTAAAAACATATTGTGTAGTTTTTTAGTTCGTTTTTTGAAATATTGTAATCATTTAGACAAACACACACATCGAGAATCAGCATATACAGTGGGGTGAACAAGTATTTGATACAATGCCGATTTTGCAGGTTTGCCCACTTACAAAGCATGTAGAAGTCTGTAATTTTTATCATAGGTACTCTTCAACTGTGAGTGACAGAATCTAAAACAAAAATCCAGAAAATCACATTGTATGATTTTTAAGTAATTAATTTGCATTTTATTGCATGACATTATTATTTGTATTTGTATTTGATACATCAGAAAAGCTGAACTTAATATTTGGTACAGAAACCTTTGTTTGCAATTACAGAGATCATACGTTTCCTGTAGTTCTTGACCAGGTTTGCACACACTGCAGCAGGGATTTTGGCCCACTCCTCCATACAGACCTTCTCCAGATCCTTCAGGTTTCGGGGCTGTCGCTGGGCAATACGGACTTTCAGCTCCCTCCAAAGATTTCTATTGGGTTCAGGTCTGGAGACTGGCTAGGCCACTCCAGGACCTTGAGATGCTTCTTAAGGAGCCACTCCACTCCCTGGCTGTGTGTTTCGGGTCGTTGTCATGCTGGAAGACCCAGCCACGACCCATCTTCAATGCTCTTACTGAGGGAAGGAGGTTGTTGGCCAAGATCTCGTGATACATGGCCCCATCCATCCTCCCCTCAATACGGTGCAGTCGTCCTGTCCCCTTTACAGAAAAGCATCCTCAAAGAATGATGTTTCCACCTACATGATTCACGGTTGGGATGGTGTTCTTGGGGTTGTACTCATCCTTCTTCTTCCTCCAAACACGGCGAGTGGAGTTTAGACCAAAAAGCTCTATTTTTGTCTCATCAGACCACATGACCTTCTCCCATTCCTCCTCTGGATCATCCTGATGGTCACTGGCAAACTTCAGACGGGCCTGGACATGCGCTGGCTTGAGCAGGGGGACCTTGCGTGCGCTGCAGGATTTTAATCCATGACGGCGTAGTGTGTTACTAATGGTTTTCTTTGAGACTGTGGTCCCAGCTCTCTTCAGGTCATTGACCAGGTCCTGCCGTGTAGTTATGGGCTGATCCCTCACCTTCCTCATGATCATTGATGCCCCACGAGGTGAGATCTTGCATGGTGCCCCAGACCAAGGGAGATTGACCGTCATCTTGAACTTCTTCCATTTTCTAATAATTGCGCCAACAGTTGTTGCCTTCTCACCAAGCTGCTTGCCTATTGTCCTGTAGCCCATCCCAGCCTTGTGCAGGTCTACAATTTTATCCCTGATGTCCTTACACAGCTCTCTGGTCTTGGCCATTGTGGAGAGGTTGGAGTCTGTTTGATTGAGTGTGTGGACAGGTGTCTTTTATACAGGTAACGAGTTCAAACAGGTGCAGCTAATACAGGTAATGAGTGGAGAACAGGAGGGCTTCTTAAAGAAAAACTAACAGGTCTGTGAGAGCCGGAATTCTTACTGGTTGGTAGGTGATCAAATACTTATGTCATGCAATAAAATGCAAATTAATTATTTAAAAATCATACAATGTGATTTTCTGGATTTTTGTTTTAGATTCCGTCTCTCACAGTTGAAGAGTACCTATGATAAAAATTACAGACTTCTACATGCTTTGTAAGTAGGAAAACCTGCACAATCGGCAGTGTATCAAATACTTGTTCTCCCCACTGTAAATCTCAACAACAGTGACAATTAAAATATTCAGATAAAACTGAACATCACAACACAAGCTACTAAAAAGTCGAACACAAAAACTACAGCAAAAATAAAAGCAAGTAATAATAAAAGAAAATACTAAGGCAATTCAGCTACATAATTTAGTCATGCTGCAATGCATTCTGGGAGCCATGGATAAGTTGTGATTGGTGGCTCCCATAATGCACTGCAACATGAAGCTTTTTTTAAATTTATTTTTTATTGCTTTGAAACAATCGGCATTGTAAAAAGTGCTATATAAATAAAGGTGACTTGACTTGACTTGACTTTATTGTCACCATTGTTGAGATTCATACGCTTGTTCTTAATGTCTGTGTGTGTCTGAGAGATACAGCAGTTCAAAACTTTTTTGTGCTCAATGCTGGATCTCGTCCTGTAGGGTCACATGTCTATTATAATGAATAATATAAAATTATTGACCCATATAACCAAAGATAAGGCTCTATATGAAACTGTAAATCCAGCCACTACATGATAATTGTTATCATCAATACATAACCAATATCACCTGATTCATTTTCTCTTGGCTTTTCTTACGATAACGAATGTGTTTTATACATAATCATAATTCCAAAACAAACTAAATAATAAAAAAAAAACACAGACATTATTTAAAGAAGCTTGTACTACATATTCAAGGCCCACTAACACAATGTCACATGTCTGTCTTGTCTTGTTAGCACATGTGGTGTTTTTGTTATTTTCTAGCCATGTGCTTTGGTTTGTCATGTTTTGGTCTTATGTCATGTCTCTGGTATTTTCCTGACCCCGCCCCTCTTGTTATCTCATTATTGATTATTTGCCCCAAGTGTTCTCCCTCATCACCTGCCTGATTTGTCACCCTTTATAATCCCCTCGTGTCTGCAGTCCTGTGCTGGATTGTTGTCTTATGTTTGATGTTCCCTGTTTGGATGTTCTGCTCCCTGTTATGTTCCTGTTTACTAAATTTGGTATTTAAGTTTATTTCAAGTTTGTTTTCCCCCTCTTGGTTTTTTGGTTTGTGTTTGTTTTTTGTTAGTTAATAAAGTCACCTCTTCCTGCACTTGAGTCCTCGCTCCCATTTTTCCTTACTGATCCCTGACACACAAGGCCATCTATGATGATAATTACATATTTCCCATTACATTTCATAAACTTATAAACACTGATTATATTAACACTAAGTATTAGTGTAATAAAGATACAAATCAAAAATTAAATTTCAGTTCAGGTTTTATCCATAAAAATACTCATATAAAATAAAATTGCTTTGTTCTAGTAATTTGAAGTGAAATGTGGAGATTTTCCTGCAGTGTTACTGTTCTTATCATTCATTGTAAAATACAAAAACACATCAAAATGGACAAGCTAGACAGAAATATATTTAAAACAGGTTTGATTTATCCTGCTTTGGTTCTATTTTCAAAAACAACTGACATGTAACGTCATCCATTTTGAGTTGTGTGGAGTGACTCATAAAGTCTATTTTTAACTTGCAAGTCATAAGAAACAAAACTGAAACTAGCAGGTACGTACAGTACCTGTTTCCTTCCAAAGGTCAACACTGATAGTGGACTATAGCAGAATAAAAACTTACAAATGGTGATACATTTTGTATTATGGATATGTGATTTTTACATGTAAGCAGTTAGGGTATGAGGTATGAGCTTGCTAATGTCTCATTCAGTCTTGGCTGATTGAAATTGCATGAAAACTGTCCCAAGACATGAATACATCACTACAGCTGTCACAACAGATCAAGTTTGTGACAGCACAAATCACAGAAATGCAACTGAAAGTTATTTTTCACCCCCGGCAACTGGACAACATGTTACAGAAGTACAGATAATGAAATTAAAACTGATCCTATATTTACAATTGTATTTATTAGTCCTAATCTTATTGTGCATGATTATAAAGTATAAATTATTAAATCATTAATTGTAACATAAACTAGAAATGTGTCTAAATTCATGATAGATAACATCAAATTAAAAACATTTCTTGTTGGCTGAAAAGATCACTTTCTCATATGATATCAGAAGACTTTCATTTTTCAAGAGAAGAAAAAGAAAATGGACAAAGCATTTTAGAAGAAACAACATGGTAACATCCTTGCCACATGTAGGGTAGTGGGTAGACGGCGACAATGAAATTATACAGTATTTTAATTCCAAAACCATTTTTTATTCTATTTAACTCATAATATATCAGTAATTTAAAAGGGAATTAAACATTACAGAATTACATTTGTGACACACATTAATTATGTGCATGAACCCTTAGGCCTGACAGCACTACAAATTTATGATAATGTGTTGTGTAAAAAACAAAAAATCAAAAGTAGAAACAAAAACAAAGATAAAAGTACTTTTGCAGAAAATATTCACTATTAACTATAAAGCAGTATTACATCCCATTAGATTTAATAAATGGCAGTATGTTACAGGTTCAGTAATCATGTACAATATAGTATAGTACAATATATATCAGTCGGTTTATTTATAACAAAGATGCATTTTTGTTGTACCAGTACTGCCAAACAATAAAAATTGTGACGAAACTCACTAAGAGAAAGATAATATACAGCACAAAAAGCAAGCGGTCAATGACTTGACCCAGATGTACCCACTCATCTGTGCTCTCATCAGTTTTAAAATGTTCCTCGACCTGCTGACGGATGGATAGTAACTCGTGGCTTATCTTCCTCAGTTCCTGAAGAGCAGGAGATGTCACATGGACCGCTTCGCTCAGAGGGGTGTCAACTACAGGATCACAGCGTTTGGTCTCAGTTCTCTGCTCTACAGGCACAAGAGAATAATCATGTAACAATCTATTAGCAGATGCTATTTACACTAAGTGAAAATAGCAGTATTTGTTTTGCACTAAGTGCAAATACACTATATTGCCAAAGGTTTTGGGACGCCTGCCTTTACATGCACATGAACTTTAATGACATCCCATTCTTAATCCGTAGGGTTTAATATGGAGTTGGCCCACCCTTTGCAGCTATAACAGCTTCAACTCTTCTGGAAGGCTTTCCACAAGGTTTAGGAGTGTGTTTATGGGAATTTTTGACCATTCTTCTAGAAGTGCATTTGTGAGTTCAGGCACTGATGTTGGATGAGAAGGCCTGGCTCACAGTCTCCGCTCTAATTCATCCCAAAGGTGTTCTATCGGGTTGAGGTCAGGACTCTGTGCAGGCCAGTCAAGTTCCTCCACACCAAACTCACTCATCCATGTCTTTATGGACCTTGCTTTGTGCACTGGTGCGCAGTCATGTTGGAACAGGAAGGGGCCATCCCCAAACTGTTCCTACACAGCTGGGAGCATGAAATTGTCCAAAATGTCTTGGTATGCTGACGCATTAAGATTTCCTTTTACTGGAACTAAGGGCCAAGCCCAACCCCTGAAAAACAACCCCACACCATAATCCCCCCTCCACCAAACTTTACACTTGGCACAATGCAGTCAGGCAAGTACCATTCTCCTGGCAACCGCCAAACCCAGACTTGCCCATCGGATTGCCAGACAGAGAAGCGTGATTGTCACGCCAGAGAACACGTCTCCACTGCTCTAGAGTCCAGTGGCGGCGTGCTTTACACCACTGCATCCGACGCTTTGCATTGCACTTAGTGATGTAAGGCTTGGATGAGCTGCTCAGCCATGGAAACCCATTCCATGAAGCTCTCTACGCACTGTTCTTGAGCTAATCTGAAGGCCACATGAAGTTTGGAGGTCTGTAGCTATTGACTCTGCAGAAAGTTGGCGACTTCTGTGCACTGTGTGCCTCAGCATGCGCTGACCCCGCTCTGTGATTTTACGTGGCCTACCACTTCGTGGCTGAGTTGCTGTTGTTCCCAATTGCTTCTACTTTGTTATAATACCACTAACAGTTGAGTGTGGAATATTTAGTAGTGAGGAAATTTCATGAATGGACTTATTGCACAGGTGGCACAGGTGGAATTCACTGAGCTCCTGAGAGCGACCCATTCTTTCACAAATGTTTGTAGAAGCGTCTGCCTAGGTGCTTGATTTTAAACACCTGTGGCCATGGAAGTGATTTGAACACCTGAATTCAATGATTTGGAAGGGTGTCCCAATACTTTTGGCAATATAGTGTAGTTGTTAGTGTATTGTAGTACATTATAAAACAGTATGCAATCATAACAACATATTCAGTGTATATGCTTATTTATGTATCCTTTATTTAACCAGGAGAATCCCATTGAGGTATTCCTATCTCTTATTCCAGAGTGATCTGGTATATTATGTTTGCTAAAAATCTAAAAGGATGCTGTCTTATTGAGACATTACTTGTCCTTGCCTCTAAAGCCCTCCTGTACACCTATCCCTAAACCCTGCCCTTAAATGGTTATGTAGACTATTATGCAAAATTCACTTTTATATGGTGTGGTACATTTGCGTGTCGACAGTGTGTGTGCATAACCACCCTATAATGGTGAAAATCCACCCAGTCCTTGTTTTATATTAATCATAAACAGTGTCTCAAAATGAGTCGTTTGACTGCCACCTTTTACTGCCAGAAACAGACCTAGTACCTCTTCCCCCCTCACTACCCTCGATGGTGGGGCGGCTAAGGGTTATACGGGTATCCCCCCAGTGGAGTGGTCGGTTGTGATGCAATTGTGTCTGAGCACCGCTGCCACCTGTTGGGGTAATCCGTGTTTCCCCTCCCAGGCCTATAAGTACTCGTCCGATCTAACGGACAAGGCTTGTGGTGCTTGCGGAGAAGCTGCCTCTGCCTTGCAAATCATGGCGCTTCTCCAGGTCTACCAGGCCAAAGCGCTCAAGGAGCTGCACAAGGGTAGCTGCACACGTGCTTTCTCAGAGACGGGACACCCTATGGCACCCGTGTCCAGACCTCTGGAATCTCCATGTCTGGTCTCTGGATGGGACATTGAGGTTCTAGATGACCTACCCCAGGAGGTAGTGAACACCATTGCTTCGGCACGAGCACCGTCTTCGAGACACGCTTACGCCTTGAAGTGGAACCTGTTCGTCGAGTGGTGTTCTCACCGAGAAGACCCCCGAACTCATCAGGGTCGTGCTTTCCTTCCTGTTGCAAGGGTTGGAGCTAAGGCTGTCTCCATCCACCCTGAAAGTATATGCTGCCGCGATATCTGCGCATCACGACCCTATAGGAGGTTGGTCGGTGGGGAAGCACGACCTGGTCATCAGGTTCCTTATCGGGGAGAGAACTCCATATCGCCCTCACTCCATACCTTCTTTGGGATTTAGCTCTGGTGCTTAGAGCACTCCAGAATGCCCCATTCGAGCCTTTGCAGACAGCCGAGTTAAAACTCCATGGCATTGGCTTCCATTAGTAGGGGACCTGCAAGCATGTTCGGTCGACGAATTGTGACTCCCAAGTGATCCTGAGACCCCGGCCCGGATATGTGCCCAAGGTTCCCACCACTCCTTTCAGGGACCAGGTGTTGAACCTGCAAGTGCTGCCCCTGGAGACCCAGCCCTAGCTTTGCTTTGTCCCGTCCGCGCTTTGCACCTGTACATGGATTGAACGCAGAGCTTTAGGACCTCAGACCAGCTCTTTGTCTGTTATGGAGGCCAGCAGAAGGGAAAGGCTGTCTCCAAACAGAGGATGGCCCACTGGATATTGGATGCCATCGCTTTGGCATATCAAAGCCAAGGCGTTCCCTTCCTGCTTGGGTTGAGTCCTCACTCTACTAGAAGTGTTGCATCCTCCTGGGTGCTGGTACGAGGCGCCTTGCTGACAGATATCTGTAGAGCTGAGGGCTGAGCGACACCTAACACGTTTGCTAGATTCGTGTAGAGCCGGTATCCTCCTGTGTTCTCACCTCAAATGAGTAGAAGACACCGAGAGGCCCTGGCTTAGTGTCGGCTTGCTGCACCAAAACATGTGCTCATATTGCTCTAGAGAGTTCCCTGTTGGGGAAACCCTGTCAAGTTACTCCATCACTCTCGGCAGCCAGAGATGGTGGAGCGTCTGGCGCCAGGCCTACATCCGTTGTATCCATGAGAACCTAGGCTGGGTGTCTATATGTAGAGGTGATCCCATTTGTGCATTCTTCCACTGTATAGCTTCTAAACGGAAGCCCGTGACTTTCCCTTGGCAGAGTCCGCTCTGCCGTCTCTTCCAGGTGTAGCCTCCACCCTAACTGGGCCGTAGCCACCCCAGGGACATTCCATATGTAGTACGGCCTTACTGGGTTAATCCATATGTGCAAATTCCACACAGTACCTCCCTGCGGGCAGGATGTGGCTTCTGCAGCGTTCCTTTACCAGTGGAAAGGACATGCTTTCCCAGTGTTATCCAATAGTCTCACTGAGTGGGTCATGTGGAACAGCAGTGATCGACCTTCTCTGCGTGAAGCCCTGTCCCATCTTCCACCCAATAGGCAGGATTCCCATTACATTAGTCATCGACGTAACGTTGTGACCCTCGTTCCCTGTAGGAGGGAACGGAGGCGTTACGTCCTATCGCCACAGTTGCTGTACCACCGCTGGGGCGGCCGGGTCAGCAGCTCGGCTCCTCAGCGAAAACCAGAATATGCGATGCACCTGCTGCTCATTATATACCCGCGCTACAGGGAAGGGCAGCAGATGAAATATCGCATGCCAATGTGCATTGGTTTTTTTAGTTACACTCGAAGTAGATCAGTCTCTCTAGCGAGATTCCTATTACGTCAGTCATCAATATAACATCTCTGTTCCCTCCTTCAGTGAATGAGGGTTACATACGTAACCGAGACGTTCTGTTTTGTTGTTGCCAGACTATCCGAGCTGTAAAGGCTCCGCCCTCTTCTTGGATAGGGGGAGGGGAGCAGCAGCTCATTTGCATTTAAAGATACACACACGAAAACAGCATGTTTTTGCTTCCACCAAAAAAGGGGCATTTTGGGCATGGTATAATAAATGATCTGTGGGGTGTTTTGAGCTGAAACTGAAACTGGACACCTGAGCCTTATAATGCATCTTGTAAAAGGGGCAAAACACTTTATTCACACTATTCTATATTCTAAGACTTTAGATATACAAAGACGGTGCACTTATATGTGCTCTTATATTATTTATGAATGGGGAAAAGTACGACAGCAATATGGCAGAATAAGTCCCGCCTTTTAAATAAAAGAGCCAATCACTGATTGACATTCGTGCCACTGCAGCTGCCGTTAGAAGCTCCGGTTGCTTTTGAAACAGTCAGCATTCTGAGACGCGCTTATGACTACACATTAGCATTAGCCTGGTCTAGCCTGAAAAATAAGCTTTTTTAACGGCATAAGAAATTACATTTATGGGACAGTTCATGTAAGAGTTTGTTTCTAATTTGAAATATGCTATTTAAATGTGAGTTCGGCAAGCAGTTTTTGAAATTTCAGGATTTCCCTATTCAAGTAGATAGGACTGGGTCTTGAATGCCCGGAATATGTTTTCACTTTTTTCACTTTTCAAATATTTTCTTTATTTTTGTTTAAAATAGACACCTCTCTGAGTTGATATGTGATAAGAAAAGACAGTCACCTTACTCTCCAGACCACTGATTCTGTTATCAGACAGGTTTCTTTTGTAAATTTGTGTGGCTCAATCAGACAATAGTGGACAGAGTTAGTGTAAATAGCCTCTGCCAACAAGGTGGGCTATTTGCACTTGGTGCAACTATTTATGCTAGTTGAACATTATTACACAGCACACTGAATACTTGATTCTGATTGGCCAATCGCGGCATTCAATCATTCATGGGAACGCTGACAGACTGCTAATTTTTCATAGAAACAAATCTAGTGAACTCTTGAGTCTTTGTTGCAGTATTCAATTTTTCACATCCAGTAGTCAAATAAGCAGGATAATATACATGAGGTGATTCATTATGGCAAAGTAAAATAGGTGAATCAGGACCCCAAGTAGGAGTGAAAATATTGCATTGTTTCGCATGGCAAGACTCACCTTCAGGATCACAGTTTTGGTCACTGGGTTTCTTGCTTAAAAAAACAAGTCTAGCAAGGTAGTTGAGGAAAAGCACCTTGACCCATCGAGGTAACGGTCCGTAGTGACTGGAACCACACTGTATATTTATGATAAGAATTGTCTCCAGAAGACTGGCCACCATCAGTGCCAAGCAGAGAGAGAAAAATGCATCTGGAAAGAGATTGAATATAAAAGAGAGGAAATGTAATGTCTTAAAAACCAGCTAAAAATTTACAATATTAATGCCAGTTGGCAAAAGAGGAAAAAGGTGCTAAAGGAAAAACTGTCATAACCAGCAGTGACTGAAGAGTGAGAAGACATTTTGTCACTTCACTGGAGCATTTTGCTTTCAGTGAAGACAGAATAAGTACTAAAGCTTGTCACATGCCTGGTTATGAAAAAGGGTAAAGCTACAAAAAAAGGCTCCTATACAAACTTATGAGAGGTAAGGTGTTTCCTGTGACGGGCAGCAGGTCGTTCATTAGCAGCAGGAACACAGTGTAACCCAAGATGAGGGTCATTTTGAAGGCAGAACGATCCACATTCTGAGGTGGTAGAAGAAAGCTGAACAGATCTACAGCAATGAGGAAACAGCTGGGAATCAGGAGGTTCACCACGTACATGGTGGGTCGACGGCTGAGGACAATCTAATGAAGGACAAAAGTAATTTAACCAATTTCAGTTAGAATGCAGATTCAGTTAATTAAAATACTAACAAAGGCTCATTTGACAGCTTGAGCAAATATACTGATATCCTATTTAAGCTTATTCTTCTTCTTCAACTTCAGAGATCAAATGCCATGACAGTGTGTTGGTCTTGATAAACTTCATTTTCTTGTTTAAAGCTAAGTTTTTTATTTAATTTTAATTGTGTTAAAATTGTAATACATAGTAAATAACTGTGTCCCGCGTGTTATTCATTTCCTGGGTAGGTCTCGTAGGCTTTTGAGCAAGCATTTCGACCAGCTCCCACTCTCCTTTAGTTGTCATCACTTCAAGAGAATATTTGAATGATTCCTCCACCGGTTTAGCAATGGACAACTGAACATCCATCACTGCAGAGAAGACCAAACAAATGAGAGTTAATGGGGTCACACAAAGGTAGTAGTTACTGTAAAAGTGATAATTTACTCTTCAGTCAAGCCAACTTACCGGTGTGCTGGTATGAATTAAAGGTGAATGAGCAGTTCTGAATATCGAATGGAAAGGTGTAGATGTCTAGGTTACAGGAACTGATGACATGATATGGAACATCGTCCGTTACCTTACCAGTATTATCGATGTAGACGTAATGTGTGTCTGGGACATTATTTTCATCAATGCTTCAAAGTAAAAAGAAGCATATGTTATGGTTATTTTTATTATCCATGTAAAGCTTTCAATTAAATTTTCCTTTTAAATAAAAATCAGTCTCAAGCCACAAAAAATCTATAATGTGTGATAATAATTGTAGCATTATATGCAATATATAAATTAAAAACGGGTAATGGTCTTCAGAAATACAGATATTTTTGAACTCACAATTCCTGAATGACAACATCAGGCCTCCACAGCTGTTTTCTTGGAAGTGAGATTCTGTCTGTCCCACATTCAACAGGATCCCAACTCAAACCTTCAATATTCCAGTGCTTCAAAACACAAAGTATCAGTATTATGCAGTTTGGATTTTAAAAAAAAAATCTGTCAAATGACAGTATTAATACATT
Organism: Coreius guichenoti; assembly: GCA_039654105.1. Taxonomy (NCBI): domain Eukaryota; kingdom Metazoa; phylum Chordata; class Actinopteri; order Cypriniformes; family Gobionidae; genus Coreius; species Coreius guichenoti. The sequence continues at coordinate 31,245,206 of CM077192.1, read as the reverse complement.
TTAATTAATTAATTTAAAAGGTAAACTATTAAGGTTTTGATGGTCCCCTTTAGACATTCTGTTGACTGTATGTAACGTAACACCTACTTGTCAACTAACTCTCAGAATATTAGTTGAGACAGTGGCGGATGTAGGCATGGGTGACATGGGCAACCAGCCAGGGGTGTGTTTCCCAAAAACATTGTTAGCCATCTATGGTCGCAAGTTCCATTGAACTCCTTTGGAAACGACAGAACTTGTGACCATAGTTGCTTTTGGGAAACTTCTTGCCGGGGACGGCACAGGGTGCCTGCACAAAATAAAAATGAATGTGCGGTCGGGTTTTTACTGCTCATTTGCATGTCACAACAATAATATCATGTCACTGTGTGGGTCAATTAACCTGGGGTGCGTTTCCCAAAATCATCGTTAGCCAACAATGGTTGCAAGTTCTGTCATTATCCGCATAGTACAATAAGTCGGTGTTTCCCGAAACCATAGTTCCAATGAACATTCACAAACGGCATCACAAAGTTGTGTGGTTGGAATGACAGCTCTAGACCTGTGGTTATATTCTTGTTTGCATGAGATGTGGACTTAATAAATCTTTATCTTGAGCAAAATAAGCAAGCTGACATTCAGTACAATCTTTTATTTCGAATATATACAAATGTCATTTATGTCTTTTAGTTTGTCAAGAGATTTAAAGCACCGTTTTTGAAGAGTGCACATGTGCATATGTGCTCTAGTACGCTAGAACGAGCCGACAATTGAATCTGAATATAAAGCAAAATAACTGAGAACCAAAAAAATCTAGCATTAATTCGATCTCAAACGGATTCATTAAAATAAATTATTACTCTACCTCCTGCGTGACATCATTAACCAACATGGTTGAAAGACAAATTTGCGACAATGCGGTTTTGGGAAACAGTTATGGCTAGCTAGTTGATTTCTTCAACAATGCTTTGTACTATGGTGGTTAAGCAGTGAGTTACATTGCTGTACGGGAAATGCACCCCTGGTCGTGACACAGAGTGTGTGCCCGAAGAAGTACGAGAAGGAGGGGAGGCGGTTGGTTGATGTGATCTCAATGCTTTCAGTGGGAAAACCTGAGGTGTCGTCAGTAGGGAAAGTGCAAGTTCTAAATCAACACAAAATTGAAATTATGGATAAGAAAAAAATTTCTAAGCAATCAGGAACCCAATTTAGGAAAAAAAGAGGGGAAAGGTTAAAAAGATAAAGGTATGTCACGGAAGCAAGGATCCATGGAGGAGTCCATGGAGTTGCTGGTGGAGGGAAAGGCCAGGGAGGAGCTGGTGGAGAAAAGGGCCAGGGAGGAGCTGGTGGAGGAAAGGGCCAGGGAGGAGCTGGTGGAGGAAAGGGCCAGGGAGGAGCTGGTGGAGGAAAGGGCCAGGGAAGAGCTGGTGGAGGAAAGGGCCAGGGAGGAGCTGGTGGAGGAAAGGGCCAGGGAGGAGCTGGTGGAGGAAAGGGCCAGGGAAGGGCTGGTGGAGGAAAGGGCCAGGGAGGAGCTGGTGGAGGAAAGTGCCAGGGAGGAGCTGGTGGAGGAAAGGGCAAGGGAGAAACTGGCAGAGGGAAAGGCCATGGAGTCACTGGTGGAGGAAAAGGCCAGAGAGGACCTGGTGGAGGGAGAAACCAGAGTAGAGACATCAGGACGAAGGCCCACGGCGGAACCAATGGAGGGAGGAGCCAGGGTGGAGCCAGGAGCCTGACCAACTGAGGTGGAGCCAGGAGAGGTGGAGACCTAGGTGGAGCCGAGGGTGACACTGCTGGATTGGAGGGCCAAGGTGAGCCGTGGGTCCAAAGGTGCCGGTTCACATACCTGATCTGACTCTGATACTGGCTCGGGCTCCAGGACAAGAGTGTGGCTGCCGGCTCTAGCTCCAGAGCGACCCTCTCCACCAGCAGAGGGTACTTGGCGGGCTGTGGTCTCGTGGTGGATGCGGACTTCAGCTCTGGGTCCGCTGTGGGCTCTGGCTCTGGGTCGGTTCCCTATCTCTGGTAAGTCCAAAGGCCCATAATAGTTTGCTCCCAACCAAAAGACTGACTTTAGTGTGGCATCATCAAAGAACTTGGCCAACTTACTTCTTACTTACTTCTCAAGCATGATCAATGAACGCTGCTGCTAGATCAATTATCTTCTCTAGGTCAGTCCTTCTGTCACAGTAAACCAAGGATGATGAAGCAAGGATCTCAATTTCAGCTGTCTTTATTTAACTAACAAAAAACAGACACACTGGAAATCAACAGGAGAATTGCTAAGCAAACCAACCTTCACACAGATGAGGACTGGCAAAACTGGAAACACAGGCTAAGGGTATGTTTACACAACCCCTTTTTCAACTGAAAATGGTAAACTTTTTATGCGTTTTGGTCGTTAATTTACACGACAACGGCGTTTTGGGGACCTGAAAATGCAAGCTTTTAAAAACGATGCCTTGAGCGTCTCCATGTAAACTACAAAAAGGTGAATTTGTGAAAACAGTGACGTCATGCACATGCGTATTACATGTTCACGCATGCGTATTACATGTTCACGCATGTGTATTACATGTTCACGGGGTGTTTCTTGAAAAAGTGACATCGCCAACTACTGGCCTGGCATGCATAATACAGACTTTTTAGTCATTTAGTCACAGATTTGTGTGAATGGGGATCGTTTGACGTTACCGATAAATAGACGTGAAATAAGACAGGTGAGTAACTAATCAAAAACCATGGCAACAAATGATGAGCGGGAACATAGGGAAGCAAACCAAAAGTCCCAAAGAATTAAAAGAACATAACTGTATCAGGATAGGGTTAGTAGAATAAGTAGAAATGTACTTGCAAAGTTACTAATAGTTGGGAAATGTCTGTTGGGGGACCATCAAAATAAAGTGTTACCAGTATTCATTTATCAAAAAATATAGTTTGCAAAAAAAAAAAAAAACAGAACTAACTAGCCTTACATTTTTTTTTCCTGATTGTATTGCTCACATTTGTAAGTTGTTATGGATAAAAGGATCTGCTAAATGAATTAGTTTTATTTGTTTTAAAGTTAATAAAGTAAATCAGACTTGTTGAAAGAGTCCTTGTTGCAAAAAAACTTACCAAATTCAACCAGAGGAATGAATTAAGTTTCTGTCCTTTTTCATCCTGAAATAGAAAGAAATAGACACATTTCTTTTTACACGATTACCAAAAAGCAATTGCTATTCATAAACCGATTAGCAGTAAAGTGGCAATTGCGCAAGACTTTAATTATTTAAAGACCCAATACAGATGAGTCTGGAGTGCAAGATAACCAGTGATATTAAATAAACTTACCACATCTAAAATTCCATACAGAGTGAAGCTCACACTGACGTTTGTAGGAGTTTTCAGGTCAATAACTGGCCTTATTTCAGTTCTGCCAAAGATGCTCTCCTTCAGGGCTGATAGTAGAGCATCTGAGGTAGGTTCGGAGCAGTTAATGGTCTCTGTGGATTTTATTAGTAGAGCTGGAAGAATAAAATTGCAAATTAAATATTAAAGGGCTTGTCTGTTGTATTGTCAGGTTCTGTTTAAAGGGAACCTAACCTGGTGATGAAAGATTATTGTTAGCGTTGTTTTTTTTACCCCGGAGCCCCGCACATGACATACGGGAAAAACATGAATATTGTGGCCACAAATTACTAATCCGTTCACGATTTACTAATATGTCAGCATGTTTGACTAATTCCTTTCCTCGTTTTAAGTAAATTGTGTGCACGATATAATAATTCAGTGTTACCCAAAAGAGTCATGAATCAAATTACAATATGCTACTGTAATATTAGTAATATTATATATATATATATATATATATATACATACATACACAAAAGATTGTTGGGTTTACATAGAGTCTATGAACTTTGTATTGAAATTTGTTCTTCTTACACAGCATGATGAGACAGCAGGTAATGAGCTGTAACTGTCGACGACTGGCTGTGAATCCAGCAGCCTGTAATGATAGTGTTAACAGACACTGCAATAAACCTGTAGATCACTACAACAATGCTATAAACTTTACCTTACATCTATTGCATTACTATTTCATGACTGTCTTACCTGTGATCTTGAAAGCAAAACTACAGCCATCAGTTGAAGAATGAGAAGGCAGATTACAGAAAGAATGTTATAAAATATATTTAAGCTTTTACCTCACAGTTCATGATCACTATGAGGATTGAAATGGACCATCAGACAAAACTATATACTCCAAAAATGATTTGTTTAGGTAAAGCAAAACCAACAGAGACTTGTTTACCACAATATTTTCATTTTTTCATAATCCCAGAATACAAAAGCAACAACATGCAAAGCACAATATGTGTGATGTAAAACCCACAATAAAAATATGGTGGTTTGGTTTCTGTGGTTGCACACTTTTTTACATACAGTATGTGTAGGGCTGCAATGAATTTGTATAGTCAGTAAATGGTAAAGATTTAGACTTTGTTAAGAATATTAGTCCATCAATAAAGAGCAAAATTCAACAATAATGAATAAATCATCTCAATTTTACGGCAGTAGCAGGTGTACTTTGTTTTACAAATGGCTCCACTGAACGGCAAACAACATAATTAACACACCAACCTATTATAATGGAATATAAATATGTATTTACATGACAGTTATTATTGCCCACCCAGGCCTTAGGCAATAATAACTCTCATGTAAATACATATTTATATTTTTACAGTTGCATATACACAATTTAAAATGCAAATCTGTACATAGGCCTTCTGCTTACCATCAAAAGTATATATATATATATATATTTTAAATTCCACATATTTAATTATTTCTCTCTGTTCTATTGTGTTATATACTGTATGTAAGTACCTAGAGCTCCTGGAAACCATATCAAATTCCTTGTGTTCTTGTGCACACTTGGCGAATAAAGTGCTTTCTGATTCTGATATTTCTCTAATTTGTACTAAATTATTTGTGGCCTATGGGATGGATGGCATGACACTGATGTTCAGAAGTCTTGAGCAATCAATTAATATTGAGTAACTTACATGTTAAAACACAATATGTCAGTTTTTGCTTTGTAGTTTCAAACAAAGCCACAACAGCAACACATAGATGTTGTTTCTGTCCTGAATGAACAATAATTTTTGAATAAATCAGCTGAATGATTTAGTGACGCTCTAGCAGGGGCATCACTAGGCCCATTTTAGGAGGGCTTTAGCCCCTTAAAAATCTGCGATTAACCGTGTGTTCATCAACCTGGTGGAGACTAAGGCACGCCTGCCTGGTGTGGGACCTCGAGGGGACTTCGCGGAGTTTGTCGAGTGGGTGCTGGTGAGCTGTGATTCCCCTTACACCATCAGCCTTGCCGAGGACCAGCTCACCAGTCCCACTACGACTCCAGCAACGCCAGAGCCAGCGATTGACGACTGGCTCATTGACTTCTGGACTGAACCAGTCCCCATCCAGTGTCCCGTGACGCCTCCTGTCTGGCGAGGGCTCCGCCTCCTGTCACGAGCCCAGAGAGGACTCCGTCTCCTGTCCCTCCTGTCCTCGCTCCAGAGTCCGTAGTGCCTCCCAAGAAGATTTTTGGGGGGGAGCTACCCATCCACGGAGGCTGGCCCTGAAGGGTCTGCACCGCCATGGCTCCCTGAACTGCCCGAGCCACCATGGCTTCCTGAACTGCCTGAGCCACCATGGCTTCCTGAACTGCCTGAGCCACCATGGCTTCCTGAACTGCCTGAGCCACCATGGCTTCCTGAACTGCCTGAGCCACCATGGCTTTCTGAACTGCCTGAGCCACCATGGCTTTCTGAACTGCCTGAGCCACCATGGCTCCCTGAACTGCCCGAGCCACCATGGCTTCCTGAACTGCCTGAGCCACCATGGCTACCTGAGCTTCCGGCGCCTTCATGGTCTCCTGAGCTGCAGGAGCCACCGTGGTCCCCTGTAGCACTGGCACCACCCTGGAGGCTTCCTAGCCAGTCGGCAGCGCCCGGATCACCTGCCTTTGTCCTCAAGAACTCCAGGGTCCCCGCCCCCCCTCTCACCGGTTAGACTCCTTTTGGCGCGAGGCCGTGCCTTTCGGGAGGGAGGGGGTAATGTCACGGTTTGGTTTGTGTTTTGGTCTTTCAGTTGTGTTTTGATTTCTGTCACATGTTCCTTTGTCACAGTTTCCCGCCACTTGTCTGTTTCTTTAGTAACCTTCGTTAGTATGGTTTGGTTCAGCTGTGTTTAGTTAATCATCTTGTTTCTGTTCTCAACTTAGGTTACACCCTCACCTTCGGTCTTTGTCTAGTCACTGTTATGTTGGAGTGTATGTCCCTGCCTATCTGTTTGTTCCTGAGCGTCATTATTAAAGTTTAAGTTTGTATTTTGATCCTCTGAGTCTTCAGCCTTTTCCTGGTTCACCAACAGTTACAGCGGTAGGCTTCAGCTCCCCATATCCCCATAATTTAGTCTGCGTTATTCAGTGTGTTCGTCACAAGCAGAGGATGTGTGTGCATTTATTGATAGATTGTTATGATATCTGCATCTGTGTAATTCTTTGTCATAAATGCAGTTTACATGACATGAGTCAGTGGACAGTGGGCGTGTTTGTACTTTTATTTACTTTTGTTTTATAAAAATATTCAATCAACTATCACAAACTATGCATCATTTGAAAGCTAAATCACTCAAAATTCATGTTCTGAACTTGTTTTTGCAAAAAATACACCAGAGAGGAAAGGGTTAAATTAAATGCTGAAGGACCGGCAATGTAAACATGAACAAATGAATCCAAGAAACACCAGCATACATTTCAATGTAAGGGTCCACTCTTCAAAATGCATCCCATTTTTTAATCATTTTGAGTTAGCGTAATCAATCATGTCCATTTTCAATGAAATATCGATTCTAATCCGTATTTTCTCGCCTGTACTTGTGTACTTTGGACTCTTGCGCTCAAGTTGAGCCCTCCCTCACCTCTCTCCTTCAATCACAGGCGTTCTGGTGACTCAATATATCCAGGAAGCGCATTACAGGCTTGGCGAGGTGTCAATCATAGCACCCATGGTTTTTGTTGGATAAAGCCAGTCAATGCCTTGCCAGCAAAGTTTTGATGGATGGACGTAGTAACCAATCAAAAGGCGTCATCTTGCGCAGTATATGTAAACAGCATTGGTGAATACTACTAGTGCTGACATCTCCATTCACACCGGCGCGTCTGTCAGTTTATGCACACACCTTAGCGCAGCTCGCTGACTGTATGACACAGTTTTTATCAACTAAATGAGTTTTTTACACTTTGTAAATTCTGTAAATAGTTGCTTTAGTTTTTCAGTAACTGTATATCCATTATAATTAGCAGTTTATTGCAGATTTATTTGAATGAAAAACTACTCTTTACAATTACAAATGTTCTGAAATAAATGGCCTTTTTGAAAGGACGCCTAGACTTTTCTTGACATAAAAGCTTACAGAAGCTACATTTTTGAGCGTATCATCCTCAAATTTGAATCAAAACATGATCAGACATTCAGTTTTATATTTAGGATATTTTCAGGCCTTTAACATTAAAGTCTCATAAATTTTTCCCTAAGTGAATTTCAATTAAAAAAAAAACGTGAGTCACTTACATGTATATTTTACCTTGTTTTACTCTGTTCCTGTACTACTTTGAGCTATTACGACTCCTGGGTAACCAATATGAAGGATGCAATACTACTCTATAGGTACTCAAGATTGACATGAGATTGACAGAAACAGTGTGTGATCCCCCCCCCCTTTAAATAACATATCGCCAGAGAGGACTGCGACTGCAACACATCAGCATTCGGACTGCTTTTGGTACCGCTTTTGACATTTTCACAATAAAGAAATTATTGTGATTACACTTTTGTTAGTTATGTTTTTCTTTATAACCCTACATACTTTCAAGAAATGGTTATGTGTAGGTTTAGAGGTTTGAGTGAGATTAGTGGCTCAAAATATCATTTTAATGCTATATTGTTACTAAAATTGTAATTTTCCCAAACATTTCTGCCCATTAAGTTGTATTGTCATTTTTTATTCTCTGTAAAATGGTTATGTTTGGGTTTAGGGATATAACATGTATCTATAAAATGGTAAAAGGGAACCTTTTTTACGTTTTTTGCTGTAAAAGCATAATACGTTTGTTTAAATGTTGCCAATACGTTCATGTACCTTTCACCATTTATCCAAATATACAAAAAAGTATGTTTTGTGTCTGTAAAAGCTGCTTATTAACTTATATAACAAATAAGTGCCATAATTGAGGATAAAACTTTCACTCTAGAATAGGGGGTCAAATTGCCTTTATTAGTACTGTATTAATGGTAGTTAGGCTTAATTATTGGCTTATTCTGGTCAATAAACTTAAATATCACTCAATAAGTGCCATAATTAATGAGGATAAAACTTTCACTTTAGAATAGGGGGTCAAATTGTCTTTATTACACTATTTTAGCAATTTATAACGGCAAAATCAGCAGTAATTAAACATAATTACTAGCTTATTGTTCAGTTAACTTAACAGAATGGCACAGAAATATAATTACATCACTACACAAAAATAATATATGGCTTATTAAGTTGTAAATAATGGCTAATATGCCCTTACTATAATGTTAAGTTAATCATTAATTACTAGTGTGTCCATGCTTAACTAATGCATAATTGTGAACAAGCAAATCATTAATTACTAGTTTAACTAATGCATAATTACGGACCCTTAAAATGTAAAGTTAATCATTAATTACTAGTGTGTTCGTGCTTAACTAATGCTTAATTGTAAACAAGTTAATCATTAATTAATGCTTAACTAATGCATTATTCTGGACCCTTAAAATAAAGTGTTACCCAAAATTTCAAGTGTCTAGTTTAAAATAAGACCAGATTTATGAATATAGACCATTGGGTTTAAGAGCTGCAGACATTTTTATTTGGGTATGTCGTTTTCAGAAAATTCTCAAAAATAGGGGCACAAGTTAAGAGGTTAAAGTTATAAAGTATGATAGTGTTTAAAACATTACATGTGTTAAAAAAATATTTTAAAAACTTATGGCCAATCTAGACAATTACAGTAATATGAAGTTTTTCTATATTCTAAATTAATATTAATGAATATTAGCTAGTTATTTAAAATTATTAGAAATTAATTCAATATTCATGGATTGACTTGATAGGTAGTGTGGAACATACAATATTGTTCATGCCTACCCTATTATACAAACAATATATTAATTTTTTTTTTTTTTTTAAATAATACCCCTCATTGATAAATATGTAACACTAATGCACAGACTGATACACAAGCTGGTCCTGGGTGCAAATTATGAAGCATTGTGAAATGATTACAGAATGCTTCAAGCGAGGGAGGGATATTTGCTGAAATTTGCATCTGTGGCGTTATCACAAATACTATGATATCAATCACTCAGTGTTTATTACATACAATATTACAAATAATTTCAATAATAATTATATAAAATAAAATTTCATATAGAGGGTTATTTTCTCAAGATTTATTTGTGTCCACATTAGGGGTTACTTGTCAAATCGGTTACTTGTCAAAACAATACTCGAGTCAAGTCACCTCTATTTATACAGTGCTTTTTATAATACAGGTTGTTTCAAAGCCACTTTACAGTGATAACAGGAAAAAACTTTTGGAGAAACCAGGCTCAATCGGGTGGCCAGTTCTCCTCTGGCCAATGAACGAACAGTGTATGATTATGATTCAGGCAACATTACAGGTCAGAAGTCAGATTAGATCGGAACATTCAGAATATTTGTCGAGTTCCATCTGGTTGAAGATCAGAGTCATCACGCTGGAGATGGGTTTGTTGAGGATCAGTGCCACTGGATGTCATGTCGATGAGGTATATTTACCTGACAGAGTGTGTCTGCTTCCTGAACAATGCTAGGAAGACTGTTCCAGAGTTTAGGTGCTAAATAGGAAAAGGATCGACCGCCTGCAGTTGATTTTGATATTCTAGGTATTATCAACTGGCCAGAGTTTTGAGATCGCAATAGACATGATGGAGTATAATGCGTTAAGAGCTCGCTCAAGTACTGGGGAGCTGAACCATTTAGTGCTTTGTAAGTAATTAGCAAGATTTTAAAATGTATGCGATGTTTAATAGGGAGTCAATGCAGTGTTGACAGAACCGGGCTAATATGGTCATACTTTCTGGTTTTAGTAAGAAGTCTAGCTACTGCGTTTTGGACCAGCTGGAGTTTGTTTATTAAGCGAGCAGGGCAACCACCCAGTAGAGCGTTACAATAATCTAGCCTTGAGGTCATGAATGCATGAACTAACTGTTCCCTTTCAGTCAGTACACTACGAGTTACGTCAGTTACTGACGGAATGGGGGTTTCACCTAGAAACCAATCGTCTTCGAGATCTACAAAACGAGCCAATGGCATGAGAATGCCATGGGTCTGCGGAATTTGCACAGCGCAACTCCGCCCCACCTCGTGGGTATATAAGGAGCTGCTGGGCAATCTCGCATTATGTTTCTGCTTCGGAGCCGAGTGTTCACCTTCCTGAGCTTTTCTACTCTTCAAGACGAGCGTCTCTCCAGAGTGTTGGTGTTACGGCGCATTCCTGTCTGATCTGTGCAGTGATCTAGCACAACGTGTGTTTGCCCTGGGTGCTTCGGCATTTCTGCAGAGCAAACTCCTCTCTAAAAGAGCTACACGTAGCACGTCTTTTTCAAGATGTCTCGCCAGTGTGTTTCTGGGTGCGGTCAGCTGGTTAGTCCGTCTGACGGGCATGATCGCTGTTTGGCGTGCTTGGGCCTCGTGCACGCCGAGCGCACTTTCATGGATGAGTCATGTTCTCACTGTGGGAACATGACCATCGCAGTGTTGCGAACAAGACTCCATGATCTCCGTCTAGGAGGGAGGGTCCCCTCTACCACACCCCAATCTACCTCCTCCATGAGAGGCGGTACTTTGGCTGGTGGTCAGGGTGATCTGAGGGTGACGGTGTTGGCCAACCCGACGAACATTCCTCGGGCCACACCCCCCTCTAGCACACTGCAACCCGTGGTGTTGCCGGATGAAGGCGCTGGTGTTTCCCGTCCTGGGCCCAGCGTCTCATTTGGGGCACCGGCGGATGATACTATGTCGATCGCCGCATCACAAGGTGGGCTGGATTCCTCCGGAGATGAGGATTCGGCTGTGTTGCCTCCCTCAGGAGTCCCAGCATTGCCCGAGTCTGATCCGGAGCTCACAGCCATGCTTGCCCGGGCAGCTGAGAGCATCGGGCTTGAGTGGAACCCTCCGCCATGTCCCGAGCGCTCAAGGTTGGATGATTGGTATCTGGGGGCAGCCCATGCTGAAAGCACCCGTCAGCCCCCAGTGCCCTTCTTCCTGGAAGTACATGAAGAGGTGTCGAAATCGTGGAAGTCCCCGCTGACTTTTCGCGATCACTCGGCAGCCACTTCCGCCTTCACTGCCCTCGATGGCAGCGCGGTGAAACGGTACACTGGGTTTCCCCCTGTTGAGCACTCTGTTGCGATGCAACTGTGTCCGCAAAGTGCTTAGACATGGCGTGGTGACACAAAGCACCTGTCCAAAGCCTGTAGGTTTATGTCTACTCTGGTGGCAAAGACCTATAGAGCTGCAGGCCAGGCCGCGTCCACTTTGCATGCTATGGCCATACTTCAGGTCCATCAGGTGAAGGTGCTCAAAAACATGCACGAGGGCAATGCTGACCCCGCTCTCATGCAAGAGTTGCGTACGGCTACCGACCTCACCCTATGGGCGACGAAGGTTTCCACACGCTCTCTCGGTCAGGCGATGTCCACTGCTGTGGTCCAGGAACGTCATCTATGGCTCAACCTGGCTGATATGCGGGAGTCTGAGCAAACACGTTTCCACAACTCCCCTATCTCCCAGGCTGGGCTATTCGGCGGGGCAGTCGAGGACTTTGCCCAACAGTTCTCGGCCGCACAGAAGCAGGCTGAGGCAATAAAACATATTCTGCCCCGGCGGCCCACTGCTGCCTCCACCCAGCCGCCGGCACAGACGCCTCAGCCTGCTCCCCGTCGAGGCCGCCCTCCTGCGGCTCCCGCCCCTCCCGCCCGGCCCCAGCAGCAGCCTCCACCTGGGCCAGGGTGCGAAGGTGGTCGCAGGAAGGCCGCCCAGCCCGTCCCCGCCCCTAAGCCTGCAGGCCAAGCGGTGCTCCTGAGAAGGGCCGCTCGGAGGTGAACTCAGTTCTTTCCCAGGAGATGGTAGCAGGACCACTCCTTCACCCGGTGGAGGGCCAGGGGAGAATCTTTTGTTTTCCCCTTCCGCCGCTGGCCTCATGGTCGGCGGTACCCTATTCATGGTTAAAGAAAGAACTGATATATTCACCTCAGAGCCCCAAGAGGGCGTGGTTCACAGTGTGCGACGCACAGCCTCGCCACTCTCAGCCCCCTCTGTCGCCAGACCCCTGTCAGACGAGACCCCCGTGGAACGCTGGTCCTTCCCTGGTCTCCTCTGTCAGGGCGCGGAATACGCAGGGGCAGGCATACCAGTACACGGTTCTCCCATTCGGGTTAGCCCTGTCTTCTCGTGTCTTCACGAAAGTCGTCGAGGCAGCCCTTGTGCCACTCAGGCAACACGGGGTTCGCATCCTGAACTATATCGATGACTGGCTGATACTGTTGTGGAAAATTCTAAGTCCCCAATGTCTTCAGTCCAGCATTTGAAGATTTCCAATTTCCAGTTCTTAGAAGATGTTAACTTTATTGTAGAAACAACAAAGTGAGATGCCAGCTGAACATCTGATCATTTCATTCACAACTCACACTTTTATACAGTTTTAACCAATGATCTCATTTGTAGGTGCTCTTCCCCCTTTCTCTTCTTGGAATTTCCCAAGTACTCCCCAACACTTTCACCTCAGTTACTTTATTAATTGGCTATCTTGTTCTCTTTGTAAGGGTGGCTGACTGCCAACTTATCTACATCAAAAACATATTTTGATTGTCCCACAAAGTGATTTTTCCTCATTTTTATCAAGAGAAGAACACATTAAAGGCCACGTGAACCACAGATGGCAACTGCATGCAACTTCAAATAGAATCCCATTCTTTTCTGAGTGACTTCTCTCAGTCATGTAGGCCATGAGGCCTCAAAACACTTTTAAGCAAATTAATTCTACAATTGTTTTCTATAGGATAAATAAAATACTCCATCAATACTAGCTCACTCTCGAGACCAGGTTTGCGAACACAGGGACCTGGTGCTCCGGCACCGTGCCCGTTTGGGCCTTCGGGTCAACTGGGAAAAGAGCAAACTCTCCCCCGTGCAGAGGATCTCTTTTCTCGGTATGGAAATCGACTCGGTCGCCATGTACGCGCAGCTTACGAGCGAGGCGTGCAGTCACTGCTGACTTGTCTTCGCCAATTCGAGGGCAAGAGTGCGGTTCCACTGAAGTTATTTTTAGAGGCTCCTGGGGCATATGGCATCTGCAGCCACGGTCATGCCACTCGAATTACTTCATATGAGACCGCTTCAGCGCTGGCTTCGCGATTGAGTCCCGAGATGGGCATGGCAATAGGGCACGCTTCGGGTCCCAGTCACTTGGGCCTGCCTTCAGACCTTCACCCCGTGGTCGAACCTCACTTTTCTATGGGCTGGAGTGCGAAACGACCCCAGCGCCTATGGCATGTCAATTGCCTCGAGTTGCTGGCCGTACGTCTTGCCCTGCACCGCTTTCGAGCCCTGTTCAAGGAAAAACACGTACTGGTCCGTTCAGACAACACGGCGACAGTAGTGGTCTCAACCGACAAGGTGGTCTACGCTCCCGGATGTCGCAACTCGCCCGCAATCTCCTCCTATGGAGTCAGAAGCATCTGAGGTCGCTTCGTGCCGTTCACATCCCGGGTGACCTGAATCCAGCCACTTCCGGGGGAATGGAGACTCCATCCCCAGACGGTTCAGCTGATTTGGGAACAGTTCAGCGACGCACAGGTAGATCTGTTTGCCTCCCACGACATTGCTGCTGGTTTTATTCCCTAACCAAGGGGACCCTCGGCATGGATGCACTAGCACACAGCTGGCCGCGGGGCCTACGCAAGTATGCGTTTTCCCCAGTGAGCCTTCTCGCACAGGTTCTGTGCAAGATCAGGGAGGACAAAGAGCAGATCCTTTTGGTCGCCCCATATTGGCCCGGCCGGACCTGGTTCTCTGAACTTGTACTCCTTGCAACAGCCCCTCCCTGGTCGATCCCTCTGAGGAAGGACCTTTTTTTATCAGAGATGGGGCACCCTCTGGCACCCACGTCCTGATCTATGTAACCTACACGTGTGGGCCCTGGACGGGACGGGACGCGGCAGGTTTGAGTACCCTACCACCTCAGGTGGTTGCTACCATCACTTCCGCTAGGGCCTTGTCCACGAGACAGGCCTATGCGTTGAAGTGGAACCTCTTCGTCACCTGGTGCTCTTCTCGCCGAGAAGACCCCAGGAAATGCCCGATCGGGTCTGTGCTCTCCTTCCTCCAAGAGGGGTTGGAGCGAAGGCTGTCTCCCTCCACCCTGAAGGTTTATGTGGCCGCGATATCGGCTCACCACGACCTGGTGGACTCAAAAACGGTAGGACAGCACGACCTGGTCAGCAGGTTCCTTAGAGGAGTGAGGAGATTAAATCCACCTCGCCCTCTACAGATGCCCTCTTGGGACCTCGCAGTGGTTTTATCTGCCCTGCAGAGAGCTCCCTTTGAGCCCTTGCAGTCCATTGAGTTAAAGTTCCTTTTCGATGAAAGTGGCGCTCTTGATTTCCCTGGCTTCCATCAAGAGGGTAGGGGACCTGCAGGCATTTTCGGTTGACGAAGCGTGCCGGGAATTCGGGCCGTCTAACTCCTGAGATCCTGAGACCCCGGCCCGGATATGTGCCCAAGGTTCCCACCACTCCTTTCAGGGATCAGGTGGTGAGCCTGCAAGCGCTGCCTTTGGAGGAGGCAGACCCAGCTTTGGCACTGCTCTGTCCAGTACGCGCCCTTCGTGCTTACGTAAACCGGACGCAGTGTTTCAGGACCTCAGACCAGCTCTTTGTCTGTTATGGAGGGAAGCAGAAAGGGAAGGCTCTCTCCAAGCAGAGGTTGTCTCACTGGATAGTGGACACCATTGTCCTGGCATATAAAGTTCAGGGCCTGCCATGCCCCCTAGGGGTTAAGGCACACTCCACCAGGAGTGTAGCCTCCTCTTGGGCTTTAGCGCATGGCGCCTCACTGACAGACATTTGAAGAGCTGCAGGCTGGGCGACACCCAACACTTTTGCGAGATTCTATAATCTCCGTGTAGAACCAGTTTCCTCTCGTGTACTCGCTCCAAGTGGCCAGTAACTGGACAGGCTCAGGTGTCATCGCTTGCTGCGCCATTCCACTCCACGGACTGGATGCGTGCGCATTTTCACTCAGGTGAGTTTCTCAGTAAGCCCTGAGTTCCTCCAGCACTTCTGACGCCGACACCAGAGTGCATGGTCATGATGCATGGAGTGTTGGTCAGCCCTCGTGTTAGGCCAGGTGCCTCCATGTGCATGGTTCCCCCGTTGGGTAACCCCCACATGTGTATTTCCATGGTAAGTCTCTTCGAGCATGTGTCTTCCCTTGGCAAGACACCTTGCCACTCCTGGGATTGAAACATTCCACCTGCGGCTGGATACCCCAGAGTGCTCCATATGCAGCCCATACGTGGGTCATATGTGTATTCCTAAGTCCTCCCTACGGGCAGGCATTGTGTTGCATTTCTCCACGTGGGATATGCTTCCCAGTGTACCTTGGTATTGGCGTTGAGCCTAGCCCCTCGTTCGTGCTAAAGACTCACGGCAGGGAGCTCAGGTCAGCACAGGATGCTGGATGACAGCCGTTGTGGCGAGATTGAATTGGGAACCCCCATTCCGTCATAATTGACGTAACTCGTAGTGTACTGACTGAAAGGGAACGTCTCAGTTACGTATGTAACCCTCGTTCCCTGAAGGAATGGAATGGAGACGTTACGTCCCCATGCCACAACCGCTGTACCGCTGGTACGGCCGGGGCGCTCAGCCTCGGCTCCTCAGCAGGTAAACATAATGCGAGATTGCCGTGCAGCTCCTTATATACCCACGAGGTGGGGCGGAGTTGCGCTATGCAAATTCCACAGACCCATGGAATTCTCATGCCATTGGCTCATTTTGTAGATCTCGAAGGCGATTGGCTTCTAGGCGAAACCCCCATTCCGTCAGTAACTGACGTAACGTCTCCGTTCCCTTTCTTCAGTAACCAAGACGTTCAGCATTTTGCATTGAGAGCATATGTTGTAATTTAGATATATTTTTAAGATGGAAGAATGCGGTTTTACAGATGCTAGAAACGTGGCTTTCAAATGAAAGATTGGTATCAAAGAGCACACCCAGGTTCCTAACTGACGATGAAGACTTGACAGAGCAGCCATCGAGTGTTAGACAGTTACTACATGCAGAGGTTTTTTGTCCAATAATTAGGAATAATTATTCTTAAGTAGTAGGAAATTACTAGTCATCAAATTTTTTATATTCCGTTAATCTTGTGAATTGGTAAGTTTCATCAGGGCTTGAAGAAATATAGAGTTGAGTATCGTCAGTATAACAGTGAAAACTAACGCAATGTTTCCTAATGATATCTCCCAATGGTAGCATGTACAGGGTGAAAAGCAACGGTCCTAGCACTGAGCCCTGCGGTACTCCATACTGAACTTGTGATCGGTATGATATCTCTTCATTTACTGCTACAAACTGATAACGGTCAGATAAGTATGATTTAAACCATGCTAATGCAATTCCACTAATGCCAACATAATTTTCAAGTCTATTTAAGTACTCATGGTTTATGTTACCATTTAAAAAAAAAAGACAAAAACAATAGTTTGAGTCAACAAGTGTTTATTAACTGACAGCCCAATGTTTGCAACAAATACTGTATACGTCTCTTACAATATCAGGTTTCATTTTGCATTTAACATTTGCCTTTAAAAAAAGAGCATGTTGCACATTGACACGCAACTATATGACCTTAACATCCATGTCTTTGACGGAGAACAATAAGTTCATACATACTGTATATTAATAAAATGTATTTTAACAGTTAGCCTAGGGGTATTATACAACATTAGCCTAAACAATAACGGATCCGTACTCGCATCACTTAGATCATCAGACATTAAATTTCATGTAGTCTGATTTCACAGAGTACAACATGTTACCAGATCATCATCTTTGTTGATCCTGAAACAACATTCCAATCAACCAATCAGATTCGAGGGACAAGTTTACAGTTGGGTTATATGCTTGTTATTCACCATCATTCCCCTCTGATTTTAGGGAGAGCTTATGGGTAGGGTTAGGTTTAGGGCCAGGGATAGGGTTAGGGTTAGGACTACATTTTCAGACGGGAATGTTGTTCCACGATCAATAAACATGTTGACCCAGGGCCGCATCTAACTTCGCAAAATCAATACATGCTAGTCTGTTCGCTGTCATTGGCCTCCTGCCACATGCTCTTTCTGTTTGTGGTCATGGCTCGCTGACGGTTTGCGTTAAGAAAAACACACGTTGATGTGAAGTTATGGTTACTCGATGGCTTTCGACAGCGCTGACTAGTGCTTGAAGTAGTCGTTTTGAGCAGATCAATGAAATCAGTCTCAGCTGGCCTGACTACAGATGCCAAGCCGACAGGCTTCACAGTGAGCGCTCTCATGCGGCCCGTTCACTCTGCCATTGAACACTGAGGGTCTGTTTGTTTCACCCAGGTCTTCTTTGTAGCATCTCATGCGGATCTTTTCAACTAGTCTATTAATCAGCACATCAATGTTGTCCACTGGAAAGTTTGGATCCTCCATCTGAGCTTCATTGCACCTCCTGCACTTCTGTTTGAAGCGTCGCAGTTTAATGGTTCCCTCTTTACTCGCCGTGTTCAGGTGGAAGTGGAACACCACCTGCACTCTTTTAGACATCCAGGATCTTTTGCAGAGAGAACAGGCGAACCTACGGATTGAAACGGAGAATAGATCCCTTTTTTTTTCTCTACATGCATTACTAATATATATATATATATATATACTGTATATATATAAAGAAAAGTGGCCTATTGCATCTGTCAGCACATGCTGTTTGATTCAATCTTTTGATTCTGATTCAAACCACATTTTAGGTAAAATAGACCAGTGAACTGTGAACAGAGAACCAAAAACATTAAAAACAATTATTTTTAATGTAGGCCTATTTATTATTTAGAATTTGCCAAAATGTACAAAAAAAATATATTAAGCACAAAACAACAACAAAAAGCATTAAACATCGGTAACACTTTACTTAAAACCTTTATGTATAACGCATTATAAAAGTATTTTATTGCATTAATTATGACTTTTAATGCACCTTATAATGCATTGTATGGTCTCATGAATAATTGTAACCACAGTTATAATACTTAGAAAGTACAATGCATCAAAACACATGACAAACAACTAGTTTCAGATGTAACAAGGAATCTGCAAATATTATAATGTATAATGCATTTTAACTTTGGTTACAGTTATTTATGAAAAGATATAATGCATTATAGCATACATTATGAATACCTTTATAAGGCATTAAATCTGATTAATACTACTTCAACTCATCGTTAGCATTCTGTGTAAACCTCTTAATGTGACAGATCATGATGTGTATATGTGCAATTGTAATTAGAACTGATAAAATGGGTCTGAGTGTGCATTTTTATACTGCATTAATAAAAAATAAACATGACATATCTATCCAGGTTTCAATATTATGAAGAGTTTTAATAAAAGGAATCATCAAAATATCTCCATACACCATAAAGCCTAATATAAAACATTTTTTGGAAGGAATGACAGGTATATTTTACTGTGGTGAAGTTGTGCTCTTACCGTGCAAAGGAGCCAGAGATGTATTGGTGCCAGTCACGAGCCTGTTTGTGTGGCTCAATAGAGTCAGTAATTGTAATGTGCCATGTGTCGTCGTGAAGCTCACTCGCCTTCGCCTGTAAAGAACTTTCCCACAGACGTAATGCCATGTCTTTGTCCTTACAGTGCTGTTGTAGAAATGATCTTACCTTGTTATTACCCACTGAATATATACTGTACCATCTCTCAATTCATAAGAAACGAAACTGAAACTATCAAGCAGGTATCTGTTTTCTGCAACACAAAAGTGAACCTTGCTTTACATTGCATTAAAATTCAAATAAGCTGCTTTACAAGGTGTGTTGAGCTTGCCTTAACATAACAAACTGTATTATAATGCACTTAACCTAAAATATTGTAACTATAGTAACTATAACAACTATAACACAAATAACTTCAGATATCATACAATAGTCAAAGCTTTTACCACTTTAATACTTATTTTCTTACTGAGTTCTTTTTCAAATAGCACAAAAATAGTAGAAAACTAATTTTCTAGTTAATGTAAACAGTTAAGAAACTGTTTGAAGAAAGATACAGAAAGAAATGGCTGTTATTGTTTTAGCTCCACCTACTGGACAACATGGTAGCCGACATATGGTGCGTATTTGTTCTTCTCTGTTGACTTCTGCATTTTCTCATTTAAATGTGTGAAATCTGATATCAAGTATCAGATCCTAGAAGTCTCAAATCTCAATACGTAAGGGATAATGCACAGTCAGCTGGTCAAACTAACAACCAGGGTGATCAGGTCTGTATTTTCAGCTAATGGCCAAATGAGTAGCCTATTTATAACATGGCTACTTACTAAATAAATGAACAGTTTCTGAAATTATGAGTGCAGAGAGACGCACTAGCGCGTCTATGAAGGAAATCAGATGCCGTGAAAGTGATTATTCGGGTTACCGTAATTACGAGATCCCGACTTGTAAAAAGCGTTCTTCATAGAATTCAGTCCCTTCAGGGTTTCCAGGACTTTTTTCTGATTTTTGTGGCCTAAAATGACTGAATTTTTGGTGGCTTATCTCAAAATGATCATTTCTTGTGTGTGTTTTGTAGTGAAAATATATCACAGAAATTATTCTTCTTGTGTTACTCTTCTGACCTCAAGAAACATTGGGCTCTGTAATGAATATAAAGAGAACACTGAGAGAAACGTAAGGGTTGTCCTTTTAACCCTATGTATCATATTTAATACATGAGTTTCTAAGGACTCTAAATTATCAACATGAACAAAACTTTGCTGAAAAAAATTCTACTACGTGAGCAAAATCATTAGCTTCAGAAAAATCATGTTAAAATGTATGCATCAAATGATACAACAGGCTTTTGAGGAAGGTTTATTTGTTCATCTCTCAATCGTTGTTGTGTTTTGCCCTACACAATAAAAATGGCAGAGCTTATTATAAAACTAAGCATTTAGATATCATTTTACTAAGACATATTATTGGCAGATATAGAGTGACAAATTACATTTTATATGCATTTTATGTAAGTAATCTGCTATACTGTTATAAAAACCTAATTTACATTGTTGGCCATATACACTCACCTAAAGGATTATTAGGAACACCTGTTCAATTTCTCATTAATGCAATTATCTAACCAACCAATCACATGGCAGTTGCTTCAATGCATTTAGGGGTGTGGTCCTGGTCAAGACAATCTCCTGAACTCCAAACTGAATGTCAGAATGGGAAAGAAAGGTGATTTAAGCAATTTTGAGCGTGGCATGGTTGTTGGTGCCAGACGGGCCGGTCTGAGTATTTCACAATCTGCTCAGTTACTGGGATTTTCACGCACAACCGTTTCTAGAGTTTACAAAGAATGGTGTGAAAAGGGAAAAACATCCAGTATGCGGCAGTCCTGTGGGCGAAAATGCCTTGTTGATGCTAGAGGTCAGAGGGGAATGGGCCGACTGATTCAAGCTGATAGAAGAGCAACTTTGACTGAAATAACCACTCGTTACAACTGAGGTATGCAGCAAAGCATTTGTGAAGCCACAACACGCACAACCTTGAGGCGGATGGGCTACAACAGCAGAAGACCCCAGCGGGTACCACTCATCTCCACTACAAATAGGAAAAAGAGGCTACAATTTGCACGAGCTCACCAAAATTGGACAGTTGAAGACTGGAAAAATGTTGCCTGGTCTGATGAGTCTCGATTTCTGTTGAGACATTCAGATGGTAGAGTCAGAATTTGGCGTAAACAGAATGAGAACATGGATCCATCATGCCTTGTTACCACTGTGCAGGCTGGTGGTGGTGGTGTAATGGTGTGGGGGATGTTTTCTTGGCACACTTTAGGCCCCTTAGTGCCAATTGGGCATCGTTTAAATGCCACGGCCTACCTGAGCATTGTTTCTGACCATGTCCATCCCTTTATGACCACCATGTACCCATCCTCTGATGGCTACTTCCAGCAGGATAATGCACCATGTCACAAAGCTCGAATCATTTCAAATTGGTTTCTTGAACATGACAATGAGTTCACTGTACTAAAATGGCCCCCACAGTCACCAGATCTCAACCCAATAGAGCATCTTTGGGATGTGGTGGAACGGGAGCTTCGTGCCCTGGATGTGCATCCCACAAATCTCCATCAACTGCAAGATGCTATCCTATCAATATGGGCCAACATTTCTAAAGAATGCTTTCAGCACCTTGTTGAATCAATGCCACGTAGAATTAAGGCAGTTCTGAAGGCGAAAGGGTGTCAAACACAATATTAGTATGGTGTTCCTAATAATCCTTTAGGTGAGTGTAGATATAAACTGCACCAAACTGCTGTTTGCTCAGTTTGGGTCTCTGAATAAAACCCTCCCTATTCTGACTGTATCAGACTATATGAGACATAAAAGCCTGGTGGATTAAGTCTATGACAAAACAAAACACATATGCAAACTTTGGTCTAAAGGTTAAAAAAAAAAGTAAAATAAATTCACAAAATTTTGATTTTCTGACTATTATTGAATTATTTCAAGCTTTACATGGCAAATTACAAGTTGGTATTTTATAATATAACAAAGTATAAAAGAACTATCATGGTTAAGGTCCACAAAGATGCTGAAGCGAGGCGTAGCAGTTCAAATACTAGTTTAACTTTAATAAATGAAAGAAAAGCCAAACGCTTCAAAGAGAAAACAACGCACCAGTGTGTTCTAAACACAACCAACACCAGACCATGAACCAAGGAAACTGAAGGTCTTAAATACACAGGATAACAAACTAAAATACAAACAGGTGTGCTCTAATTAATCATATAATGAATAACCATGGCAACTAATGACAAATGGGAACATAGGAACAAAGAGAAACAAACTAAAAGTCTTTGAAAACTAAACCAAAACACATCAAACTATGAATAACTGTGACACTATAAAGTTCGTCAGTAATAAAGAATCGTCTTTTCTGGCATGTTTTAGTCCAGATTAAAAATGTTTAAGTGAAAACAAATGTTGTTTGGTGTTGTTTGATAAACATCATAGTGAAAACAGGCTATTTGAAAACGTAAAAACTGATTGACAAGGGGTCAGAAACAGAAAGTAGCACAGCCTGCTGTGTTTACAGGAGAAATCGCCATATCACTGCTGTCCCATAAGCGCCACCTACTGTCAGAGAGTGAGTTTAGATTTTCATTTAGCGTCTCCTTCACTAGTTCTGTCTTGCTTCTCGTCCATAATGGGGTTGTTCACAGAGTGTGTGAGCCTGTTTTACGCAGCATACAGCTTCAAATTCAAAAGTTTTCACCCCCGGCTCTTAATGCGTCGTGTTTCCTTCTGGAGCATCAGTGAATGTTTCAACCTTTTTAATAGTTGTGTTTGAGTCCCTCAGTCGTCCTCAGATCTCAGAATCATACAGTCACTGCTGGAGAGGGTTCAGATACGCAGAAGATGCTGGAAAACTGAAGAATCTGCAGGAGCTGGAGGATTTTTCTGAAGAACGTTGGTCAGTTTAACTGATCAGGACAAACAAGAGACTCAAGAACAACCATCACAAAACACACACACAGCCGTGGATCATCCAGGGAACGACACACACACACACACACACACACACACACTCACACACACAGCCGTGGATCATCCAGGGAATGACACACAGGATTAAGACTCAAGGGTTTGTAAACTTTTGAATGGGGTCATTTTTATAAATTCAGCTATTTTTTGTCTTGTTGACTATATGTAAACATCTTTTATGTAAAATATCTTATTCAGGACAGCACTAAATAAAAAATAACATGCATTTTGTATGATCCCTTTGATTTTGTTAAAATTATTCACATTTTCACAGATTCTGCAAGGGGTGTGAAAACTTTTGAGCATGACTGGATCCCACCTAATGAATCTGTTTATTAAAATGTAGTTTTATTGAAAATTTGTTTGTTTGTTTCTGCTGCACATCGTAACAATTCCCAATAGTGTCCACAGTGTACTCACAAATATCACCTCTCATATAAAGGCATAGTGTATTATTGCTTTTCTGTTAAACTAATCTTTCTAGAACCAGAAGACAAAATATGACTCTAGAAAATGTAATAAAGACCAACCTGAATGATAGTTACAGGATGTAATGGTCTCAGTGAGCACAATCAATGGAAAATGAGATACGGGGGTTACTCCAGAGTAGGCTACGATAAATGCTTCACCAGCACTACTGCGGTTATTTTGTTGATTGAAAGGAAAACATTTCACTGTAAACTTAAAGTAAGCGGAACTTGCATGCGGTGAAAAAGGCCAGCCCACAGTTTTTTAATAGGCCATATCTTGCTTCTCATTAGATATTCAGGACAAGCCTGTGTGGGTGCTGGAAACTGTTCGACATGCAGGTAAGAGTCATACTTCTCCAGGTGTTTGCATATTTTGCGGTTTGAAATGTTTCAGAGAGAAAGAAGTCTTCATTTTCTCCAGCTCTCAGTTTAAAACGCAGTTTATGACTCCATCAACACTCCTACTCACAACTGCCAACACACGCAGCCACATCTGATGTTATCTTCATGGCCATGCTTATGTGAACCTTCAGACAGAAGTAAACAAGAGCAAACGCAGGACTGTGTGTAAAGAGCACCGCTACTATTTCTTGTTGCTAAATCAGGATTCAAAAATGACAGACTGTGTAAATATGTCTATATTTTGAACTCCTTTAGCATTTTTACAAATCTTATGAGATTACTTTGTGGCTATACATTCATATGTAGTACAGAAATCATTCAAGTACAATATTTACAGTACATACATAGTGCAATAATCAGCATTTAAAATTTACACAACAATACACACTAAATGCAGTCACTTATATTTTAGTATGAATAGTGTTAGGATACACAGAAGCGCATATGAAAATAATAGCAGGAGTATAAGAAAACCATAACTAATTTTGAAAACGTGAGTGGTGTTTGTCAATGCAAGTCCCTATGATGTTCGGGTCTCGATATGACTTTTTGGCCAGTTTTATCAAATCATAAGTCTTATTCTAATAAATGTAAAAGCACATAAACCTCTCCTCATAAGCCCCACATTTTGAGGTATCGATGTGTGTACCACAGACGGTGCAAGTGTGAGCAATAATATGCTTGTGGTTGCCACATAGCCTCCTTGTAAAAACGTGCCTCTGTCTACATTTTTGCAAAACTATACAGACAATTCACTGCAGTTTCCAGCTGAAATAAACACTAATGGCAGTAAAACACCAACAACTTTTATTCCAGTTGACACAAATTATGATTATGGGAGATTATTGATTAATATTTTCACATAGTTCTACTTATAATACTTACTATGTTATGACTTCAAACCTTTTGCAAATGTTTGCATCACATAACCAGCTCTATATATATGGCTTTTCTGATGTAGCCCAGCTAACAAAAATATGTTGTTTTTGCTAATGTGCCCATTAAGTTATGAAAACATCATGTTCTCTAAAACGCCCAAAACATTGTGTTTTAAAAATGTTTTTCCTTGGTTATGCGAAGGAACCTTTCATTTTATAATTTTGCGACCACTATGAGAACTTTAATTTTGAATTTGAACATTCTGAAACAAGTAGTAACATAAAAATAAAGTAAAAATTAGGCGAACGTAAATAACGTTCCATGTTTTTGTGCTAACATTTGGAGAACATTGTTAAAGACCAGATAAGTTTGAGCAAAGTTTCATTACTGGAAGAACATTTCTTCAGAACTTTAAGAGAACCTCGCCAGAACATTAGCCAATGTTCTGAGAATGCCACCTGTAAGCTGGGAGTAAACTTGCTCAGTAGTTCACTTGGTACAGATGCTAAGCGCTCGGGTATGAGTCACGATAAAAAAGCTCAAAGACTTGTAGAAGTGAGTGTAACCTTTCCAGTGTTACTGGCATGGGAGGCGGGCACTAACAAGTTCACTCTTGAGGCCAAGGGAGTGAGGTTTACACGCTCTTACTAGCTGCTTTCTAACATTGGAGGTACACGCATTAACAAGGACACTAAAGACAGTTGCTAGAGCGCCTCTTTAGGCCGGGGGGGTGAGGTTTACTCAAACAGCTCTTACTAGCTCATCTCCGTTACACTCACCCCTCTAAACCTCACTCTCATCTGGGTCACAGCACCAATGTAACTCCTGGTTTACTTACATAGCACTGACTAGCCGGCCTTCGTTACACTCACCCCACTAAACCTCACTTCCATCCAGATCACGGCACCAATGTAACCCCTGGTTTACTCACACAGCTCTTACTAGCTGGCCTCCGTTACACTCACCCCCCTAAACCTCACTCCCATCCGGGTCACGGCACCAATGTAACCCCTGATTTACTCACACCACTCCGAGCGGGATTTGAACCAGTGTCTCTGGCATTGGAGGTGGGTGCGCTAACAAGGACGCTAAAGACCGCAGGCTCTAACATCAGTTGCCAGTGTGCCTCTTTAGGCCAGGGGAGTGGAGTTTACTCACACAGCTCTTACTAGCCGGCCTCCGTTACACAAGCTCAAATTCTATGGTTGCGTTAGCAAATGTGTTTTTATGTTTGCTTTTGTTAACACTATCGGTTAGGTTTAAGGTATTGGACTTATTTTCAAACGGGATAGCACATTAACCTTTAGCTCCACTTACTGGATATGTACAACAACCAACGTAACACAATGTTGCCAGATTCACGTTCTGTTTCAGATCAAACTGAAAGCTTTTAGTGCCACTCAATAGACATTTCACCTTGAAAGTGTGGCGAAACGTGCAAGAAGCAACATAATATCGTTTTGCAGAAATGTCATCACAGGCACGTTTCTCCAGTGAGCATGTGTTGCAATACAATATAAAAATATTCAAGTACCTCAGGTTTCTTCATGGGGGCTTCTGTGGTTAGCACCTCGCTATGACTCAGTGTTAAACTCTGTGGCACCTTTACAGTATATATCAGTTTGAACTAGTTAACATGAGAGGACGACTTATGTGGCAGTTTGTGATCATAATTATTATCAAAAATCATAACAGTCCTAAACTGTTCAGGATTTTCTCCCAAATAATATATATTAGGTTTACATGAGCAAATGTAAAAATAGACTAACTTTAGTGGACAATGCATGATCTGACTATCTCTTAATAGCAGGTACTTGCTGTTTATTTCTGATCCGCCCACTCGGTGTCTGTTTTTGCTGAGGGAAAATGATGGCAGCATATTCCACTCCGTCCTGGGCCTTTGATGTCGCCTCGGCAGGTTTTACTCTGTCATCTCTTTCAGGTCTATTATGAAAGTCTAACTCTCCATACTCCACACAGCTGACAAACACAGCTTCAGATCTCCCACAACGCCCCTGCAAACAGCCCAGGCCATCAAACACAAAAAGTGATGAAAACAAAGCTGACACTGAATTAGTGTGAAAAAATGTTATTGAGTAGCTTAGAGAAATAAAGAGGTCATGCACATACTTGTTGTGTTGTTGTGTTGTTATGAACTGGTGGGTTTTCTGCGTCTGAGAAGAAGTACATTTACAATTAGCACTGACATGCTAGTATAATGGGCTACAAAATGCCACTTATATAAAATGACTTAATAGCTGATGTCGACTTTAGCAAATGTTAATACAGGCAATTTTTTAAACACATAAAAAAGTTGAATGACTTTATATGTTTTTCACTTTACACTTAGTTTCCATTTATTAACATTGGGTAACTACATTTAATGGGGACTAACAATGAAAAATCAATTATTAATCTTAATTAATGTTCATTTCAACATTTACTAATACATTATTAGGATCAAGATAAAAATTATATGTTTATATTCTTTAATGGACCTAAACTAACATGAACTATAAGAGTTGAATTTCTGTTAACTTAACATTAACATGTTATTTTGCTCATTGTTAGCTAATGTTAGTTAATGCATATTTAGTTGAAAGCAAATAAAGCATTTACAATATTTGTTGAGCATTTAGTTTAACAATCTTGAGCACAAGGCATAAATATCAATCTGTAAAACCTCAGCCCTGTTACCATTAATATTTATGTACGCATAATTATGTCCCAACATACACTACCATCCATCAGATTTTTTAAAATGTTTCTGAAATAGTCTCTTCTGGTCACTAAAGCTGCATTTATTTGATCAAAAATACAGTAAACAGTGAAATATTACTCCAGTGTAAAGCAGCTGTTCTCTATGTGAATATATAGTAAAGTGTAATTTATTCCTGTGATCAAAGCTGAATTTATCATCATTACTCCAGTCTTCAGTGTCACATGACCCTTCACAAATCATTCTCATATGAGGATTTGAAACATTTCTGATTGTTTACTAGATTCTTTGATAAGTTCAAAAGAAGAATATTTCTTGTGAAATCTTTAAAGTCACTTTTGATCAATTTAATGCATTCTTGTGGAAAAAAACCTGATTTCTTTCTAAAAGACATCCAAATCTTTTGAAACGCATATCAGAAGTTATGAATTTAGCATGAGATGGCACAATGCACGTAACAAACTTCGAAATCTTACAAACATTTGATCTTTAAAATCACCCTATCCAACTGTAAAGCAGCTGTTTTACAGAATAATAAAAGAAATATACTTGCTTCAAAACAGTACTATAGCATACCTGGTTTTCTTGGATAGGTCCTGTAAAACCAGCACAATATGCCCACAAAGAGACATATAAATATGATGAATGATGCAGTGAAGAAAATTAAGAAGGATTTTTGTTCCAATGTCTCCGGTTTAGGAGGATTCGTCACTACGCTTTCATGCAGATATGTAGTTTCTGAAAGAAAAAGCACATCATTTTTTAAATGGCAAATTAATAAAAAATGTCATTTTAATTATCTAAAAATGCAGACCCACTTACAATTACAATGGCAACAGTTCATAATGTTATGAGTACTTCACAATAGTGAGGTTTTAAGAGGAAACCTACCTGTTGTTTTATTGCCTAATTTGACGGTAATATGAATTTTGTTGCTCTCAATAAGAGGGTTTTCACCATCAGCAAGCACCGCGACATAATACGTTCCTTTATCTTCCAGTGAGAGATTTGTGATGTGTAGTGTGACCATACGGTTTTCCACATCACTGAGTACAAACCTTTCTGAGCAAGAAGGGTTTGTTTGTTTGCAACTTCCTTTCTTCTCTCCATTTTTGTACAGACTTGTAATTTTGTTGGAAAAACTGTTGATAACAGAATTTTGAAAAGTGAACTCAACGGTGATGTTTTCTTCCGATGTACCATTGACTTCATGCGTCGATTCCACTGAAATACAAATCACACTTTGTCACTTTAAAAGATTTAACTGTTTAATGGCAGGTTCCCATTGGGACAACTTACCCCAATCATCATTCATCATTTTTTTCTTAAAATTTTAATTTTGGTAAAACTTAACAATAAGGTTTCATATATTAGTTATCATGAACAATATTACAGCATTTATTAGTTGATTTTTAAGATCAAAAGTTGTATCTGTGAACATTAGTTAATCTGTGAACTAACATGAATGGGGACATTTAGGTTAATAAATGCTGTAAAAATATATATTTCTTATTGTTAGTTAATGCATTAATAACAAATGTTAACAAATGAGACCTTTAAAGTGTTACCTGAACTTTTGTGTCTATAAAGAGACTTAAACTGAATAATATTCACTTAAATGAAAAATATGACAACTTCAGTAACCCAAACTTCCCTACACTTTCTTACTTAGTATTTTTGCCTTCTTTCCAGTCCAAATATCTAAATATTCTTAAATCAAGATGCATTTACTAGATGAGTAAAATTACATAAGATATTATGTCTTGTTTTCTGGTGAAATAAATCAAAATGAAGTGAGTTGTTGCTTAAAAAAAGCTAAATTATCTGCCAATGGGGTGAGAAAAATAATCAAAATTCAAACAGAGACAAGATTATTTTTCTTATACCCCATTGGCAGATAATTTTGCTTGTTTTAGGCAAAAAAACTCACTTAATTCAGATTTCCCCCCCAGAAAACAAGATATAATATCTTATGGCATTTTACTACTTTAGTAAATGCATCTTGATTTAAGGATTTTTTTTATATTTGGACTGGAAACAAGACAAAAATACTAAGTAAGAAAATATTTTTTTGCAGTGTACATTATAGTAAAAACTGAAATCTGAAACGTGTCATGATGTTTCTTTTTAGCGTTAAAATAACAGTGTTATCTAATTATCAACATGACGGTATGACACAGAAACTCTTCACAAGGTTGTTTTGCAGATTTTCCATGAGTCAAAGGTAATTTTTCGGTACTTTAGTTGTCTTTTTTTGTACAATACTACAAAACCTTTCAATAAAAATATATTTGTGCCTTAATGTAAGAAACACAAAGCAGAAGTGAAAATGCCGTACAAACTCAAAAAAACGGGACAACAAAACCAAAAAATTACTGTAACCTCTTACACTCACCGTTAAGAATCAAGCACAACATGACTGGGAAAAGTAAGAGTTTGTTCTTGAGGTCACGCGTCATGCTGTGGATGGAACAGAGCAAACGGAGATGCAAACGCCTTCCCGTTTCTGCTGATTTATGCTTTGCACTAACATTCTGTTTATAAGAAAACCTCCGTCTCTTAGGGGGAGGTACAGACAGGAACTGTCATCGCATTCAGGTTTTTTTTTTCTTGGTTCTCTTTTCCTTTTGTTCACTTTCAGATCTCTAGAAACCAATAGCGTGAGGCAATTAAAAAAAAATCGTTATTGTTACAATAAGCAGTGTATTTTTAAATGTGGTCTGTTACATATTTGTGATGTGATTGTGGATCCTACAGTTGTGTCAAATCAATTAATCTCTCATGTACTCACAATCTCACCACAAGACCACCGACAGACCACCTTGAGTTTCACAATCTCACAGAGGAAGTGTGTATGTGTCTTTATCATGTGCATAAACTGCCAGAAAATGTATAGACTTAGCTTATAGACTGCATGAGTTTATAACATTTAAAACATAGGCCTATTTAAACAACTAAAACTTAAAGTTGGTGGAAAATTCCCTTTAAACACATTTCAGTTCAAATATACACTGCCCGGACAAAAGAAAAGCCATTGTTTGGATTTAAATAGGCAAATGCTTAAGAGTCTATGATTGGATAATTATTGATTATGTTTCTAGCATGTTATATGCTTGGCAACAGTTCTTCTAACCCTGATTGATGGAGTGTGTAGCTTTTCATGTCTTAAACACTCATGTATGAAGACACATCATGGCCATATTCCAGGATGACAATGCCAAGATTCATCAGCTCAAACTGTGAGAGAATGGTTGTGAGGAGCATGAAGGATCATTTCCTCCTTTGAGTCCAGAGCTTAAATTCAGTGAGAGTCTTTGGGATGTGCTGGAGGAGACTTTACAGAGTGCTGGACTCTTGCATTGACAATACAAGATCTGGACCAAAAATGTAAATTAATCTTGTGATGTTATTTCCATCAAGAGGTGCATTCATTTTTGGTCATGTGTACCAAAACTTCAAACTGGGGTCTGAGGGCCGCAAGGGATTCCTGGGGGACCATCGAAAAAAACTTTAATAAATAAATAATAAAAAAAGATTAAACTAACTACATTCGATTAAAATAAAAAGCATTAAAACAAGGCGAAAACCTTGTATCTTTTATAAATCGTTACTATTGGTCACCCTTTACGTCTGTCTGTGGGATTTGCAAATATCTAACCAATGAAAAGCATTAAAAAGTGCTTGTGACTAAACCTCGTAACTCCATTGGCTCCTCAAACTGTCAGTCAAACCTCAAAACTCCACCCTGCCTCTATTGTGAATGAAGTGTGCACGCAGTTTGGAGCGTCTTTGCTTGTTTGCAATGCAATGGAAAATAAAGAATGTCTCGGTTATGTATGTAACCCTCGTTCCCTGAAGGAA
Source organism: Coreius guichenoti (assembly GCA_039654105.1). Classification (NCBI taxonomy): domain Eukaryota; kingdom Metazoa; phylum Chordata; class Actinopteri; order Cypriniformes; family Gobionidae; genus Coreius; species Coreius guichenoti. The sequence goes on along the minus strand of CM077192.1, from coordinate 31,213,926 downwards.
GGGAACGGAGACGTTATGTCAGTACTGACGGAATGGGGGTTTCGCTTAGAAGCCAATCGCCTTTCAGATCTACAAAACGAGCCAATGGCAAGAGAATTGCATGGGTCTGCGGAATTTGCATAGCGCAACTCCGCCCCACCTCGTGGGTATACAAGGAGCTGGGCGGCAATCTCGCATTATGTTTACCTGCTGAGAAGCCGAGGCTGAGCGCCCCGGCCGTACCAGCTGTACAGAGGTTGTGGCATGGGGACGTAACGTCTCCGTTCCATTCCTTCAGGGAACGAGGGTTACATACGTAACCGAGACGTTCCCTTTCAGTCAGTACACTACGAGTTACGTCAGTACTGACGGAATGGGGGCTCCCAATTCAATCTCGCCACAATGGCTGTCTTCCAGTGTCCTGCGCTGACCTGAGCTCCCTGCCGTTAGTCTTTAGCACGAACGAGGGGCTAGGCTCAACGCCAATACCAAGGTACACTGGGAAGCATATCCCACGTGGAGAAATGCAACACAATGCCTGCCCGTAGGGAGGACTTAGGAATACACATATGACCCACGTATGGGCTGCATATGGAGCACTTTGGGGTATCCAGCCGCAGGTGGAATGTTTCAATCCCAGGAGTGGCAAGGTGTCTTGCCAAAGGAAGACACATGCTCGAAGAGACTTACCATGGAAATACACATGTGGGGGTTACCCAACGGGGGAACCATGCACATGGAGGCACCTAGCCTAACACGAGGGCTGACCAACCGGGCATGCACTCTGGTGTCGGCGTCAACAGTGCTGGAGGAACTCAGGGCTTACTGAGAAACTCACCTGAGTGAAAATGCGCACGCATCCAGTCCGTGGAGTGAAATGGCGCAGCAAGCGATGACACCTGAGCCTGTCCAGTTACTGGCCACTTGGAGCGAGTACACGAGAGGAAACTGGCTCTACACAGAGATTATAGAATCTCGCAAAAGTGTTGGGTGTCGCCCAGCCTGCAGCTCTACAAATGTCTGTTAGCGAGGCGCCATGCACTAAAGCCCAAGAGAAGGCTACACTCCTGGTGGAGTGTGCTTTAACCCCTAGGGGGCATGGCAGGCCCTGAACCTGATATGCCAGGACAATGGTGTCCACTATCCAGTGAGACAACCTCTGCTTGGAGAAAGCCTTCCCTTTCTGCTTCCCTCCGTAACAGACAAAGAGCTGGTCTGAGGTCCTGAAACACTGCGTCCGGTCTACGTAAGCGTGAAGGGCGCGTACTGGACAGAGCAGTGCCAAGGCTGGGTCTCCCTCCTCCAAAGGCAGCGCTTGAAGGCTCACCACCTGATCCCTAAAAGGAGTGGTGGGAACCTTGGGCACGTATCCGGGCCGGGGTCTCAGGATCACGTGAGAGTTAGCTGGCCCGAATTCCCGGCACGCTTCGTCAACCGAAAATGCCTGCAGGTCCCCTACCCTCTTGATGGAAGCCAGGGAAATCAAGAGCGCCACTTTCATCGAAAAGGAACTTTAACTCAATGGACTGCAAGGGCTCAAAGGGAGCTCTCTGCAGGGCAGATAAAACCACTGCGAGGTCCCAAGAGGGCAGCTGTAGAGGGCGAGGTGAATTTAATCTCCTCGCTCCTCTAAGGAACCTGCTGACCAGGTCGTGCTGTCCTACCGTTTTTGAGTCCACCAGGTCGTGGTGAGCCGATATCGCGGCCACATAAACCTTCAGGATGGAGGGAGACAGCCTTCGCTCCAACCCCTCTTGGAGGAAGGAGAGCACAGACCCGATCGGGCATTTCCTGGGGTCTTCTCGGCGAGAAGAGCACCAGGTGACGAAGAGGTTCCACTTCAATGCATAGGCCTGTCTCGTGGACAAGGCCCTAGCGGAAGTGATGGTAGCCACCACCTGAGGTGGTAGGGTACTCAAACCTGCCGCATCCCGTCCAGGGCCCACACGTGTAGGTTCCATAGATCGGGACGTGGGTGCCAGAGGGTGCCCCATCTCTGAGAAAGGAGGTCCTTCCTCAGAGGGATTGACCAGGGAGGGGCTGTCGCAAGAAGTACAAGTTCGGAGAACCAGGTCCGGCCGGGCCAATATGGGGCGACCAAAAGGACCTGCTCCTTGTCCTCCCTGATCTTGCACAGGACCTGTGCGAGAAGGCTCACTGGGGGAAACGCATACTTGCGTAGGCCCCGCGGCCAGCTGTGCGCTAGTGCATCCGTGCCGAGGGTCCCCTCGGTCAGGGAATAAAACCAGCGGCAATGGGAAGAGTTGTGGGAGGCAAACAGATCTACATGTGCGTCGCCGAACTGTTCCCAAATCAGCTGAACCGTCTGGGGATGGAGTCTCCATTCCCCCGGAAGTGGCTGAAACCATGAGAGCTCGTCGGCTGCACGATTCAGGTCTCCCGGGATGTGAACGGCACGAAGCGACCTCAGATGCTTCTGACTCCATAGGAGGAGATTGCGGGCGAGTTGCGACATCCGGCGGGAGCGTAGACCACCTTGTCGGTGGATGTACGCTACTGTCACCGTGTTGTGTGAACGGACCAGTAAGTGTTTGCCCTTGACCAGGGCTCCAAAGCGGTGCAGGGCAAGACGTACGGCCAGCAACTCGAGGCAATTGACATGCCATAGGGGCTGGGGTCCTTTCCAGGAGCCCGCGGCAGTATGTCCATTGCACATGGCACCCCAGCCCATGGCAGAGGCATCTGTTGATACAACAACATGCCTGGAAACTCGTTCTAAGGGCACTCTGGCCCGTAGAAAAGTGAGGTTCGACCACGGGGTGAAGGTCTGAAGGCAGGCCTGAGTGACTGGGACCCGGAGCGTGCCCTATAGCCATGCCCATCTCGGGACTCGATCGCGAAGCCAGCGCTGAAGCGGTCTCATATAAAGCAATCCGAGCAGCGTGATGGGCCGCCCCCAGATACCAATCATCCAACCTTGAGCGCTCGGGACATGGCGGAGGGTTCCACTCAAGCCTGATGCTGTCAGCTGCCCGGGCAAGCATGGCTGTGAGCTCCAGATCAGACTCGGGCAATGCTGGGACTCCCAAGGGAGGCAGCACAGCCGAATCCTCATCTCCGGAGGAATCCAGCCCACCTTGTGATGTGGCGATCGACATAGTATCATCCGCCAGTGCCCTGAATGAGACGCTGGGCCATATATATATTGCGCCCTGCCACAAAGCAAAAATGTTTCAGGAATGGTTTGAGGAGCACAACAACGAGTTTGAGGTGTTGACTTGGCCTCCAAATTCCCCAGATTTCAATCCAATCGAGCATCTGTGGGATGTGCTGAACAAACAAGTCCGATCCATCGAGGCCCCACCTCGCAACTTACAGGACTTAAAGGATCTGCTGCTAACATCTTGGTGCCAGATACCACAGCACACCTTCAGGGGTCTAGTGGAGTCCATGCCACGACACAATATTATACCTGTATAATGTATAATGTATAAGAAGGGTTATGCCTGATCGGTGTATATAAATATATGTGACCCTGGACCACAAAACCAGTCATAAGTCACACTGGTATATTTGTGCGATTCAGATTCCAGATTTTCAAATAGTTGTATCTCGACCAAATATTGTCCTATCCTAACAAACCATACATCAATGGAAAGCTTATTTATTCAGCTTTTATTCAGATATTTTTTAAAAAATGTACCCTTACGACTGGTTTTGTGGTCCAGGGTCACACACACACACACACAAATATATATATATGTCATAATGTTATGCCTGATCGGTGTATATATGTATATATATATATAGGTTAATGTTTTATGTATTTGAGGAGCAGAGAAGAATGTCTATCTTAAATAGCCTGTGCGAAGCACTTCTTAGTAACAGAGTTTTTGCCAAATGACAGAAAAAACTAGTGGCCACATAACTACAATAAACTTTATGACTTGTAAGTTGATGAAAATATAGCACTTCCTGCCTCAGATGTGGCCGATCTAATGACGGACAAAATACGTATGTTTGAAATTCTCCGAAATTCGCTGGTCAAAAACCTTGATTTTGGTATAATTAAGACACAATATTATGCCTGTATAATGACATTTAAATCTTCCTGTTCACCCCACACCGTACTACGTGCATTAAAATCCCCAATTTACCTCTCCACTGTTCGAGTATTGATTCTAGCTTTTCTTTCTCTAGCTTTTTACATGGGTTATAGAAGTTAATCACTTTAATCCTTCCTTTCTTGCTCCATAATTCAATAACTATTACCTCTAATTCTTGTATTGTATCTAATCGCCTATATATTATACCTTCTTTAATAAATATTGCACATCCTCCTCCATTTCCATTGCTTCTATCTTTGCGTATGGTACTATATCCTTTAACTATGAAATCCAGATTAGGTTTGAGCCATGTTTCCTGAATGCATATGATATCTGGTTTCTTTTCTAATTTTTCAATGTATCCCTTAAACTCATATCCATTTGCTAACAGACTTCTAGCATTCCATTGAATTAACAACATTACATTATGCTTTGAGAAGCTGTATCTGTGTTCCCTTCTCCATGGTTAAGGTCAGCATGTATCTTTTCCCATGACAAATCTGTCATGTTTAGGAATTTAGCTGCTGCCTTAACTATGATTTTGATCTTCTCTGTCTTTGTTTTTGCTTGTTCTGAACAGTTGATGACGTAAGCTAAGAAAAGCACTAACCTATCCATTGATACTCCCGTATTGCCCTTCTCTTCCTGCCCTGAACCCATTCCTGCTTCATTGTTACGTATTCTCACAGCCTCTGCATATGTTACTTTCTGATTTTACTTGATGAACCTCTACTGCCTTTTTCCTGACTTCACAGCCCCCATACGCTGCTGTGTGATCCCCTCCACAGTTACAACACTTAATTATAACATTGCTCCCACATTCTCCATATGCATGGTCTCCTCCACATCTTCCGCATGTTTCCCTTTACATACACTTGCAGTGTGTCCATGTCGCTGACATTTGTAACATCTTAATGGAGGAGGAGGTACATATTCTCTAACATTAAAGCTCATGTAGCCTACCATCACTTTCATAGGAAGCACCTCATCTTTAAATTGTAGCAGCATTGACTCACTATCAGTTTTTTCCCTATTCCTGAAAGCCTGCAGTCGTCTAATTTCTGCGATCACTCCTCCTTTTCAGATTCTCTCCCATGGGAATTCATGTTATCACTCCCTTAGCTCCTCTCTTCTCACCAATTATCCTTTTTTCCACTATTTCTTTTTTACACACTGACTGCAGTTTCATAGCTTTATTTTTTTGCTCAGGATTTTTGCATTTCACCAATAGACTCCCATCACGCAACACCTTCGCCATTTCTATTTCTCCAATTGCTTTCCTCAATCCAGTCGTCAGAGTGATCGGGCTAACTGATGTTATTTCATTCCCCACTTTAAATTTAAGAGTGATCCTAAATTTTTCCGTCATAATATTTTTCCTGGCATCTCGGCCTTCTTCATCCTCTTCTAATGCTCGTTTATTTGTCTTTTCTCCCTCCTCCTTTTCTACTTGTACTCCTTTCCCAACCCGTCTCCATATCATCATCCTCTGATAATCCACTAAAGCTTGCCATTCTGATGCAGTCACAAATCACATTATGCCAGAAACCCGCAAAACAAAACCAAACAAAACAAATATAGCAATAGCAAAGAATTTTGATTAAAAATTCAAAATGTCACGCTACGCTTCTCCGTGCACTCGCCTTGAGGAGACTTCCCGTCTGTACCACCATGGTCATTTGCCAGCATTGACAACTTAAAACTGTTATTGATGTTTGCAGAGCAATATTTGACCGGAAGGGTAAAATTGACGGTTATTTTCGTCAGTTACGCTCGTGAGATCTAGCATTCTGCCCGCTTTGAATCAGACACAAAGATAAAGTAGTGCGTAAGATGACAGTTATTTGAATTAATGAATTATAGAATTAATTATCGAGAGCGAGAGATTAACAATTAACAATCTTTCTATTAGAAACCTAGACAGCAACATAGTGTCCATCCGGCTCACATCCATCAACTTTGACAGCGCAGTGTTTAATTATTTAAAAATAGTGTTTTTTTTTGTGTCATTTTCTGAAAAGTAGCGTTTTTGAAGATGCGAGTTTCCACCCGACAGGGACAATTTGATTTAAATAAACAATAATATACAACATAGCCTACTAAAGAAATAAATACCGTAATACAAACTAAATATTATTTACCAAATAATATTTTATACATATTTATAATATTAATTTTTCACAGTATTAATGTCTTTATACATGAATATATATATATATAGCTGCCTTTTAAACTTCAGGATGACGGTCCCTCGCACGAGGATGATCATATTTGATGGTACATGGCATCTAAAAAAATTGAAAACCCCTGATATAAGCTAATGTAGCCTATGCTAATTTGGATTTATTGTGTTTAACTAATTCATTATGTCTTTCAGACTCGATATGAATTTATTTAGACTAAGACTAGACTTAGACCATTATGTTTTACCAGAGATCTGTCGAACACACTGAGCACTTGGTTTGAACCGAACGCAACGCACCCGTCCATGGTCGTGACGTCATCACGTTAGACCGTTCCCCGGATGAAACCGAGTTGTTATGACAACGACAGTAAAGCAGTAAAGCGAAAGCACAGTTGCACACGGTGTCGCTCGCAGTATTTCACTCATGGATGCCGGTGCCAACACGTATCTCATCAGACCGAATTATAAAGACAAGTAAGACGAACTGCTTTTACTGTTCAGCGCTTAAAACTAAACTTAAATCTAGCAGCTAGCTAAGCTTAAGGTTGATTATAACAGCACACGCACAGCTCTGAAATGCCTGTATGAAGTTTTAACTTGCTTTTCGTTCCTTGTTTCCTGTCGTAGGTTCAAGGCAGGGGTGGCAAAGGAGTGTATCAGGGAAATCCTGAGGGAACAGCTGTATAGAGTGCAGTATAACCCAGAGGAGGTTCCCACATTATCCAGATCTCTAGCGGACTCCATTAAAAACAAGCTGAAAGGTGAGAGGCTGTAATACTGTAGTAAATCTACTTAATTGCAGTCTTAAGTAATATTTAGGGCTAAAATATACTTTACTCAGGTCCGAAATTCTTTTATATAAGGGGAAAAGGACGTTTATTTTTTTTTATATATTCTTTTAATTGAACTTATATAAAAGCAAATACACAGTTACAACTCAAAACAGAATTTAACAACAAAAATAGAATTATAAACAGTAGACAGAGAGGCAGTAAAAAGAACAAACAAAAAACAAAACAAACCAAACATTGAGCCAGGGGTAACATAAAATTGAAAATAAATTAGGTTCAAGAGAGCGAGGAAAAAAAGGACTTGAGGCCTTTTTTTTTAACATTATAAAAAGGCATAAATATTATACTTTGTGCACAGCGTAAAGGACTTTAAAGCTTTGACATTGCTGGAAGAAGAGATAGTACCCAAATAACATTTCAGGTCTTTACAAAAAAAGGAAAGGGCGTTTATAGCGTTGTGTTTAAAAACTGGTTGACCTCATACTATTTTTTTGCGAATGAAAATGAAGCAAGGTAACAAAAATCTGTTCTAAGAACGTTTCGCTAACGTTCCCATTAAAGGAACAGTTCACCCAAAAATGAAAATTCTGTCGTCATTTACTCACCCTCAAGTTGTTCCAAACCTGTATGAGTTTCTTTCTTCGGCTGAACGCAAAAGAAGATATTTTGAACAATATGGATAACCAAACAGTTGATGGCAGCCATTGACTTTCATAGTATTTTTTTTCTTCCATACTATGGAAGTAAATGGGGCCCATCATTTTGGGGTGAACTAGGCTACCCCTTTAAGTTAATAAAAAAGATATCTAACATACTGAACTTTTTCTTGGCTGTGCGAACGTTAAAGGCACAATATGTACGATTTTTCGGATTAAAATATCCAAAAGCCACTAGAACAGTGTTATATATTTTGTTGACTTGTGTACTTACAGAATCTCAAATATTTCCAAGAATGTTTAAATCCAGAGAAATCATCAATTTTAACCAGGACACAAACCGTGTGTCGCCTATCAATGACATTGATATTGATTGGCACAAATATCGATTTCGATCTTGATTCAGTATCAATTCATATATATAGCCTACTGTACATACAAGGAAAAATAAGTTTGCCTTTTTAGCACTATTTTAAACTTTTCTTGGGTTAAATTATATTTGCTCGCATTCATTAATAGTGACTTGTGTGTGCTTATATAAGTATCATTAAAAATATTAGGATGTAAGTTATTAACGTTTTAAAATTTCACATTTAAAGAAATCTAGTGTTTGATCATGTCTAAATATTTATTCAAATACAAAACCTAAAAATAAGTAAGCAGTTATGATCTGCAATACTTTTTTGAGCAACTAGATAGATGTATATTTATTAAAGGGGTCATGAATTGAGAAATCAACTTTTCATTCAGCCTTTGATATATAAAAGTTAATTGTGATATAAGAATATCCTGTAAGTTTCGGAGCTGAAAACTTCCTTGTTAGTCAAAGAAAAGGTTTTACTGACACCAAGCCCAGCAAACGCTCGATCTCAGAATATGCCAACCCTTGACGTCAGCGTGTGGTGAAACGCCGCCTCAACAGAAGAATAAGTACGCCTGATTCTGTAGCTCCGCCCACCGTCTCGTGGAGCTAAACGGATCGCGCTACCGAGCTATAAACATGCCGAAGAGAGTAATATATTGTGCCGTGCCTGGTTGTGGAAGAACACAGACGCTGCATAAGCTTCCTTCGGATTCTAATATTAGGAATGTGTGGTTGAACTTTATTTTTAATGAAGTTCCAGCTCACGTGCGTAAGACATTGCACGTTTGTTCGCTTCATTTCACCGCGGAATCGTTTGTAAACAAGACACAGTTCGAGACTGGATTTGCAGACATGTTGAGATTAAAACACAATGCTGTGCCTTCTATATTGGATCCGACAGGAATGGTGCAACACACTTATGTGAGTAAAACATGTTTTTTATATATGATAGTATTGCATTCTTACAGATCGTTTGATATCTACTGATTATGTGTATGTGTCTAATCAGTCACAGAAGGGTCCAACTATGAAGGATGTAGCTTGTCAAACAGACAGTTAAAGATTAGAAAAACCTAAATGATACATTAGAAATAAACCTAATTAAGGATAACTTACTAAGCTGTCACAGGCTGTAATATCCTTTGTATTTGAGGTGTTGTTGGTTCATTGTCCTGCGATTCGGGATCAGACTCTGGGTTGAACATGTATGGGCGAATCATTCCGGTTGCCATTTTTTCACATTGGACGTTTTCAAAACAATTCCCCACGTGTACTGACGGGGGAGTCGAAACTAATTATAATATGCAAAACTGTTATCCAATCATAGCAGTGGGCGTTTACTTCCAAGTCTTCAATGCGGCATGCCCATAAAAACCTAGCGTTCCAGGAGAGAGGCTCAAAACCAGGGTAGAAAATAGCCTATTACTTATTCATTATGATGTTTTTGAATGTAAAAACCACGCAAACCTAATAAGTTGACCTCAGACAACAGTATAAAAAAATAAAAAAGCCAGTTCATGACACCTTTAAAGAGCCATACAGGCACCTAGTGGGTTATGGCATTACAAATGAAAATTATTATATTTCCAGCCACAAAATGACTCTATTTTGCCTCTTTGCAAAGGAATTCTCTATTTTAACCTTAATTACTACACTAATTGTAATATAAATAATAAAAATATTAGAAGAACAATATTTTAAGTGGTCATTAATGGACCATAATTATTGCACAAGTAGTATTTAGTACCAAAAGATCTTCTCAAAATATTCAATAAATATTATTGAACTAAAATATAGAACATTTATTTAATTGAAAAATAGTTAAGGTGTATGGTCACATTTGACCACCAATGAGTATGAGTGTGACCAATTAGTAAAGAATACCTGAGGGCTAAATACAAGAAAAACATTAACATTAATGTTAACAATGATGCATCTCCATCACTCTCCATAATAAAATGATACTGTAAATGTGGTTGATGTAATAATCAATGCACACTATGCTGTACTGTTTACCAAAAATACCTGTATAGTAAAGCTGTTGTCTATCTGCTTAAGCCATTCAAATGTATTAACAGCGCTGGTTTGTGTGGAGCTATTGAGCGCTCCATGAACCACGTGACTGTGTGCGCCGCCGGGAGATGAACGCATGTCGCAACTCTGTTTTTCAACGGCCCTGGCTTTAACTGTTATGCCACATTAAGTGCGCCAAAACGGTATTTATTGTTTGAATTTCGTATTAAAACTTTAAAAAATGTAAAAGCTTAGACTTTGTTTCATATCAAAAGCAGGTTTGGCAATTTGGATTTACTTGGGCAGAGTGAGAGCGTGAGACAGAGCCTGAAAGCGTGTGCCTCGCCAAATGCGTGAGCGTTGGCAACCCTGGAAATACAAAGGACTACTTGCACTGAGCTTCGTGACGCACTTCCGTTTTGAAATAGTACAACTCATTTATTTCCAGGTTATGTATATTTTTAATGTGCTGTAGTCACCTAGTTGACTAAACGCCACTTAAAATGAGTGTCTGCAAGAAGATTTAAAAATATGGACATTTTCAGAGACTGGAGAAGAGATTTTCTTATGATTATATTTTCCATGTTTAATCCAACCCAAGCCCATCTGAGAAAGCAGTGGCTGGTAAACATATGGCATTATATCACCACAGGGTTTCAGAGCTCATCTAAACTAGTGAGATATGATGAATAAGATCAGTACGGACATTTATTTATTTGATTTAAATATTTTATTGTGTGTCATTTTTCAATGTCAATCATTTTACTCTATGTAATTTACATGTGTATGCCCAAAATGCTTAATTAATATTCAAAGTAGCTGTCATTCTCCTCTACGCTGTGTGCGTTACTGTTTACGATTAATTAAATATTTAACATCGTTACATTTATTTAAGGCACGAACCGCGCGTTCATTCATTCAACTATTTTAAAAGACTGGATAAGAGCACCAGCGCACGCAAGCAATCCTTTTTATTAGTCAAATTCATTTAAGAATGTAACAGGTATGAAATATGATCAGTAAGAGAAAAACACTGTTAATAAGAAGACGAGCATTGGCAGGTTAGTGGGGAAATATATTTATTTATTATTCAGAATGCACAGTTGGAAAGAAAATATATTTATAGGAACATTTCAGCAGGTTTAAGATAATTCATGTTAACGCAGCGAACTGTGCAAGTAGTCCATTGAACGCCTTTTCTTTCTTTTTTTTTTACTTTTGCAAAAGTATGTTTTTGCCAAATGACAGAAAAAAATGAGTTCCCACATAAATACAATTAACTCTATAACCTGTATGTAATGCGATGCACTTACTGCCGTTCTAATGACGCACAAAACACATGTATGTCCTAGAAACGTTGAATTTGTTTGATACTTAAGCATGCTCAGGCCTCTGATATGTGTGCTCTTTCCAGATGTGGGCTTTGACAGATACAAGCTGATTGTGCAGGTGGTTGTTGGAGAGCAGCGTGGAGAGGGAGTCAAGTAAGTGTAATACTTCTTAGGAAAGTGAATGAGTTGTGAAAACAGGATGGTCTTTAGCAAACACCAGCACTGGTACTGTGTTCTTCGTACAGTGCAGACTCACGACCACAGACATTGTCACGTGCAAGACATGCCCTCAGATGTTTAGCTGTGACCTTTAGGTTGTTTGTCACTTATATGAGGTTTCTACTGAGTGTACTGATCTTTGTAGGACACCCACATCGAGTAAGATATACGTAATCTGACTGTGGTCTCATGTTATGAAACCAATATCACAGGGCATCTGAAACCCAGCGTTGTGTGTATTTGTATCTTACTCGTCAAGATCTTTTCAATAAGGCATTGTTACATACTATACTTTAAAGATCATCCATCACTACTGAAGGAAAATTGCAGTGTTAAAGTATTTTTAAGATACAGTTTGAGTGTTTGTAGCATAATAAAAATGTTTTTCACTAAATATGTTTTGATAGGATGGCTGCACGCTGCTTCTGGGATGCAGACACAGACAGCTATGCTCAAGATATATATATGAACGTAAGTGAGGAATTTACGGAAGAGGATTAGGGCCAAGCAAAAATAAAAAAACAAAACCATCTCGAGATTTAAGTCACATATATGCGAGATTAAGCTCGTTAAATTTCAAGAACTACAGTGGGGAGAACAAGTATTTGATACACTGCCGATTTTGCAGGTTTTCCTACTTACAACGCATGTAGAAGTCTGTAATTTTTATCATAGGTACTCTTCAACTGTGAGAGACGGAATCTAAAACAAAAATCCAGAAAATCACATTGTATGATTTTTAAATAATTAATTTGCATTTTATTGCATGTCATAAGTATTTGATCACCTACCAACCAGTAAGAATTCCGGCTCAGACCTGTTAGTTTTTCTTTAAGAAGCCCTCCTGTTCTCCACTCATTACCTGTATTAACTGCACCTGTTTGAACTCGTTACCTGTATAAAAGACACCTGTCCACACACTCAGTCAAACAGACTCCAACCTCTCCACAATGGCCAAGACCAGAGAGCTGTGTAAGGACATCAGGGATAAAATTGTAGACCTGCACAAGGCTGGGATGGGCTACAGGACAATAGGCAAGCAGCTTGGTGAGAAGGCAACAACTGTTGGCGCAATTATTAGAAAATGGAAGAAGTTCAAGATGACGGTCAATCTCCCTCGGTCTGGGGCACCATGCAAGATCTCACCTCGTGGGGCATCAACGATCATGAGGAAGGTGAGGGATCAGCCCAGAACTAAACGGCAGGACCTGGTCAATGACCTGAAGAGAGCTGGGACCACAGTCTCAAAGAAAACCATTAGTAACACACTACGCCGTCATGGATTAAAATCCTGCAGCTCACGCAAGGTCCCCCTGCTCAAGCCAGCGCATGTCCAGGCCCGTCTGAAGTTTGCCAATGACCATCTGGATGATCCAGAGGAGGAATGGGAGAAGGTCATGTGGTCTGATGAGACAAAAATAGAGCTTTTTGATTTTTGATCTAAACTCCACTCGCCGTGTTTGGAGGAAGAAGGATGAGTACAACCCCAAGAACACCATCCCAACCGTGAAGCATGGAGGTGGAAACATCATTCTTTAGGGATGCTTTTCTGCAAAGGGGACAGGACGACTGCACCGTATTGAGGGGAGGATGGATGGGGCCATGTATCGCAAGATCTTGGCCAACAACCTCCTTCCCTCAGTAAGAGCATTGAAGATGGGTCGTGGCTGGGTCTTCCAGCATGACAATGACCCGAAACACACAGCCAGGGCAACTAAGGAGTGGCTCCGTAAGAAGCATCTCAAGGTCCTGGAGTGGCCTAGCCAGTCTCCAGAACTGAACCCAATAGAAAATCTTTGGAGGGAGCTGAAAGTCCGTATTGCCCAGCGACAGCCCCGAAACCTGAAGGATCTGGAGAAGGTCTGTATGGAGGAGTGGGCCAAAATCCCTGCTGCAGTGTGTGCAAACCTGGTCAAGAACTACAGGAAACGTATGATCTCTGTAATTGCAAACAAAAGTTTCTGTACCAAATATTAAGTTCTGCTTTTCTGATGTATCAAATACTTATGTCATGCAATAAAATGCAAATTAATTATTTAAAAATCATACAATGTGATTTTCTGGATTTTTGTTTTAGATTCCGTCACTCACAGTTGAAGAGTACCTATGATAAAAATTACAGACTTCTACATGCTTTGTAAGTGGGCAAACCTGCAAAATCGGCAGTGTATCAAATACTTGTTCTCCCCACTGTATTTATTGTGTTTTGAGAAAAAACTTGTTAAATTTAAAAAAAAAAAAAAAAAAAAGTAGAAATAAAATGTTGAGAATAAACTCATTCAATTTTGAGAATAAAGTCCTTGAAATTTAACGAGTTTTTTCTTGAAACACAACTTTATTCTCAAAATTTTATGTTTATTCTCGACATTTTATTTAGACTTAGTTTTAGAAACAAGAAAAAAGTAGAAATACAATGTTGAGAATAAAATCATTACATTTTGAGAATGAAGTCCTTGTGTTTCGAAAAAAAACTTGTTAAATTTTGAGAATAAACTCCTTGTTATTTCATGTTGGACAAAAGCAAGTACATTGTGCAAATTGGACTGTTCATTTTCTTCTAAAAAGACCCTGCCGAATTTTCTTTAAAGTTCGTATGCTACTTCTTATTCGGTTATAATTAGCTAAAGCTGATAGTATTTCTTTGTTATTGAAAGAAAGCCTAAAATATAGCTAGACTAAGTGATCCAACTCTGTCATGTCCTCTATCAGTATGAACATGACACTGATCGAATGCGTGTTTATTCTCAACGTTTTATTTTGACTTCTCAAAATTGAATGAGTTTTTTTCTCGAAACACAACGTTATACTTAAAATTTAATGATTTTATTCTCGACATTGTATTTCGACTTTTTTTCTCGAAAGTTTAATCTCGCATTATAATGACTTTAATCTCGAGATAGTTTTATTTTTTTTTTATTATTATGTGGCCCTAATCCTCTTCCGCTGGAATTACTTTTACTGACTTTACATTAAAATGACTTTGAAATGTGATTTTTATCTCTTAGCTTATCTTTTTTAATTTCCTTCTTCTAATAGGACAGCTTGTTCTGCGTGGCCGCTGCATTTGGTGTGTATTATTACTGAAGACACAGAAGATGTGCTGAGGAACAAATATTTTATAGGGGAGTATTTTTGTGATATTTATTTCAACCATCACATTGTTTTTAATATCAATCGCATTCATGTTTGTTGGTCTGAATACCACTCTGTATGATATTTTTCTGATATTACTGTGAATGCTGAAAATGTTAATATTATATTATTATCATCTAACAAAATATTATGGCAATAGCTTTGACATGTAATGCTCTCTGGATCTTACGAATTAAAGACACATAATTCCATTCCTGAATGTCACCTTAATGAAAATATCTACATAAATGTGAAAGGTTCCCCCTACTGATTGCTTCTGAGAGTTACAAGAGTCAGATGATACACTTTCATCCTAGAAAAGGTGAATTACATTGAAAATATTTCACACGCTCACCTCTCTAGGTAGCTAGAGATCGCTTTGTGGTAGTGTTGTCACGATAGTGGAATTTCTAACTTCGATGCGATACCTGGAAAAGTATCGATATTTGATACCATGGGGAAAAAACGCTGCATATACTGTCAAATAGATATTATTTCTTTTTTTGTCCATCTATTGAAAGTCTAGGCAATCAAAAATTTCTTCTGAAGAGATCAGTTTATATGATAAAGCCTTTAAGCTTTTCATATATAAACATTGATCAATTACCATTACAATTATCTCACAAATATTTGCTAACTCAATGTATTTTTACAATGGGGTAATTTTGTTGCAATAGCTCACACACAGCACAAGAAAGCTTGATTTCAAATGGTAAATTTAATTTAAAAAGACAAGTAAACAGTAATAAAATAAGAACAAATAAACAAATGACTAACAATAGCACAAATAAATACAATAGAGTAAAGATACAAATGAAATAGACTGCTTTATTTTTTCAGGTAGGTCTAACAGTATTCAGGTAAGAAACTGAATAAAAAAACACAAAGTAATCAAATTTAAAATAACATTGGATAATCTTCATTGTAAAAAATTAAATCCATTAAAGTTACACAAGTTATCAGTCAAGAGCAGTAAGTGATCATTTGTCTTTTTGTAGTTTGAATAACATTAACAACATAGAGAGTGGCATGTTTATTCGGCTGCTGTCCCTTTGGATCAGAAACACTGTTCCTGTTACTCATACTTCCTGAACTGTTTACGACTGTGTTTACGTTAATACTCACCAAGATGGGCATTGTGACATTATTTTTGAGTGTATTTGACCATTAATAAGCTGGGAAAAGAAGCTCATTTTGCACTTGTATGTCAGAGGCGGCTTTATTACTGAATGTGTGTGCGCTTCAGATGTGAGCGCGAAATCTGTGGGAATGAGTAGAATTATGTGCAATCCCGCGTGAAATTCAGACCCTCACACCAACAGGAGTGAGAGGAGGCGGTGCGTGTCAACTCTCTGTCGGTTGGAGAGGAGAGCAAGAAAGCACTATCGGTGTAACGATACTGTAGAAAGGAGTGTTGGTCTCGTTTCAGATATTTCAGTATCGATACATATCGAAATATCAATATTTTTGACAACACTACTTTGTGGAAAGGATTCCTAAATGACCTCTGACCCTGCAAGGATTACTGTTTTGTTTTGTTTTGTTGTTATGCATGTCAGGGAAGCTACTGTAAGTTTTTCAGGCAACCCATTCGTAAAATTGGAAAGAGGCATCTTTTTCTTAGCATACTCTAATAATTGGGATGTCATTGCTCTGTTTCAGCCTCGTGCTGATGAGATATAATTGTGTGATGAGAGACTGGTGTCTCATTGGTCTTTTGTTTTGCCATTGTATGTGTGTGGTTGGATATCAGTCTGTGTGATTGTTGGACTGACAGTGATGGACTAGCAGAGAAAGCCCACGGGTGTGAAAATAACAACCACAGATGCAAACAGATCATACTCTCACAAACGAACTACAAACACTAAGAGGTCAGATATCAGAAACATACTAAAAGGCCAGCTTTCCTGCAAATGGATGTTTAAGGAAGCCTTATGATTTTTAGACAAGATTGTTTCTCAATGAAGAATTCTTAATTCTTTTACATATTGGCACATTTTTAATAGTTAATAATGGATATTAGCCATAATAGTTATGGATATTGATCATTTTATGTGATATTAACATTTTATTTATTTATTTATTTATTTATTTTATACCAATTAATTGACAGTAATGTTAAATATGTATAATTAGTTTAACAATATTGATAATAAATGATAATTATCAAAAAGCGAAGAAAGCAAAACAAAACAGAACAAAGAAAAGCAAAACAAAACAGAACAAAGAAAACAAAACAGAACAAAACAAAAGAAATTCCGAAGAAAAATAAACAAAACAAAGCAAAACATAACAGAAAAAAACCCAAAACATAACAGAACAACACAAAACAGAAAAAAACAAAGCAAACAGAAAAGAACAAAACAACCCCCCCCCCCCGAAAAAAACAACAAAACAAAGCAAAACAGAAAAATCAACAAAACATAACAAAACAAAGCAAACAGAACAAAACAAAACCGAAAAATCAACAAAACAGAACAGAACAACAAAAAAACAAAGCAAAATAAAACAAAACAAAACAAAACAGAACAAAACAAAAACGAAAAATCAACAAAACAGAACAGAACAACACAAAACAAAACAAAGCAAACAGAACAAAACAAAACCCGGAAAAAAAACCAGAACAAAACAAAGCAAACAACAGAACAAAACAAAACCGAAAAAAAAAAAACAGAACAGAACAAAACAAAGCAAAGCAAACAACAGAACAAAACAAAACCGAAAAAAAAACAGAACAGAACAAAACAAAGCAAACAACAGAACAAAACAAAACCGAAAAAAAAAACAGAACAGAACAAAACAGAATAAACAAAACAAAGCAAAACATAACAGAACAAAAGAAAACACAACGGACCAATCAAAAAACATTGCTAGCTGATGTGTTCACAAGTAAAGGTAAAACAGCTGAAGACACTGCATCTGAAATCGCACACTGTATAGTAGGTACTACATTTGGTTTGAAACTTACTTCGCAACAGTTAAAAAGGATGTTCTATATAGTATGTCGCTCCACAAATCCTCTCCCATGGCCTCATGGGACAGTAAAGTGTCCATCGGATGCACACTTCAGAATCTTGCCGGATGTAGTAGGTCATCCAGGAACTTTCCTCCTTCTTCAATACTGTGAATTCAGAATATAGTCGGCTCACATACTGTATAGTGTTCTGTATACTTTGCCTTTTATATTGTGTAAAATTAGGCATATTCGGATGCAGTGAATGGCCCCACATTATTTGCCCCACAATTAATCATGATCCTATAAACAAGGAGTCATCAACTGCATCTATAATTGGAAACAATTTACTTTTAACAAAAAATGGCTTCAGAGGCTTTGATCAGTCTATCGGTCAGACCCTATGTGCCTCATTATGATTAAAGAGACTCAGAATTATGAATAAACCTTCTGATGCACAGTTATTATTCAGGTAGGAGTACAAGCTATTGCTTTGTTGCTTTTAGCATCTCCCCTATTAAAATTTGCAGGGATAAAATGACCTGTAATTGGCTTCACAGACTTCATTTACTTTCCCTGGAGTGACCTGTGTCATTATCCAGCTCCCCTTTTATCCTGATTTCACCAAGGCTTTTCGTAAATAAGGAAGCTGGAAGTATTTTAAAGGGGTCATGAACTGAGAAATCTAATTTTCCTTGATCTTTTGACATGTAAGAGGTCATCATACTATAAGAATATCCTGTAAGTTTCAGAACTGAAAACTTCCTTGTTAGTCCAAAAACAGCTTTTATTGTACCCAAGCCCAGAGAACGACTTGTTGTGGAATGAGCCTATAATAGATGGTGAAAGACCACCTCTGCAGAAGAAGATCAACGCCTACTTCATCACTGCAACTTCATTCATTGGCCCCGCCCACTGGAGTGTTAGTGAGATGACGAGGAGAGAAGAGCGATACAGGATCACTGCACTACGAATAACATGACCTTCCAAAGGATCCTAAAGCTAGGAATGTGCTTATTTATTTTCAACAATGTGAATGTCTCAGTTGAGCATTATTTATGTGTATTTGCTACATTTCACTGTGGATTCTTTGGGAAATCAGTCGCAATTTCGGCGCAGGCTTTGCAAACAGACTTTTACGATATGGACTCGACAGTAATGCCACAACATGTAAGTAACCGATACTTACATGTGCATGATATAAATAATAGTCCAAGATGGCGGCTTATATGTAGTGGTGTGTTGGTATCTTGTTGTTGTCTTTTGTTTTGTCCAGTTTCTTTTACTCTACAATAATCTTAAAATTTGTTTTTTGATTGTGCAATGCTTGCACTCTTATCTTATTTTAAATCTATTTAAACTCTGTTGTTAAAATGAGGAAATATTCTATACTCGTTTGCCTGCTTGGTTGCCTAGTATTGTGGATTTTAACGGACTGCGTGCTTCTGAGCACTGAAGGGAGAGCTGGCTATGCGCCGTGTTTTTGGATCGTTACGAACACCGTGACTTCCTCGGAGTCGGTTGACGGAGATACTGCCATGAGGACCCGGGTGTTCGAGAATCGTCTCATTCGTTGGGCGCTCTTCATTTTGAGAGATGGGCCGAGAGGACTGCGATGCCTATGGAAACGGAAAGCTGTCTCCTTATGCGACGTCCATATGCAGTGATCGTTCGACAGCCGGCTCTGTGAGAAAAAACTGGTTTGTCTATCTTTTGCTTTTAATTTCGGGCAATATTCACCCTAATCCAGGCACAGAGCGTGTGCAGCTTCAAACTCCTGATGAGTTTAGGTCTAGTGATGGTCTGCATTTCTTTCATCTTAACGTCCGTAGTTTGGTAAATAAAATAGATTTAATAAGAATATGGGCTGAGTCAACGAACTCTGACATCATGGTTCTCTCTGAGACATGGCTGAATAAATCCATTACAAACTCCATGATACACATCGAGGGGTATAATGTCTTTAGATCAGATCACACAAAAAAAGGTGGTGGAGTTGCAGTTTACGTTAAGTCAAATTTAAACTGCACCTGTATGTATTCTATCAGCAAGCAAAATTTCTTTCAACTGCTGGCAATTAAACTACTTTTTTCAAATGGTCCTGACATCATTGTCATTGGATGTTATCGTCCACCGTCTGCATCAAGTGAAGCTATCACTTCACTTACTGATCTTCTTCATAACTGGACTAAATCAAAGCTGATCCTGCTTGGGGACTTAAATTGAGACTGGTCATCAAAAATGTCCGATCCATTCAAGGATATCTGTGACTCTCTTTGTTTGGAGCAACTGATAAAAACTCAAAAAGATCCAAATAAATCCTCATTAATTGGTGTCATCTTAACCAATGCTTCTCATAGATTTTCAGCATCTGGAGTTTTCCGTAATGATGTAAGTGACCATTGTGTTATAGAATGTGTGAGAAACTGTAGGATTTCAAAAAGTAAACCACGTATTATTTTGAGACGTCAGTTTAAATGTTTTAATGAGAAAGCCTTTTTACAAGATATTTATGATAGCTTTTGATTCTGTAGATCACAAAATTTTGTTGGATAGACATAGCTGCTTAGGTTTTAGCAAAATTAGTATAAATTGGTTCAATAATTATTTATCAGAAAGAACGCAGTGTGTCTCAGTCGAAATTTTCACTTCTATAAATTTAAAAATTAATAAAGGTGTTCCACAGGGATCAATCTTAGCACCAGTTTTATTTTCAATATATATATTAATGACCTAGGTAATGAGATAACTACAGCTAAACTACATTTATACGCTGATGATACAATTATTTATACAGCAGCACAGTCCATGAATAAAGCCATAGAGCTATTACAAGATTCCTCTCAGGTATTGCAATCCTCATTGTTAAAATTAAAATTGGTTATAAATACTAAAAAAACAAAATATATGCTCTTTACTCGTTCTCGTACTAAAATTGCGGTTCCACCTATTTTAACCTTGGAAGGGGACTGTATAGAAAGAGTTAACAGCTATAAATACCTGGGCATATGGCTTGATGAAAGGTTGAGTTTTAATATTCATATTGAAAATCTCCTAAAAAAGCTCAGACCTAAATTGGCGTTTCTTTTTCGCTTAAAGAAATGTTTTCCCTTTGAAGCTAAAAAGAGAATCATCCAAAATAGTTTTCTCGCTGTGCTGGATTATGGTAATGTGATCTATATGCATGCAAATCTATCTTCACTAAAAAAATCTGATTGTATATATCATGCTGCAATACGATTTGTGACTTGTGTTCCTACACGTACCCATCATTGTACTTTAACTGGTTGGTTGGCCCTCCTTGTATCAGAGGAGAAAAATGCATATGCTGCTGTTTACTGCTAAGGCTCTATTAGGTAAATTGCCTCCATACATCTGTAGTCTTTTATCATACTGTACTTGTACTTATAAAACCAGATCGTCTTCTAAATTACTTTTGATTGTGCCTAGATGCTATTCTGAGTTTGGCAAAACTGCCTTTTTCTCTTATGCTCCTAGGCTATGGAATGAAATGCAGAGTATTTTGATGCTAGAAGAGCTCCCATCTTTAAATATTCTTAGAAACCTTTTGGAGGTTTATTTGAAAAAATCATGTTCATGTTACAGAACTGTAATTATATGAGTGCTGGACAGGACTTTTTGTATTTTGTATTTCTTATTTTGTTTGTCTTTGGATTTATTTTATTTTGTTGTGATACTTTGTGCTGCTATTTTGGCCAGGACTCCCTGGTAGAAGAGATTTATATCTCAATGGGATTATTTCCTGGTAAAATAAAGGATAAGTAACCGTGTTAATTCTAATGCCTTATCTGAGATCAGTGATTTCTGATATGTAATGATTCATGTACAGTCAGATGTTCTTTGTCTATGTGTCAGTAAATCAAACCAGTGACTAAACGCTCAACTTCACATTGTTTCTCTTAGTAGGATGAAAATAATCTGTTATTTAAACTGTGATTAAATTATATATATGACTGAGTTCTGGACTCGTGCCAAAACTCCCGTAATAATCAACAAATCTCTTATTTACATTGTGTTTGCACTGTTAGTTGTGATGAAAGCATTCGTTAGTGTGCAGAAACCGAGTTACAATGACGAGATACTGCATTCATGCGCTCAACATGTCTATGATCGGCTACAATGCTCATCACTGCAACCTTTCATGCCACGATCTGAATATAATGCCATAGATCTAAATATAATGCAATAATCAACACTTTTCATGATTAGTTAACCTTGAGAATAGTAATAGTAACCTGTAATAGTAAAAACGTGCTAAAAGTTTTCGAGAGAGTTCCACATGTAATACTAGCTATTTCATATGCAAAGATGTGAGCCAGTCACAGCAGTGGGCATTTACACTGAAGTCTCACAGCAGCCAATCACAGCAGTGGGCGTTTACACTGAAGTCTCACAGCAGCCAATCACAGCAGTGGGCGTTTACACTGAAGTCTCACAGCAGCCAATCACAGCAGTGGGCGTTTACACTGAAGTCTCACCACAGCCAATCACAGCAGTGGGCATTTACACTGAAGTCTCACAGCAGCCAATCACAGCAGTGGGCGTTTACACTGAAGTCTTACAGCAGCCAATCACAGCAGTGGGCATTTACACTGAAGTCTCACAGCAGCCAATCACAGCAGTGGGCGTTTACACTGAAGTCTCACAGCAGCCAATCACAGCAGTGGGCGTTTACACTGAAATCTCACAGCAGCCAATCACAGCAGTGGGCGTTTACACTGAAGTCTCACAGCAGCCAATCACAGCAGTGGGCGTTTACACTGAAGTCTCACAGCAGCCAACCACAGCAGTGGGCGTTTACACTGAAGTCTCACAGCAGCCAATCACAGCAGTGGGCGTTTACACTGAAGTCTCACAGACATGCCCCTTCAAACAGAGCGTTCAAATCAGAGGCTAAAATCAGGGTAGGAAAATGCCTTTTATTTCTAAATTATGACAAATTTTGATGTGAAAATTATAAGTGCACCACAGGAAACATTATAAAACAATAAAACAATGCAGTTCATGACCCCTTTTATGTTATTATACTGTGGATGTGTTTGTGTTACTGTATATTAGCAAACAGTATGAAAACATTCTGCTGTGGTTTGCAGACCAATACTTTTTATTTTCAAAGCTTGTCACTAGAAGAGACTTTTCTTTTAGAGATATAACACAACATTGGACATTAGACATAAAACATAAAACATTTCATCATAAAATATTTTCTGATATATTATCTATGAACATTCATGTGCACAATAATGTGCACTGATGAATCATCAACAATAAGACTAGGAATTTTTAAGAATGTAAACAGGGCCACTTTTGATAGCTTTAACTCACAAAAATGATTAAAACAGTGGCAAATGCTTCAATGATCAATTCCACAGTACATGACAAAAGCTGAATCTTACATTCCATCAAGGTTCCTAGTCTTGAATCCCTTTATTTAGTAGATAAATGTATCTAGAATTTCACAATTAGCATACATAGTACATACTAAATGATCTGTGGTTTGAATTGGCATTTTCCGTACATCATGTGTGCATCAAGGCTGTATGAATTAGCTTTGTCTTATTCCTCTTTCTGTAGCCTGTAAGAAAATGTAAATTGTTCTTAATATCTAACGTCAAATGTCACATTTTAGGTCATGCAACTGCACAGTAAACATGCTGAATTAATTATTTATGCCGCTTGCACAATAGAGCCAAAAATTCAAAGCTAGCCTAATATTCATCTCCGAAAACACAAACATTGTGCCACTTTAGACTTTTTCACTAACACTATCAGCAAGCTCAATTTACTTTTTTTTTTTCTTTTTTTTTTATCAGATATTTTGTATATATCTGAATTTCACTAAAAGTTAGTTCCGCTCCTCGAATCTGATTGGTCGAGCAGCGTTACGAGTGTTAATATAACAGTCCAACAGGCACTGATGGAATCAATCCACTTGTCTGTGTTTACTCATTCCAGATATTCAATATATAACATTGTCTGTCTTTGCATAAGTGATGGGGATTTTCAATGACCTTTTCTGCAGGTTACATCGTACACCAGTAGGTGGTGGCAAGTGACTCTTTTGAGTGAGTTATTCGTTCATTCAAGCGATTTGTTCAAAACGCTGATTCGAACAAAACAAGTCACCAGTGTTGAGTAACACGAGTTATGTAATCAGATAACTTTTTTCAAGTAACGAGTAAAGTAACACATTACTTTTAAATTTACAACAAAATATCTGAGTTACTTTTTTTAAATAAGTAACGCAAGTTACTTAAATTTCCCATTTATTGACTGACAGCTCTCCCTTCCTCATGATGTCTTCGGACCGGCACAGTATACAAGATTTAAATGCTGGTCCAGTCTTTCAGCGGGTCAGCTTGGTATGCTTGAAGCACTGCCATAGTGTGCAGTGCAGCATGACCTGCTACCACGTAAAAGGGCAGGGCCAGAGCTTTCAAAGTCGATGCCTCTCCAGCCGTGAGATAGTTCGCAAACATGTCATCTATAGGGGGCATCGACACGTACAGTGGGGAGAACAAGTATTTGATACACTGCCGATTTTGCAGGTTTTCCTACTTACAAAGCATGTAGAGGTCTGTAATTTGTATCATAGGTACACTTCAACTGTGAGAGACGGAATCTAAAACAAAAATCCAGAAAATCACATTGTATGATTTTTAAATAATTAATTTGCATTTTATTGCATGACATAAGTATTTGATCACCTACCAACCAGTAAGAATTCCGGCTCTCACAGACCTGTTAGTTTTTCTTAAAGAAGCCCTCCTGTTCTCCACTCATTACCTGTATTAACTGCACCTGTTTGAACTCGTTACCTGTATAAAAGACACCTGTCCACACACTTAATCAAACAGACTCCAACCTCTCCACAATGGCCAAGACCAGGGAGCTGTGTAAGGACATCAGGGATACAATTGTAGACCTGCACAAGGCTGGGATGGGCTACAGGACAATAGGCAAGCAGCTTGGTGAGAAGGCAACAACTGTTGGCGCAATTATTAGAAAATGGAAGAAGTTCAAGATGACGGTCAATCTCCCTTGGTCTGGGGCATCATGCAAGATATCACCTCGTGGGGCATCAATGATCATGAGGAAGGTGAGGGATCAGCCCAGAACTACACGGCAGGACCTGGTCAATGACCTGAAGAGAGTTGGGACCACAGTCTCAAAGAAAACCATTAGTAACACACTACGCCGTCATGGATTAAAATCCTGCAGCGCATGCAAGGTCCCCCTGCTCAAGCCAGAGCATGTCCAGGCCGTCTGAAGTTTGCCAATGACCATCTGGATGATCCAGAGGAGGAATGGGAGAAGGTCATGTGGTCTGATGAGACAAAAATAGAGCTTTTTGGTCTAAACTCCACTCGCCGTGTTTGGAGGAAGAAGAAGGATGAGTACAACCCCAAGAACACCATCCCAACCGTGAAGCATGGAGGTGGAAACATCATTCTTTGGGGATGCTTTTCTGCAAAGGGGACAGGACGACTGCACCGTATTGAGGGGAGGATGGATGGGGCCATGTATTGCGAGATCTTGGCCAACAACCTCTATCCCTCAGTAAGAGCATTGAAGATGGGTCGTGGCTGGGTCTTCCAGCATGACAACGACCCGAAACACACAGCCAGGGCAACTAAGGAGTGGCTCCATAAGAAGCATCTCAAGGTCCTGGAGTGGCCTAGCCAGTCTCCAGACCTGAACCCAATAGAAAATCTTTGGAGGGAGCTGAAAGTCCGTATTGCCCAGCGACAGCCC
Source organism: Coreius guichenoti (assembly GCA_039654105.1). Classification (NCBI taxonomy): domain Eukaryota; kingdom Metazoa; phylum Chordata; class Actinopteri; order Cypriniformes; family Gobionidae; genus Coreius; species Coreius guichenoti. The sequence continues at coordinate 31,188,460 of CM077192.1, read as the reverse complement.
CGAAACCTGAAGGATCTGGAGAAGGTCTGTATGGAGGAGTGGGCCAAAATCCCTGCTTCAGTGTGTGCAAACCTGGTCAAGAACTACAGGAAACGTATGATCTCTGTAATTGCAAACAAAGGTTTCTGTACCAAATATTAAGTTCTGCTTTTCTGATGTATCAAATACTTATGTCATGCAATAAAATGCAAATTAATTACTTAAAAATCATACAATGTGATTTTCTGGATTTTTGTTTTAGATTCCATCTCTCACAGTTGAAGAGTACCTATGATAAAAATTACAGACTTCTACATGCTTTGTAAGTGGGCAAACCTGCAAAATCGGCAGTGTATCAAATACTTGTTCTCCCCACTGTATCCATGCTCACGCACCCCCTCGACATCTGCATAATTTGCATGCCGGCGGATGCGGGCCAAATACAGATTCATCCATGCCCTCTCGATCTCAGCGTGGAGATCAAGGAGGAATGGAAGGCTCATCATATCCGAGGCAGGGCGGCTGAGAGGGCTCAGATGCCTTCTTCACCCTCAACAGCCGTCTCCTGCTCTTCCTGGCTTGATGATAACAACTCTTTCAAACTCTTCAACAAGCTTCATCTGAGACTCCGCAATCTCAGTCTCCTCTCAGTGAGAGGGACCGAGCCGCTGGGTACAGATGCCCATCCCTCTTCCCTTGGGACGAGACTGGGTTTCCTAAAGGGGCAACGCTCACTGCGCGTGCAAACAGCTCTCTCAAGAACTGAGCGCGCATGCTCCTCGCCCAAACAAACAACACACAAGTTGTGAGTGTGATCAAGTGTCAAAAAGGTTTGAACACAAATCCACACACCACTTGAAACGTTTGCATACACAAGCCATTATTACCTGGTTTTGTACAATCGCTTCAAACAAACAGTCCCTAAAGATGAAAAGAGGATGACATGTTCTCTAGGCGCCCCTTATATTCTTCCTGGTCGCGCTAGTAGTGATGTCACAGGCTGTCGCCGGCCAATATGATTGCCGTGATTCTACAGTTGCTCCATACTTTTTTATTCAAGTTTTTATGTAATAAAGATTGAAAAAATGGGGGCTGGGCCTTTGAGAGCATTGTAAGCCAAGAATGGGGTCTTGCAATTAATTTTAGTTAGTTAGAAATTGGCAGCCAGTGAAGAGACCTGAACGACGGTATAATGAGACAATTTCCAGAAGGTAAAAACAAGCCAATCTGCATAATTTGGTATGTACTGAATGGAAAATGTGCTGGTAATCCAGCAAAGAAAGCGTTCCAGTGATCTGGCTGTAGGGGGAAGTCACAGATTCTTTATGTTTTGTTTAGAACTCACCAAAACATGTATTTTTGCCCAGCGTTGCCTAAACATTTGTATACCTACTTATAATTTATGTTTAAATTTGTGTTCATTTCAACTTCAAGCACAATTACAAGTTGAAGTTCGTTTCCTAGGAAAAGTTAGATTTATTATTTTCCTGGCATTCATCCATATCAAAATCTTCTCTTTCGGCAGTAATGATGCCATTGCAGGGTGGGACTTCACTCACAGTGCTACGCACAGTAACCCTCGTCATGCTCAGAGAGCGTTTCCTTGGGGCGGGATGCCATTTGTGGTGGCACATCACCTCTTTAAACATCTCCCTGAAGCGGGTGGACATGAGGTTGTAGAGAATTGGATTAATGGCTGAGCTCAGATAGAAGAAGACCCCAGAGATGACGTGGACATACTCGTAGATCTGGAAAATCTTCATGTGTTCACTGTTCTTCTGGTCCATGAAACTCCACATGAGTCGATCAGTGTGGAATGGAGCCCAACAGATGCCAAACATGACCACTAGTACAACTGAGGAGAAAATACTGTTACATATAAAATGTGGACTTAAAATCTAAATTGTCTTTAACTCAAAACATTAAGTCAAATTTCCTGTGTATGCAACAATTTTTAAATATTACACCAGTTGCTGGAACATAGATGTGTCATTTGAATGAATTCATTTCTTTTTCTGCTTATTTTCTATATAAATTGGTATTGTAAAAACTGACTTTATATTGGCTATTTCAGAATAGTATCATATATAGTAATCATATATATGGTTATATATATATACACACGCATATAGAACACAAGAAGTTAAATATTATTGAGCGTTTCAGCCTGTGAAGCATACTGTATGTTTTGCCTTGTACTTACCTGTCACTGATTACAGGGGAAGATAAATCAGGGGGAGAAGCTATGAATTGTCACACACTTTGAAGAGTGATGATGACATCCAATTTAAAGTTAATAACAGACAAAAATAGATATGACTGAGAGTGCTTGAAGCAAGAATTTTCACACACACACACACACACACACACACACACACACACACACACACACACACACACACACACACACACACACACACACCTAAACCAAATTGAATGTCAAATGCAATGTTACTCTACTGCTTGCCTACATTTCCAGCATCATCAGTTTTATTTTTTTCTACTCTATGTGATTTAAATCTAGGTCAATTTATGGCTCCGCAAGACTTTTAATATAGTGCACATAATACAGAGGTTTGGAGTTCTTAACATTATGTTTATTTTCCTTTGAGTTTAATACCCCTTGTTATTGGATCTTGCTTCAGCAACAGAATAAAAAAAAAATCTCACAATTCTGACATTTTTACCCTCACAGTTCTTAGTTTATATCTTAACATAATCAGAAAATTATGAGAAAAAATTGTTCCCATTCAGTCGGTCACTTCCGACGCCACGTCGGAGACCGACGAATAGGAATCTCTCTCGCGAGAGCCAATCTACTTCGAGTGTAACTAAATGAGCCAATGCACACTGGCATGCAATGATTGCACCAGCTGCTCATGCCACGCAGCACGGGTATAAATGAGACACAGGTGCTTGCATCAAATTAACTTTTTGCTTCGGAGCTGAGTGGTGGATGGTTCGTCCTGAAATCACTCTCTACAAAGCAGTGGAACTGACTGAGCCTGTCTTTTGGAAGTGGATCTCTTCAGTCGGTGTTGGTGTGACGGCACAGCAGTGGGTCGTGTGGTTTTCAGATCATCTCTCTTTTTTGTTCGTAAGAGCAAACACAAAGGCTGTTCTCACAGCTGGTTCGGTGCGCTAGGTGGAGAGCGCTAAAAAGCCGTTCTTACGGCTGGTAAGAGAGCGCGCACGTCAGGCTGCACTACTTCCCTGACTGTGTCGCCGCGACCTTTCCCACTGCGTGCTTCAGCACCAAGGAGAGCGTCCTTCTAAAAGAGCATACACAGATAGAGCTTGCGTCTTTTTTAAGATGACATTCTATCTGTGTGTTTCTGGATGCGGTGGTTATCTGTCACTGAAGGATGGTCACCAGCGCTGTATCTTGTGTTTGGGCGTTCAGCACGCTGAGGCAGTGGTGTTTCTCACTGCGGGAACATGACCATCTCAGAGTTGCGGTCGAGACTCCATCTCGCAAGGGGTGGAGTCCCCACGCCTCTGCCTCGATCTAATTCTCCACAGAGGGTTACTTCAGGCAGTAGCACGGGTGATCTGAGGGTTACGGTGAGCGTGCTTTCCCCAGGGACCCAACCCCCGGGGAACCCTCACTCCTCCCGCACTTCGCAGACAGTAGAGCTGCCGCTGGAACGCGGTGGGCCACCCACGAGGTGTGTACCATCCGTATCCTTCGGGGCTTCTCTTGACAACCAGATATCCGTCGCTGCATCGGAGGAAGGGTCAGAAGCTTCTGGAGATGACGTGTCGGTGCAGGGGGCTCCTTCAGGGAGATCTGCTGTGCCCGATACGGATCCAGAAATGATAGCCCATGCTTTCCTGGGCCGCTGAGAGAGTCGGGCTCGTGTGGAACCCTCCACCGTGTCTCGAACCCTCGAGGCTGGACGATTGGTTTCTCGGGGTGGCCCGTGCTGGTTCTCAGCGCCCCACCCCGGTTCCTTTCTTTCCGGAGGTGCACGAGGATCTCACTAGGTCATGGACGGCACCTTTTACTGCCCGAAACCGACCTAGTGGCTCCTCCTCCCTCACCACCCTCGATGGCTGAGCTGCAAAGGGTTACACGCAGGTTCCTCCCGTGGAACGGGCTGTTGCTATGCAACTGTGCCCTAACTCCACATCCAGGGGGAACCCGTGTCTCCCCTCCCGGGCCTGTAGGTACTCGTCCGATCTGATCGGAAAGGCCTACCAGGCTTGTGGGGATGCTGCCTCCACCTTACGCTGAGAGAGTCGGGCGTTGTATGGCGTTGTTGCAAGTTCATCAGGCCCAGGCACTTAAGAGCTTGCACGAGGGTGGTCACGATCCTGCACGATCCTGCAGTTCTGCACGAACTGAGGACCGCGATGGATCTCGCGCTTTGTGCAAGGTCACGGCGTGGGCAGTGGGTCGTGCGATGTCCACTATGGTGGCAACCAAGCCTCTTGTACGGTCTCTGCGAGCCTGGCTAGCGCTCCCCAGTCCGTCTCGCTGGCTCACTCGGACCATCAGGCTCGGCTATGCGATTCAGTTCGCCCGGCGTCCCCCCAGGTTCATGGGCGTCCGCTTTGCTTTGGTGAGTGCCGCAGATGCCCATGTCCTGCGTGTGGAGATCGCAGTCCTACTGGCGAAGGACGCGATAGAGCCGGTCCCTCCAGCCGATATGAAGACAGGCTTCTTCAGCCCGTACTTCATTGTACCCAAGAATACCGGTGGGTTACGGCCAATCTTGGACCTGTGAGTTCTGAATCGGAGCCTTCACAAGCGATCGACCTGAAGGATGCGTACTTTCACAGGCCATTTCTGCGCTTTATGTTCGAGGGTCGAGCATATCAGTACAAAGTCCTGCCCTTCGGGCTGTCCCTGTCCCCCCGCGTCTTCACGAAAGTTGCGGAGGGGGCCCTTGTGCCAGGGCGTTCTCTCAATATGGAGTTGGATTCGGTCGAACAGATGGCGCTCCTCACAGAAGAGGGCCGGAGTGCCCTTGGAACAGGTGTCCAGGCATTCTGTGGTTTTCACGGATGCCTCCGCCGTGGGCTGGGGGGCCACATACAACGGGCATGCAGTGTCAGGGGTTTGGACAGGCCCGCACCTGCATTAGCAAATAAACTGCCTCGAGTTGCTAGCAGTACATCTTGCACTACTTGTTACGGGGCAAGGATGTATTGGTCCACATGGACAACACTGTGACCGTTGCGTACATCAACCGACAAGGTGGTCTGCGCTCCCGTCGCATGTCGTAACTCACCCGCCATCTCCTCCTCTAGAGTCAAAAGTGTCTGAGGTCGCTTCGGGCCATTTATGTCCCCGGTGTGCTCAACCGTGTGACCGACGAGCTATCACGAGCTGCGCTCCCGGGAGAGTGGCGACTCCACCCCCAGGTGGTCTAGCTGATCTGGAGACAGAAACGTCCCACTGCCAGTGGTTTTATTCGCTGACCGAGGGCACACTCGGCATGGATGCACTCGCGCACAGCTGGCCCCGGGGCCTACGCAAATATGCGTTTCCCCTAGTGAGCCTACTTGCACAAACCCTGTGCAAAGTCAGGGAGGACGAGGAGCAGGTCCTGTTGGTGGCACCGTACTGGCCCAACCGGACTTGGTTCCCAGAGCTAATGCTCCTCGCAACAGCCCCTCCCTGGCAGATTTCTCTGAGGAAGGACCTTCTGACTCAGAGGCGGGGCACCCTGTGGCACCTGCGTCCAGACCTCTGGAAACTTCATGTCTGGTCCCTGGACGGGACGCGGAGGTTCTAGGTGACTTACCCCAAGAGGTAGTCAACACTATCACTTCGGCACGAGCATCGTCTACGAGACAGGCTTATGCCTTGAAGTGGAACCTGTTCGTCGAGTGGTGTTCTTCTCACTGAGAAGACCCCCGAAGATGTTTGATCGCGTCTGTGCTTTCCTTCTTACAGCAGGGGTTGGAGCGTAGGCTGTCGCCCTCCACCCTCAAAGTCTATGTTGCTGCAATATCTGCTTATCACAACCACGTAGAAGGTAAGACGGTAGCACGGAAGCACGACCTGGTCGTCAGGTTCCTCAGGGGGGCGAGACAGTTAAATCCTCCTCGACCCCCCTCTATACCCTCTTGGGATCTTGCTCTGGTGCTCCGAGCACTTCAGAATGCCCCATTTGAGCCTCTGCAGTCGGCAGAGCTAAAGATTCTGTCTATGAAGACTTTGCTGCTGGCTGCACTGGCCTCCATCAAGAGGGTAGGGGACCTGCAGGCATTTTTGGTCGACGAATCATGCCTAGAGTTCGGGCCGGGTGACACCCACGTGGTACTGAGACCCCGGCCTGGCTATGTGCCCAAGGTTCCTACCACTCCCTTCAGGGACCAGGTGGTGAACCTGCAAGCGCTGTCCCCGGAGGAGGCAGACCCAGCCCTAGCTTTGCTCTGTCCCATCTGATCTGCGGTTGTACGTGGATAGAATGCAAAGCTTCAGGACCTCAGATCAGCTCTTTGTATATTTTCCCACGGTCGCTCCTAATGGAAGCCCGTGTCTTTCCCTTGGGAGAGCCCCCCCTTCAGTGGGGCTGGAGCCCCCTCTCAGTTGCGGGCTACGGCTCAGCATTGTACTCCACATAACTCCTTCGGGGTACGATGTGGGTTCCGCAGCGTTGGGCACGCTTTCCCAGTGTTATCCATAAGTCACTGAGCAGGTCATGCGGAACAGCAGTGATGGACTTCTCTGTGTGAGCCCCGTCTCATCAGGTAAGAGAGCTCAGGAGGCTCACATAGGGCACTGGAAGGGGGCAGAGGCCATGGCGCTTTGGTAGGGATTCCTATTCATCGGTCTCCGACGTGGCGTTGAAAGTGACCAACTGAATGGGAACATCTTGGTTACATATGTAACCCTCGTTCCCTGAAGGAGGGAACGGAGATGCCACGTCCCGTCGCCATGTCCTCTGTACCCTGCTGGGGTGCCAGTTCACTTTTTTATCCTGTGGTGGAAACAAACTTTCATACCTTATATACTTTGATTGTATGGAAAGCAGCAGCTTGAAAAGCCTTCAAAATATCTTATTATGTATATTCACAGCATTCAAAACGTACAAATATACAGTACATAATGAGTAAATGATGAGTAAATGTGTAAATGGTTGAATAAATGATGAGTAAATGTGTAAATGGTTGAATAAATGATGAGTAAATGTGTAAATGGTTGTGTAAATGATGGGTAAATGTGTAAATGGCTGAGTAAATGATGATGAGTAAATGATGAGTAAATGTGTAAATGGCTGAGTAAATGATGATGAGTAAATGTGTAAATGATGATGAGTAAATGTGTAAATGGCTGAGTAAATGATAATGAGTAAATGATGATGAGTAAATGTGTAAATGATGATGAGTAAATGTGTAAACGGTTGAGTAAATGATGATGAGTAAATGTGTAAATGGTTGAGTAAATGTGTAAATGATGATGAGTAAATGTGTAAATGGCTGAGTAAATGATGATGAGTAAATGTGTAAACGGTTGAGTAAATGATGATGAGTAAATGTGTAAATGGTTGAGTAAATGATGAGTAAATGTGTAAATGGTTGAGTAAATGATAAGTAAATGTGTAAATGGCTGAGTAAATGATAATGAGTAAATGATGATGAGTAAATGTGTAAATGATGATGAGTAAATGTGTAAACGGTTGAGTAAATGGTGATGAGTAAATGTGTAAATGGTTGAGTAAATGTGTAAATGATGATGAGTAAATGTGTAAACGGTTGAGTAAATGATGATGAGTAAATGTGTAAATGTTTGAGTAAATGATGAGTAAATGTGTAAATGGTTGAGTAAATGATGATGAGTAAATGGTTGAGTAAATGTGTAAATGATGATGAGTAAATGTAAATGGTTGAGTAAATGATGATGAGTAAATGTGTACATGATGATGAGTAAATGTGTAAATGGTTGAGTAAATGATGATGAGTAAATGTGTAAATGGTTGAGTAAACGATGATGAGTAAATGATGAGTAAATGTGTAAATGGCTGAGTAAATGATGATGAGTAATTGATGATGAGTAAATGTGTAAATGATGATGAGTAAATGTGTAAATGGCTGAGTAAATGATGAGTAAATGTGTAAATGGCTGAGTAATTGATGAGTAAATGATGATGAGTAAATGTGTAAATGGCTGAGTAAATATGTAAATGGTTGAGTAAATGATGATGAGTAAATGTGTAAATGGTTGAGTAAATGAGTAAATGTGTAAATGATGAGTAAAGGTGTAAATGACTGAGTAAATGATGATGAGTAAATGTGTAAATGATGATGAGTAAATGTGTAAATGATGATGAGTAAATGTGTAAATGGTTGAGTAAATGATGATGAGTAAATGTGTAAATGGTTGAGTAAATGATGAGTAAATGATGATGAGTAAATGTGTAAATGGTTGAGTAAATGATGAGTAAATGTGCAAATGGTTGTGTAAATGATGGGTAAATGTGTATATGGCTGAGTAAATGATGATGAGTAAATGATGAGTAAATGTGTAAATGATGATCAGTAAATGTGTAAATGGCTGAGTAAATGATGATGAGTAAATGTGTAAATGATGATGAGTAAATGTGTAAATGGTTGAGTAAATGATAAGTAAATGTGTAAATGGCTGAGTAAATGATAATGAGTAAATGATGATGAGTAAATGTGTAAATGGTTGAGTAAATGATGAGTAAATGATGATGAGTAAATGTGTAAATGGTTGAGTAAATGATGAGTAAATGTGTAAATGATGATGAGTAAATGTGTAAATGGTTGAGTAAATGATGATGAGTAAATGTGTAAATGGTTGAGTAAATGATGAGTAAATGATGATGAGTAAATGTGTAAATGGTTGAGTAAATGATGAGTAAATGTGTAAATGGTTGTGTAAATGATGGGTAAATGTGTATATGGCTGAGTAAATGATGATGAGTAAATGATGAGTAAATGTGTAAATGATGATCAGTAAATGTGTAAATGGCTGAGTAAATGATGATGAGTAAATATGTAAATGATGATGAGTAAATGTGTAAATGGTTGAGTAAATGATGAGTAAATGTGTAAATGGTTGTGTAAATGATGGGTAAATGTGTATATGGCTGAGTAAATGATGATGAGTAAATGATGAGTAAATGTGTAAATGATGATCAGTAAATGTGTAAATGGCTGAGTAAATGATGATGAGTAAATGTGTAAATGATAATGAGTAAATGATGATGAGTAAATGTGTAAATGGTTGAGTAAATGATGAGTAAATGTGTAAATGGTTGAGTAAATGTGTAAATTATGATGAGTAAATGTGTAAATGATAATGAGTAAATGTGTAAATGATAATGAGTAAATGTGTAAATGGCTGAGTAAATGATAATGAGTAAATGATGATGAGTAAATGTGTAAATGGTTGAGTAAATGATGAGTAAATGTGTAAATGGTTGAGTAAATGTGTAAATTATGATGAGTAAATGTGTAAATGGTTGAGTAAATGATGATGAGTAAATGATGATGAGTAAATGTGTAAATGGCTTAGTAAATGATGATGAGTAAATGTGTAAATGGCTGAGTAAATAATGATGAATAAATGATGATGAGTAAATGATGATGAGTAAATGTATAAATGGCTGAGTAAATGATGATGAGTAAATGATGATGAGTAAATGTGTAAATGGTTGAGTAAATGTGTAAATGGTTGAGTAAATGATGATGAGTAAATGTGTAAATGGTTGAGTAAATGATGATGAGTAAATGTGTAAATGGTTGAGTAAATGATGATGAGTAAATGTGTAAATAGTTGAGTAAATGATGAGTAAATGTGTAAATGATGATGAGTAAATGTGTAAATGGTTCAGTAAATGTGTAAATTATGATGAGTAAATATGTAAATGGTTGAGTAAATGATGATGAGTAAATGATGATGAGTAAATGTGTAAATGGATTAGTAAATAATGATGAATAAATGATGTGAAAATGATGATGAGTAAATATGTAAATTGCTGAATAAATTATGTGTAAATAATGAGTAAATTTGTAAATGGTTGAGTAAATGTGTAAATGGCTGAGTAAATGATGAATAAATTATGTGTAAATGATGATGAGTAACAATGTTTTACGGCAGTGATAACAAATGCTCATTGGCTCTCGCCTGCTTCGTCACAGATTGCAACATAACGTGTTTCGGTTGGTGTATGTTTGAATGAGGAATGCACGCCTTCACCGAGTGGATCGGAATAACATTTTCAGCGATTTATAACTTAAATTCTGCTCTGTACCTCTCTGTAACCGCCAGAGAGGACTGCGACTGCAACACATCATCATTTGAACTACTTTTGGTACAGCTTTTGACGTTTTTGCAATAGATAAATTATTTTGATTCAACTTTCTGTATAACTCTACATATTTGAAATGGTTATGGGTAGGTTTAGAGGTAGTAGTGGGGATTAGCGGCTCAAAATATCATTTCAATGCTACACTGTTACTAAAAATTGTCATTTTCCTACACATCTCTGTACATTCAGTTATTTATTCTTTTTATATTCTCAATAAAATGGTTATGTCTAGGTTTGGGTAGGGTTTAGGGATCTAAAATTTGTCTATAAAATGGTAAAAGGACAATTAAACAATATCATTATAATAATGTTTATGTTCAAATGTTGCCAAAACGTCCATATTGTCCGAGTGTAACGATACCCTCATGTCACGATTCGATACATATCACGATACGATATTATTGCGATACTCCAAGACATATGGTAAAAGGTTAACAAAAAATGTACGATTGATTAAAATGCTAAATTTGGTGTTACATTGGGGGTGGAAATGAACAGGCTTGGACTTGGTGCTGGTAAAGCAATGCACAGGACAATGACACCAGAATAAACATATTCATGATTCTGAAGCTGAAAATACAGAATTACGTATTTTAGATGAGTATACTTGCACTCTGTCACTGACTAGATATATTTAAAATAATGTAGGCCACTTTTTACTGGCATTATCAGGACTCACAAATATTCCCCCATTGCATTATTATACATTATATTCGACATTATATATAGTAGTTTAATGCAGTAATTTTCATTTTGGGTGAACTATACACAATACAAATGATCACTATCCACAATACATATATTGTTGCGTTTTTTGTATTGCGATATATTGTGACACAATATATTGTTACACCCCTAGTCCATATTGTAATGTTCAGCATCTATCCAAATGTACAAAGAGTATGTTTTGTACCCTTAAATGTTACGTATTATTACCTAAGTATTAACAATGAGACCAGGCTGACTATTTAAAAGGTTAAATGCCAAAAATGTTTTGGAGGTATTATATACAGTCAAACCAAAAATGATTCAGATACCAGATATAATGTTTTACTAGTGGGTGCAGGACACTATAGTTCATTTATGTAAGCGAGGATAGCAAAAATAAAGTAAACTGTGACATATTATACCCAAAAATTCTTCATACAGTGACTACCAGTAAAATTGATTAAAATTTGGAACCAAAATTATTCAGACACTTTGACCTGACCATGTTTTGCTTCAGTGTAGGAGTGTGTTTTTTAATTCCATTGCGCTACTTTTCTATCATTTTTTTTAATGTAAACATCACCCTAGACGCGTTACTGTTGCGCTCGCATCTCTTCCATACTTTTGCAGAGCATCGTGCATGATGTGGCTTTATAAACGGGGCACTCAAGTTAAAATAACTTTTAAAAAACGCATCTCCATACCTGCACTGACCTGCGTCTGGCACTTTAACTGCAAAAACCGTGTCCTGTGTGAATGGCCCTAAACTGATTAAAAGATAAACAGTGCATTCTTATTTCAGTGCTGTTATTTAAGCAGACAGTTTGCCTTGTACATTCAGTTTGACAGCATTAACAGCAAGCCAAAGAGGGCAAGGTTTCAACTGAACTATGTATTTGCATTTTAAACACTTATGCATTTTAAACACTTAGCTCACTGATTCTTGAGATAAGGGACAAAACATGTTTTAGATGTTAAAAAATAAAAACTAACACTACATTATTAAAAATTGGTATTTTTGTAGACAAAGGTCTCAAATAATGAGTTGTAGCTGCCTTAATAAACTTATCAAAATGGCAAGATTTATCCCACAACTATTTACAGAAACTATTACACTGCGATGACGGAGTTGACATGTTAAGGCTGTGACCGCAGAGACTTCAATATTGTTTGTTTAAAATATTAAAAAATATATATCTTCCAGGACTTTGTGTCCTTCTGTGAGATCCACAATGAGCAGGAAATAGTAAGTGCTCCTCAGAGTTAAAGCTGCCCATGACACCGCCTGATTTATTCAGAATTATAAAAAATCCTGACGGAGTTGACGCAAAGTGAGGACAAAACTTTTATAGCTATTTTTTAATAGAAATATAATTCAATGTTTACTTTTTGTATTGTTTGATATCTTAAAGATCTCCGCCTTTTAATGCAACTGTGTATTTTTTAATTTGTTGCATTTTTAAACACTTTGTTTGGCAGTTTTACATTGTGACCTCATTCTGAGGACAGGTTAGATTACATGTGTTTCCAAGTATAGAGTGTGCTTTTAAAATAATACTAAAGAAATTATTTAAAAGTATAAGCAATAAATGTCCTGAGTATACAAATTTCCCTTAGATGTAACTTTTTAAGTATTTTTATTGTGTTGATATTCTTACTTTTTTAACATAAAAAGGGCTTTTGTGTTTGGGACATGATTTGTCCCTTATCTCAAGAATCAGTGAGCTACATTATGTTCTAGCTCTGTCCATGCAATAAAAGCACGTTCTTAAATGAGCAGCTAATTTCAACTTGGCATGAATCAAAAATCAAATCAGAACTGTATATTAATATTTACAAGATACATATTCACGAATACAGCTCCTCGTGATTACCTTAATAGCACGCAAATATTTCTGCCAGTTTTCGGTCGTGTGAGTGCAGCCTCTGCTTTTCTTCTACAGACTGAAGCGTGCGAGTAGCCTATAATGCGCCACGCTGTTACTTTCAGTTAATAAAGGAAAAATACTGCAAATTTCTGGTGTTATTTTTGTGATTGTTTGGGGCATTCTACAGCCCTTCATCAAAACTTTCAACAAATAGCCCACCTCAGATTGTTTTAATCAATGCACAAATCTTAAAACAGGTTAACACTATCAGTTCCTAAATTCTGATTTGTTCTGACACAGAGTTTTTGTCATATTTTATTACCATTTTCTAAACTATAGCGAATAAACTGTGATAATGTGAGAAAATGTTGTCTGATGAGGTGTCTGAATAAATTTTGGTTTGACTGTATAAATCATATCATATCAGTGTAATATGATTCAAAACAGACATAAGAACTGAAGGATTGGCCAGCTGGCCTACTCACACAGCATTTTAGTGACCTGCTGGCGACGTGTTTTCTGCTGCTGACTGCGCACATTAGAGGAGCGGTCCTGTCCCAGACTGGCTTTCGCTTCCAGGACCTGTAGCATCTTCTCTCGCTTGAGCTGCATGCCGATGAGCAAATACAGCACACTGATGGTCAGCATGGGCAGGAGGAAAAACAGCAGAGTGGTGATCTGGATGATCAGGTTGTACATCCAGCGGGGCTTGACCAGCATGCAGGTGGCGGACGTGAGCATGGCTCCTGCTCCTTTCCCTTTGGGAAGAGGGAGGGTGAAGATGCCATGGAGGCTGGTGTTGGGAATGGCGCACAACACGGACACGCTCCACACACTCAAGATCACCTGCTTGGCGTGAGTGCGTGTCACTACGTATTTGGCCCGGAGCGGATGGACCACGGCTATGTAGCGCTCCACGCTCAGCGCCGTGACATTGAGGATGGAGGCGAAGCACACAGTCTCGAAGAGGAAGGTCTTGAAGTAGCAGCCACTCTTGCCCAACAGGAACGGATAGTTACTCCACATTTCATAGAGCTCCAAAGGCATTCCCAGGAGAAGCACCAGCAGGTCCGACGCCGCCAGACTGAACAAGTAGAAGTTGGTGGGCGTCCTCATGACCTTGTTGCGAGCAATCACAATGCACGTGAGAATGTTTCCCACTGCTCCCACCAAGAAGATGATCAGGTAGGTGATGCAAATGGGCAGAAACACTGGGGAACGTCTGGGTCCCAGATATTTCTCCAGATACTCGTCTTGGTTGAGGCAAAACTCTTCCATCTCCACCTCACTGAGGTTCAACACAACGCTGGTGTTGCACAGCAGATCCTGCACGCATCTTAAGGAATCCGGTGAGGAACAGTTGGGTTTTGCAATCATTCTGGACCTAGTGAATGAAAGGGTTGGAGACGTCAGATGAGAAACAGATTTGCTTGATGATCTTGGCAAGTGGACAGATTGAGAAGCTCGGCAGTTGAGCGTGAGGCTGAAGGGAAAGATAACGAGGGACTGTGTGGGTTTTCTTTTTTAATAAAACTTAAATGATTTTTTATTCTCATATAAACAATGGGACGTTGATTTATACTCAAAGCACATGGGCTAGGCCCATGGCAGAATTGACGCCCTGAGATGAATCTGATAAGGGTTCATGTGTCTTTCAAAAGCAACACAAAACTCATCCAAACAGGCAAATGAGGCAATTTTTTAAAGTGCATTTTTTAAAGAAATGCATTTGGAAAGAAAAGAGGAGAATATGGTACAGTGGGGAGAACAAGTATTTGATACACTGCCGATTTTGCAGGTTTGCCCACTTACAAAGCATGTAGAAGTCTGTAATTTTTATCATAGGTATTCTTCAACTGTGAGAGACAGAATCTAAAACAAAAATCCAGAAAATCACATTGTATGATTTTTAAGCAATTAATTTGCATTTAATTGCATGACATAAGTATTTGATACATCAGAAAAGCAGAACTTAATATTTGGTACAGAAACCTTTGTTTGCAATTACAGAGATCATACGTTTCCTGTAGTTCTTGACCAGGTTTGCACACACTGCAGCAGGGATTTTGGCCCACTCCTCCATACAGACCTTCTCCAGATCCTTCAGGTTTCGGGCTGTCGCTGGGCAATACAGACTTTCAGCTCCCTCCAAAGATTTTCTATTGGGTTCAGGTCTGGAGACTGGCTAGGCCACTCCAGGACCTTGAGATGCTTCTTACGGAGCCACTCCTTAGTTGCCCTGGCTGTGTGTTTTGGGTCGTTGTCATGCTGGAAGACCCAGCCACGACCCATCTTCAATGCTCTTACTGAGGGAAGGAGGTTGTTGGCCAAGATCTCGTGATACATGGCCCCATCCATCCTCCCCTCAATACGGTGCAGTCGTCCTGTCCCCTTTGCAGAAAAGCCTCCCCAAAGAATGATGTTTCCACCTCCATGCTTCACGGTTGGGATGGTGTTCTTGGGGTTGTACTCATCCTTCTTCTTCCTCCAAACACGGCGAGTGGAGTTTAGACCAAAAAGCTCTATTTTTGTCTCATCGGACCACATGACCTTCTCCCATTCCTCCTCTGGATCGTCCAGATGGTCATTGGCAAACTTCAGACGGGCCTGGACATGCGCTGGCTTGAGCAGGGGGACCTTGCGTGCGCTGCAGGATTTTAATCCATGACGGCGTAGTGTGTTACTAATGGTTTTCTTTGAGACTGTGGTCCCAGCTCTCTTCAGGTCATTGACAAGGTCCTGCCGTTTAGTTCTGGGCTGATCCCTCACCTTCCTCATGATCATTGATGCCCCACGAGGTGAGATTGACCGTCATCTTGAACTTCTTCCATTTTCTAATAATTGTGCCAACAGTTGTTGACTTCTCACCAAGCTGCTTGCCTATTGTCCTGTAGCCCATCCCAGCCTTGTGCAGGTCTACAATTTTATCCCTGATGTCCTTACACAGCTCTCTGGTCTTGGCCATTGTGGAGAGGTTGGAGTCTGTTTGATTGAGTGTGTGTACAGGTGTCTTTTATACAGGTAACGAGTTCAAACAGGTGCAGCTAATACAGGTAATGAGTGGAGAACAGGAGGGCTTCTTAAAGAAAAACTAACAGGTCTGTGAGAGCCGGAATTCTTACTGGTTGGTAGGTGATCAAATACTTATGACATGCAATAAAATGCAAATTAATTATTTAAAAATCATACAATGTGATTTTCTGGATTTTTGTTTTAGATTCCGTCTCTCACAGTTGAAGAGTACCTATGATAAAAATTACAGACTTCTACATGCTTTGTAAGTAGGAAAACCTGCAAAATCGTCAGTGTATCAAATACTTGTTCTCCCCACTGTATATAATACAGTCTTGTAACGAAGTGTGGATGAAATGAGCACACAACGATCAGAGAATATAACAAACATAGTCTTTAAAAAATAAATCCAAACACTGTAAAAAATTATCAATAAGTAACTCATCAAAATAAGTCAAGCAAGTTTCAACTTTTTCGTAAGTTATTCAAGACTCAACTCATGTTTTTAAGTCAGTTTAATGTAATTTAAGTTGAAATGACTTAAACATCTAAGTTGATTGTACTTTAAAGTTTAAGGCAGCAACATTTTTTACAGTGAAGGAACACTATCTTCAGAAACATAAAACAACCACGTAAACTGAAGCGTAATGGAACAAGGAACAGAGGAAACTAAGGCTCCGTTTACACAACACCGTTTTCAACTAAAAACTTTAAACTTTTTATGCGTTTTGGTCGTTCATTTACACGACAACAGTGTTTTGAGGGCCTGAAAACGCAAACTTTTGAAAACGGGTTTCAAAGTGCAAGTTTTTGAAAACAAGACCGTTATCGTCTCTGTGTAAAAACAGTGATGTCATGCACGTGTCACATGTTCAGTCTATAGGAGCGTAGTGTTTCTTTACAGTGACATCGCCATCTACTGGCCTGACATGAGTAATACAGCGATTTAGTCGTTTTCACGGATCCGTGTGAACGGGGTTTGTTTTGACAACATTGTCGTCTGTACGCGAAAAACACAAAGGAAAAACTTTTCAGTTTTTAGTACATTGTTGTCATGTAAACGAACCCTTAGGGTACGAATGCACAGAGATAACAAGGAGACATAAGCCACGCTTCCACCGCAGGAACTTTCCTCAGGAACTAGGGACTTTGGGCTGGTACTCGGTGTGTTTCGACCGCAGGGGTCTAAATGAAGTTCCCCCTCAGAAAGTCCCTGCTCGTGAGGTAGTAATTTCTCAAAGTTCAGGAATTTTCGGGGGTGGGACTTGAGCGCTGAACATGCTGATTGGTTGATTTACACAGCATTTTATTTCAACCACCGTTGCAGTGTCTGTTGCGGTGCGTGCCGTAAGAGTTGTTTGCTATTCAAATCAACAATGGAGTTTAAAAAATACAACCGATGGACCGATGACGAGGTTCAGGCTTTATTAAGCTTATATGTGGAGGACGAAATCCAACGGGAACTGGAAAGTCTCGCGCAGTCCTACGTCACCGGACTAATTCGCCTAATCTTCACGGTACTTTAGACCGCAATACAAGGACCAGGTCTGGGGGAAAAAAGGTCCTGGGACAAATTGTTCCGGGTAATTTCGGTGGAAACGCAGCTTAAATGAACAACAGGTCAAAGTAATCCAATCAGAAACCATAGAATCTAACTAGCAAACAGAACACAGGAAAAGCAGCACAGGATCAAAACCAAAACAGAACACAGGGCTAGTATGTTGTGGCATTTCAATTCAAATCATTTTAATTTGCGGCATTCGTCCAAAATTGTAATACACTGAATAGAGTTGGTCAAAGCTCATGGTTGGTCCATTTCTAGTGGTTTTCAAAGATGCATCTTTTCCGGCTAATAAAGCCCAGAATTTCTTTTGACTTTTTCAAACAAATGGACTAGAAAGTGAAGTAATTATGATTAATTGTAATTATGCAAAAAAAAGTTTAGCTAGATCTTTTTTTAATTATGCAAATTATTATTTTTATTTACAAGTCAGGACAGCTGTATTGTCTAACTATTTTTTTTATACATTTTATTTTAATTTTTACAGTATAAATTCAGGTTTCATTTTTACAGTATGAATAAACAAGGCGAAAACCACACAACAAGTCTACTGTATGGCAGTTTTTTAAAAATAATTATAATAAAAATAGATAATAGTAATTGGGCGAAACTAACTAAAGGGGAGAAAAAAAGAAAGGAAGAAGGTAAAAAAGAACGCTATATCCCAACGTGACCTCTAATACGGCAGTGAAGCCCCCAATGGATAGGTGGAATTGGAGGGAAAGAGTGAACAGCTGCAGGTGTATGGAAATCACTCAAATTTGAGAAGGACTGCTGATTCCCCAGCAGGATCTGAGCTCTTGGTTGAGCGGTTCTGCTATTAGTAGAAGAGGGCAAGTTGGAGTAATGAGACACCTTTAGTTTCAGCTTGCAGGATTATATTAGTGCTGTATACTCCTTTCCATCCAATGTGACGGGTATACAAAGATGAAAGCATGACATTTCACAGAAAGCTTATCTTTTTGAAAAAGAAGCACTTATTATGGAAATAGTATACTTTAAAAGAGTATGTGTAAGTGCAAACTGAATGTAATGTAATGTAATGTAATGTAATGGTTAATGCACACTTAACCACGTTAACTGCAATTTAATGAAAATGTATCATAGTTTAAACTTATAAGCAGTTAGTTGAACTTTATAGTGTTTTTGAACCACTTAAGTACATCTTTATATGTAATTTCATAGTTACTTCTATTGCTTTTGAAATATGGTTAAAGTTACTGCTGAATGTACTGACAAACACTTGGCATTTCTATTGAAACTAGTATGTCATGTATTTAAATATATATATGTAATAACGATGAAGTTGTGATTTAGTACACTTAAAATATATTAACCTGCACAAAAGATTATTAAAATATAGTGATTTAAATGTAATTACATTATTATAAAGAGCACTTTTTAAAAATTAGGACTTAGGGTGTGTGTCTTTAACTACACTTAAATTACTTTTTATTCATTATATTATCTGCAAGTACAGTTAAAAAAAGTACACTACAAATGCACATTCAATAAAATGAAGTGCACTTCTGCTACATGTATGAGTTACACAATAATGAACTCAATCCTGGCAACAGGCTGAGGTATATGCAAGTAAACACACTAAGTGCAAATAGCATATTTTCTTAGCGATAGATGCTATTTACTAAGTGAAAATAGTGATATATTCTATTTACACCATGTAAAAGTAGCAGTTCTTTGCAATATGTGTAAATAGTAATTAGATGCAATTTATACTTTATTTTGACAGATACATACTATTTGCACCTCAGTATTGTTGTACATTAACAGGATGCAATAATATCATAGAGTGTAAATGATTATATTTAATAAAATTATTAAATGGATGCCGCCTTAATGGAACAATAAAATCCCTCCCTACACCTACCCCTAACCCTACCCAATAAATGCTTTTATTATTATTAAACATTTCATTAGGCACTTTATTTCCACTTTTAGAACATTTTCTTAATTTTTATTGAAAGTAAATGCCTTTCTGATGTGATATGTGATGGGAAAAGGGAGAAGAGCGAGCTCGGCAAAAGGCGGATTCGAACCCGTGTCGATCGCATCAAAACCTTATTCCACGTGCCTTAAGCTTTACTGACTGCACCACTGAAGATATTAAAATATGCATGTTTTTGATCTTATTTGGCCCAACCAGGCATTGTTAGGTGGAGCTAGTGTGAATGCTACTTGCCAACAAGGCACGCTATTTGCACTTGTTGCACTCCGATTTATTAATTTCTGCTGTTTGTATTTCCCATTGACTGGTAACACCAAACACACACTTATAGCCAAGTGCTTGCATGAATCAAACAATAATTCTGCATAATCATTATGAGGCATCAACAAGTGTGTCAGATATTTTAAAAGACAATACAATTAAAAGAAGCCCTTATTTGACTTATGAAACCTAATTTACACACTTATTCCCTGGAGAATTAAATTAAGAGAAAACATCTCAAATCAATGTTCATTGTGCCTCCAGTATCTGACAAGACGCCTGTAGAGCAATAATAATAAAAAAAAGCATTTGAATAGAAACTCACAAACACTGAATACACCAACATTAACAAAAAGCTTACCTTTTACAATGCAAACACCAGCTGACGGTTGAAATGAAAACTGACGGTTCAGAAGCCCATAGCTGCAGGTCAACCGCTCTTCTAGTTTAAAAGATTATGAAAGTGTTTCCTTTGGTTATACAGAGAAACACAGATATGCTCTCCCCCTCCCTCTCCCTTATTCTGTGTCATCGCAAGTCTTGTTTAACCCTATACAAGCACTGAGCATTTTGTTTGGTCTCTTTTCATCTTTCAGTCTGCCCACATTCATCCATTCATATCATTACTCTATATAATTGAATCTAATTAAATGTATGGTGTTATACCATCAGCAGATCTCTGTTTAATTGAGCTGGATAACTAAACTGAATTTAGCGAGCTAATTAGATTAAGATCCCTCTTCACAATGAAGCATACCTCTGGTTTCCCTGATGATAACGATTCTGAAAAGATAATGAGCGTCTGCCATCGTTTCCTTTATTCTTGTCTGTCTGTGATCTTATCCGTTTCAATGGCATTTAGGAAATGTGGTGGAAATTTGATTCTTCCTAATTATTTCTGATCATCTGATTCACCCGAGCTTATTCAAATCAAATGCGAAACAAAAGCTTGTGCTTAAAGGGATAGTTCAACCAAAAAAATTATCATTTACTCACCCTCATGTCGTTCCAAACTTGTTTCTTTCTTTTGTTCAGTGGAACATAAAAGAAGATATTTTTAGGATATTTTTCAGCCCATATTATGAAAGTCATGTACAATTATACAGTCTGAGGGCCTGTTTCATCCCACTGGCCAAACGCATTAATTAAAAACACATTATTAACCCTTAAACGCCTACTTCCGGTCTTTATCGCCCGGAAAACCATTCACTACTATCCCCCTCATTCATTTTTAAAGGTAAACATCAGAAAACGAAATTCTTTTGTAATTGTTCTTAAAATATCAGGAGAGTTTTATACTGTTGTGGCAAATAGAGATCCATCCATGTTAGATATACAAACCCGATTCCAAAAAAGTTGGGACACTGTACAAATTGTGAATAAAAAAGGAATGCAATAATTTACAAATCTCATAAACTTATATTTTATTCACAATAGAATATAGATAACATATCAAATGTTGAAAGTGAGACATTTTGAAATGTCATGCCAAATATTGGCTCATTTTGGATTTCATGAGAGCTACACATTCCAAAAAAGTTGGGACAGGTAGCAATAAGAGGCCGGAAAAGTTAAATGTACATATAAGGAACAGCTGGAGGACCAATTTGCAACTTATTAGGTCAATTGGCAACATGATTGGGTATAAAAAGAGCCTCTCAGAGTGGCAGTGTCTCTCAGAAGTCAAGATGGGCAGAGGATCACCAATTCCCCCAATGCTGCGGCGAAAAATAGTGGAGCAATATCAGAAAGGAGTTTCTCAGAGAAAAATTGCAAAGAGTTTGAAGTTATCATCATCTACAGTGCATAATATCATCCAAAGATTCAGAGAATCTGGAACAATCTCTGTGCGTAAGGGTCAAGGCCGGAAAACCATACTGGATGCCCGTGACCTTCGGGCCCTTAGACGGCACTGCATCACATACAGGAATGCTACTGTAATGGAAATCACAACATGGGCTCAGGAATACTTCCAGAAAACATTGTCGGTGAACACAATCCACCGTGCCATTCGCCGTTGCCGGCTAAAACTCTATAGGTCAAAAAAGAAGCCATATCTAAACATGATCCAGAAGCGCAGGCGTTTTCTCTGGGCCAAGGCTCATTTAAAATGGACTGTGGCAAAGTGGAAAACTGTTCTGTGGTCAGACGAATCAAAATTTGAAGTTCTTTTTGGAAAACTGGGACGCCATGTCATCCGGACTAAAGAGGACAAGGACAACCCAAGTTGTTATCAGTGCTCAGTTCAGAAGCCTGCATCTCTGATGGTATGGGGTTGCATGAGTGCGTGTGGCATGGGCAGCTTACACATCTGGAAAGGCACCATCAATGCTGAAAGGTATATCCAAGTTCTAGAACAACATATGCTCCCATCCAGACGTCGTCTCTTTCAGGGAAGACCTTGCATTTTCCAACATGACAATGCCAGACCACATACTGCATCAATTACAACATCATGGCTGCGTAGAAGAAGGATCCGGGTACTGAAATGGCCAGCCTGCAGTCCAGATCTTTCACCCATAGAAAACATTTGGCGCATCATAAAGAGGAAGATGCAACAAAGAAGACCTAAGACAGTTGAGCAACTAGAAGCCTGTATTAGACAAGAATGGGACAACATTCCTATTCCTAAACTTGAGCAACTTGTCTCCTCAGTCCCCAGACGTTTGCAGACTGTTATAAAAAGAAGAGGGGATGCCACACAGTGGTAAACATGGCCTTGTCCCAACTTTTTTGAGATGTGTTGATGCCATGAAATTTAAAATCAACTTATTTTTCCCCTAAAATGATACATTTTCTCAGTTTAAACATTTGATATGTCATGAATTTTGATATGTCAAAATATTGAAATTTGAAACTTCCACATCATTGCATTCTGTTTTTATTCACAATTTGTACAGTGTCCCAACTTTTTTGGAATCGGGTTTGTAGATACCAGTCGGTAAAGACCCAAATATGTATTAATGTATTTAAGGGTTAAAATGCAGAAACACATTCTGTTCGAATGGCCCCATATGTAAGACTGGGGGAAACTGTAAGAACTGTAGGAGATGGCGACTCTCTGAGAAAACAAAGGAAATTAACATCTGAACTCTTGTGCATTTAGCGTCCCCATCCGAGACGACATCACACAAGTTAATCATCCAAGAATTGCCTTCATTTACATGTCTTTCCCTTCACTGCCTCTTCCCCATCTCTCCTATATAATTCAGCCAAAATCTGTATGGGTTAATGTGAACAAGTACGATACAGTATTATACATGTTTGGTATCATTTGAAATGTCTCAGTGCGACTGGTACAAAGGTCTCATTCCCACAGAAGTAAAGCAAAAGGTAACAAAGGTTTTAAGAGTTTAGAGATATTTTGCTTATTGAGATGGGTGTGTCCTTGGCCAATTGGTCTTTAACTCCTGTCGTCAATACAGGTCTATAGGACTTGATTAATGCAAATTCCCATTGTGAACTCATGTTTACATTTGAAAGAGGTTTCTGTCTTGGTCTGGTATTTAAGGGATGTTGCAGAAGGGTCAGGGCGCGATCCTTTACACCGGCCAGCCCGTAATGCTGAGTGTCTTCCAGACAACCTTCACCCGCTAATCGTAAGCCGTCATTGGGACGATTGGGCGGGCCTTACACCATAGAACATGTTTTTGCATTCAACTGCACTGCTTTTGTGCTTTTAAAATGCAAAAAATGCATTCAGTGTGAATGGCCTTGTAATGGAAAAAGTTTTTTTGTATTCCTCTGCACTTCTTTTTCCGTAGTTTTTTTAAATGTAAGCTTACTCTAGATGGACGTGTTTGACCACTGCACTTGTGTCTTGGCGCATCTCACGCATGACAAACCATTATAAAAATTCATTGCTCAAGTTAAAAGAAGTTTATCTTTTAAATAGGTTAAATGCATCTTGAGATCTTGCATTTTCTTCATTCCCTGCATCTCGCGTTATTAACCCTTAAACGGGCCTTTATCGACCCAGGACGTCATTCATTACCCTCCCCCTCATTCATTTTTAAAAATGAGACATCAACCTTCCTCAATCTATTCATTATAAACAATATCACAAGAAATATATATAAAATTATAAAAGAATGTCTGTTTTCTAATTTGTTTTGTATGGGTCACTAACGACCCGAGGTGTGTAATAGTGTAGTATATTTTTCTGCACAACAATAATTGAATCTTTGATAACTGAATAAGTGCAATTCAAGTGCAGTTTTGTTGTCTGATACACAATGATGAAGTGACGTTTCACTCATAGTCACTGCAGGCAGAAAACAAAAGAATAGGAAGAATCATCAGCAAAAACTCAATGATTTACTGCAGAGCGATCAGATATTAGTGTCAGTCACTTGATGGTGGATCTGGTGAAGAAGCCATCAGCAATCAGAATATTGATTTTGAAGATGATAGTTTTGAGAATATGTTTGAGATGGTGAATATGAGCAGATGCTGAATGTACTGTGAAATGAGCTCTGATGATGACAGTGATGATGGTATAAAACATCTGCTCAGACTGAACCCTTCCAAGCTCCAAAAGGTAATGAAATATGTTTTATTTTATTCGTCTGTAATTGTTACTCTAATATCAGGAGAGTTTTATATTATCGTGACAGGTAGAGATTCATCTGTGTTAGATATAGATCCGGGTCGGTAAAGACCTGAATATGTAATATTGATTGGTGAAACATTCATACATAATAATGATTCATGCATTTAAGGGTTAATGCTTCTGTGTAAATGGGCCATTACATTATCCATTTGTTATGATCTATTTTTATATAATAAGAAAATAAACTGAAACTGGTCAATACATGACCAGATGGGTGGAAAATATATAAAAAAAAATTTGTAGAAATGTAAACATACTTTTTATAATAAAATATTCCCTACAAGCACCACAATCACTTAGAACTCACTCGTTTTTGTGATTAAAACATGAGATGAAGGGCATTGGAATGAAAAAACTCACAAGGCATAGAGATTTATAGGTAAAGCATACTATTAACTTATGTTTTTAATGTGAAATGCTGCAAAAGATTCGAGACCTGAGCACAACGGTCAAACACTGTCTCGCCTAGCACATAAAAAAAGCAGCAAAGTGGAATACAAATACGTGTTCTGTGTGAACAGTCTCTTACTGACTCAATTACAGGTTCTCTGCCCTCTCACTTGGAGATAATGCAAAGGAGTGAGAATCTAAAAGTGCCCCTAATAGCCTCTGTTATTTATTTAGAGTAGTCAAGCATTTGCTATAATTGATGGACATTGAAATCTCCTGAACTATAATTTCATGTTTGGCATCGCACATTCATAAAACAGTTCACTGCTTTGCCTTGGTGGTTTCGACAAGATTTGAGGCAGAGTTGACCTTGCCCTCCGCCCATGTCTCTGAAACATGTCCATTGAAATGACAGGATGTTGAGTGCTGCCATCCTATAATAGTAATAATAGATATTTGTTAGAGAATCCAGAAAAAGCACAAGAAGTCCATGCAGATTAGCAGAAATTGTATTGTATTCCAGGGGTTTTCAAACTTTATGATGCCAAGGACCCCCAAATATGATGCACCTTTTATGAGGGACCCCCTTCCTAAAACCCATCTGTATATTTTTATGTATGAAAAAAAAAAAACATTTAAACTGTTAGATAAATAAGTAAGCGTGACATTATAAATACAACATATTGTTTCCAAACTTAAATTGGCTATACTTAATGTTGGATCTATAAACCTGAAGAAGAATTTTTTCAATTAAAAATTATTTGTATAAGCAACTTTCACAATAAATGTATGTAAGCAGCTTACATACTGCGTTAAGAATACTGCCTTACAACCCCAGTGAGCAAGACAAAGGGGACTATAGTTAGGAAAACTCACTAAAGAAACAAAGCAAACACACAGGTATACAATTCTGGAAAGTATGTATACGGCAAGAAAGGAGTGAAACATTTAGAAATGAAATGTTCGGTAGACTTTATCCATTTTTGCTTTGTCTTTTTATTCTCTGAAATTTTCTGGGGCCCCCTTAGAACCTTCTGGAGGACCCCTGGGGGTCCCCGGACCCCAGTTTGAAAACCCTTATTGTATTCCATTCATATGCATATGATTGCGGGACAGCTGGAAACACAACATTTTGGTGGACTAATATTGCTTTTAAGCAGTGTAAATTTTATTAGTTTATGAATTCCCTGGGAATCAAACCCAATATAACCCATATTGAGCAAAGATGGCAGGTTTTCAAGAACTTTCATATCATGTTGCCTGTAATTGTTGTGGTCTCTGAGGTAATTTCTCATGCTCAAAGCCTTATGTGATCAAACCTAAAGTGTAGAAAAGTATTTGTCATCCGAGTATTTAGCTAATTAGAAACAGATATGCACGTTTTTATAGAAAGCAATGACTTTGGAGGTGTACAGTATGTGAAAAATGCAGGGTGTGGATGTGAAATCTTCATATGCATGAATAATGTTCAAAGCAGCTTCCCTACACTTCCATGTCTAATTGACTGTGACCCATGTTAATTATTATCCCTCTAATTTTTGTTCTTGCTGATCAGACTCCAAAGCAACCTGAGCGGAAACACCTCATGTACTAACCCTAGTGTTCACTGTACATAGAAATTCTTTAAAGCTTTAAATTGAATAGACCTCTTTTCTTATTCTTTTGTGGTGATAAAACAGCTACATATGCAGACATGCATATATATTGAACACATGGTTATGTAAAAACTGAGTAGATCCAGGAGAAATGATCACCTGTCGGTCTCCATCAGGGTTTTAGTTAATGAAACAAAATAATCTGTTAGATTGTAATGAATTGTAGTTTTTAAAATTGTACCACCACTGACTTATCTCATTCATTGTCATTTCAGTTGAACCATGATTTCTAAAGGCATTCACTAAGAAGATTTTTTTTTTACCATTGTAATTCATTCTGTCTTAAAGGGTGCATCGTACATAAGCAGCAGAAACAAATTACATGCATTAACGTAATGTATCGGAACATAGACATATTTTATTCTCTGAAAAGTGAGTCATTACTCATCACTTCAGTCACAGCTAAAAAAAGTGACAGCAAGTAGTAGAACTGTGAGTTGTCAGTATAGTAGTGGTAGGAAAATCTGGATGAAGATGTTGTGTATATTAAGAAGATGAGGGGGCCAAATACCGAACCTTGAGGTGCATCAATGTTTGGTTCATGTAACAGAAGGGTCTTCTCCAAGATGTTGTGTATATTAAGATGAGGGGGCTAAATACCGAACCTTGAGGTGCACCAATGTTTGGTTCATGTGAAAGAAGGGTCTTCTCCAAGATGTTGTGTATATTAAGATGAGGGGCCAAATACTGAACCTTGAGGTGCATCAATGTTTGGTTCATGTGACAGAAGGGTCTTCTCCAAGATGTTGTGTATATTAAGATGAGGGGGCAAATACTGAACCTTGAGGTGTATCAGTGTTTGGTTCATGTAACAAAACGGTCTTCTCCAAGATGTTGTGTATATTAAGAAGATGAGGGGGCAAAATACTGAGCCTTGAGGTGCACTGTTGGTTGGTTCATGTAACAAAAGGGTCTTCTCCAAGATGTTGTGTATATTAAGATGAGGGGCCAAATACTGAACCTTGAGGTGTATCAATGTTTGGTTCATGTAACAAAAGGGTCTTCTCCAAGATGTTGTGTATATTAAGATGAGGGGCCAAATACTGAACCTTGAGGTGTATCAATGTTTGGTTCATGTAACAGAACGGTCTTCTCCAAGATGTTGTGTATATTAAGAAGATGAGGGGGCAAAATACTGAGCCTTGAGGTGCACTGTTGGTTGGTTCATGTAACAAAAGGGTCTTCTCCAAGATGTTGTGTATATTAAGATGAGGGGCCAAATACTGAACCTTGAGGTGTATCAATGTTTGGTTCATGTAACAAAACGGTCTTCTCCAAGATGTTGTGTATATTAAGATGAGGGGGCAAAATACTGAGCCTTGAGGTGCACTGTTGGTTGGTTCATGTAACAAAAGGGTCTTCTCCAAGATGTTGTGTATATTAAGATGAGGGGCCAAATACTGAACCTTGAGGTGTATCAATGTTTGGTTCATGTAACAAAACGGTCTTCTCCAAGATGTTGTGTATATTAAGATGAGGGGGCAAAATACTGAGCCTTGAGGTGCACTGTTGGTTGGTTCATGTAACAAAAGGGTCTTCTCCAAGATGTTGTGTATATTAAGATGAGGGGCCAAATACTGAACCTTGAGGTGTATCAATGTTTGGTTCATGTAACAAAAGGGTCTTCTCCAAGATGTTGTGTATATTAAGAAGATGAGGGGGCAAAATACTGAGCCTTGAGGTGCACTGTTGGTTGGTTCATGTAACAAAAGGGTCTTCTCCAAGATGTTGTGTATATTAAGATGAGGGGCCAAATACTGAACCTTGAGGTGCATCAATGTTTGGTTCATGTAACAAAACGGTCTTCTCCAAGATGTTGTGTATATTAAGAAGATGAGGGGGCAAAATACTGAGCCTTGAGGTGCACTGTTGGTTGGTTCATGTAACAAAAGGGTCTTCTCCAAGATGTTGTGTATATTAAGATGAGGGGCCAAATACTGAACCTTGAGGTGCATCAATGTTTGGTTCATGTAACAAAACGGTCTTCTCCAAGATGTTGTGTATATTAAGAAGATGAGGGGGAAAAATACTGAGCCTTGAGGTGCACTGTTGGTTGGTTCATGTAACAAAAGGGTCTTCTCCAAGATGTTGTGTATATTAAGATGAGGGGCCAAATACTGAACCTTGAGGTGTATCAATGTTTGGTTCATGTAACAAAACGGTCTTCTCCAAGATGTTGTGTATATTAAGATGAGGGTGCCAAATACCGAACCTTATTTACAGTGGTGGTCAGAATTATTGGCACCCCTGGTAAATATGATCAAATATGGCTGTGAAAAATAAATCTGCATTGTTTATCCTTTTGATCTTTTTTTAAAAAAATTCACAAAAATCTAACCTTTCATTGAAGTAAAAGAATTGAAAGTGGGGGGGTAAATCACATTATGAAATAAATGCTTTTCTCCAAAACACGTTGGCCACAATTATTGGCACCCTTTTATTAAATACTTTGTGCAACCTCCTTTTGCCAAGATAACAGCTCTGAGTCTTCTTCTATAACGCCTGATGAGTTTGGAGAACACCTGACCAGAGATCAGAGACCATTCCTCCATACAGAATCTCTCCAGATCCTTCAGATTCCCAGATCCATGTTGGTGCTTCTTCTCTTCAGTTCATCACTCATTTTCTATAGGGTTCAGGTCAGGGACTGGGATGGTCATGGCAGAAGCTTCATTTTGTGTTCAGTGACACATTTGTGTGTTGATTTTGATGTTTGTTTTGGATCATTGTCCTGATGGAAGATCCAACCACGGCTCATTATAAGATTTCTAGCAGAGGCCGTCAGGTTTTGATTTTTTATCTGTTGGTATTTGCTAGAATCCATGATACCATGAATTTTTTGAACGATAGATCAAAAGGATAAACAATGCAGATTGATTTTTACAGCCATCTTTGATCATATTTACCAGGGGTGCCAATAATTCTGACCACCACTGTAACTATATTACTGATCTGCCCGCATTGACACTATATAATAATTGAAATGAGCTGGATGACATCACCGTTTTCACCAGAGCGGCTGTACAGCCAAATCAGATTCTGCTGCATTATTTTCCTGTTATCACTGTAAAGCTGCTTTGAAATAATATGTATTGTAAAAAGTGCTGTATACATAAAGGTGACTTGACTTGACATACACCATTGGCTGGTTCATGTGACAGAAGTTTCTCCTCCAAGATACCCTGAAGGATCTACCTGTGAGGACAAAAGAAAAAAAAATAGATATAAATTAAATATAACAAATATTTAAATATACAAATCCAAATGTTTAAAGATTTCCAGTTGAAGAGAGTTAGACATAATTTTCAAATAAATATGCGTCTCATGTCTGAAGACAGGAACACAAATGCTATGATTAGTATTCTTTATCCTCCTACATTCATTAGTTTAATGTCCCTTTTGCTGGGATCTA
Source organism: Coreius guichenoti (assembly GCA_039654105.1). Lineage (NCBI taxonomy): Eukaryota > Metazoa > Chordata > Actinopteri > Cypriniformes > Gobionidae > Coreius > Coreius guichenoti. Next base: position 31,158,744 of record CM077192.1, on the reverse strand, counting down.
AAATAGAATAATATTGTAAGGCTGGAGCCAAGCTGTCTGGACTCAGAAAGAGGGTACTCTCTGAGAAAACAAAGGACGTTTTTGGAAATTAACATTTGAACAATTAGCATTTCCTTCCCTTTACTTGCTCATCTTATTTCTATGGTAATGGTCATGACCTCTGGTTAGATATAGTCTTACCTTAATCAAGTGTGTACAGATCTATAGGGACTAAATGGCATACTTTTAGAAACAAGCAAGCATGGTGCGGCATCTAAAGGTATTAGTCAATTCTCAAATTAGTCAAGGCTCAATTCCCTTTGGTTTGAAGGACTGTATAATGTCTGCAAAGCAAATCCTTCAAAGAGCATGTCACAATGGATTTAGCAATTTAGCACTGTTTAATGTTAAGGTTCATTTATAGGATTTCTAGCAGCACAACTTATTTGAATTACTTATAAGAGTCATATGGTATACTAATGCACAATTTTGATCCAAGGCCATTTTATTTATCATGATATTATTTTTCATTATCAAATATCATAAGCTTTGAAATGAAAAAAAAAAAAAAAAAATCTGTATTAGCAAATATTCTGAACAGGAGCAGAAAGCCAGAAAGACCGAAACCAGAAGTCTGATCATTTGTTGTTTTAGCCTATTAAATTTTTAAAATGATGGCTTTGCAAATATAATCATCACTCTCAGTAATCACCCATTTTATCCTTAGAAATCACAAATAAAATGTCCATTTAATAGCTCTTAGTTGCTTTTTATTATTTGCATTTATCATTGCTTTTCCCTTTTGATAGGAATAGATCTGAAGCAAATTATTGGACACATTTTTAAAAAGCACAATATTTGTGACACAAAATAAATGAATGATAAATAAGTAATGTCTGGACTTTTAAACAATCTATCCCCAGTCATTTACAGTTGTGTGTTTTATATACAGAGGACTTGGTGTCTGTAAATGTCTCTCAGGCAGCAAATCTTATGTCCGATGCTTGGAAAAGGTTGGCCTCCATATAATAAGACTATAACGATTTTATTGTTCACTGATGAATCACTGAGGTCATAACAGATGGAAATGCATAATTAATAGACATTGGCTAATGCATAAATGAATCTGTGTCGGTTTTCATGTCATGACGCCTATGAATTATATTCATTTCCAATGAATTATGAATAAAGAACAAAAAGGACATATTCAAATGAATCCATCGACCTACACAGCAACCAAAAGGTGAGTCAGAAGCATACACATGAGTAAACACACTGTTATTTGCTATTTAGCACAGTGTTTCAGAACAGACCTAGTTCTAGCTGGGTCCGTGGAAAAGTCTAGAAAAAAACTAAATAAATAAATAAAAAAATGTGATTAAAATAAAAAATATTAGTTAGTTATTCATCTATTAAATAAATTAAAAATAAATAAATAAACAAGAAATAAATAATACATATAACAATACATTACTACATTGAGTAGAACAAAATATATAGTAATGTAACTGAAACTAATTTTAGATTTATAATATTAATTTCTTGTGTATAAATTGAGTGTTTATAAAAGACAGATGCCTTATAAATGTTAGGATGGGGGTCCCTCACACAGGGATGATCATATTTGGGGGTCTGTGGCATCTAAATGATTGAAAACCCCTGACTTATAGGTAGGGTTAGGTTTAGGGGTCGGGATATGGTTAGGACAAAATTTCGGACAGGAATGTTGTTCCAGGATTAACAAAAGTTAATCTTTTTTTGTTTTTGCTGATGATTCTTCCTATTCTTTTGTTTTCTGCCTGCAGTGACTATGAGTGAAACGTCACTTCATCATTGTGTATCAGACATCGCCACCTTGAGGAATAAAGGTGAATTGCTCTTATTCCATCATTAAAGATTCAGTTATTGTTGTGCAGAAAAATATACTTACACTATTACACACCCCGGGTTGTTAGTGACCCATACAATTTTTACAAATAAATGAATGGGAAAACAGACATTCTTTTATAATTTTTTCTGGTTATTTGTTTATAATGAATTGATTGAGGAATACTAGAAGGTTGATGTCTAACTTAAAAAAAAAAAGAAGAATCACAGGAAGGTAGTAAATGACGTCCCGGGTCACTAAAGACCCAATGTTTGGGATAAAAGGAATATTTCATCTAAAAATGAAAATTCATTTGAAAAGCACCTTGTCAAATGCCAGCTCTCTTGTTATTCTAGTGGCCTTAATTAGCCAACTGTCACAGTTAGTTGACGTGGAGAGGAAAATAATGATGGATCTAATTGCAGCAGTGTCTTTGTTTATTTTCAAACGCAATACAAACAAAATACTCCAACAGAACAACCAAACATAATGCGAAGACAGAACAGACTAACTGAAAACAAGCTGAATATATACAAAACCAAACCAATCACAGAAACGAGCAACAGGTGTTCAACTTAATCAATCAATGAAAAACCATGGAAACAGACAAGGAAACCAAACAGGCAGTTCAAAAAAAAAAAACTACGTTTGCACAACAACAGTGTACAAAAAACGGAAACATTTTTTTTCTTTGTACAGATAAAACAACGTCAAAACAATCCCCGTTCACACGGATCCGCGAAAACGCTGTATTACTTAAGTCAGGCCAGTAGGTGCCTATAGACTGAACACGATACACATGCGCACATAGGCATAAATCCCGGGGGGGTCAGGACCCCCCCATCTGAGGGTTGTCCCCCCTTAAAAATATAATTAAAAACCACATTGTGTATTGTAAATAATATATTGATATATACTTAAAATAATTGTGTAAGTAGTAAAACAATAAAAACGCAAACGGGGCAAAAAATGCGTTTTAAGTTTAGAAATATTTTGAGTCCCCCCTCTCTTGCCTCACAGTGGTTTGGTCCATCGCGCACCTCACCTACAAGTCCGGTGGGAGAGTACAAAGTTTAGTAGTTGTGGAACTCCAGTAAGTAGTCTGTTAAAGCTACAAACCTGATTCCAAAAAAGTTGGGACACTGTACAAATTGTGAATAAAAAAGGAATGTAATAATTTACAAATCTCATAAACTTATATTTTATTCACAATAGAATATAGATAACATATCAAATGTTGAAAGTGAGACATTTTGAAATGTCATGCCAAATATTGGCTCATTTTTGATTTCATGAGAGCTACACATTCCAAAAAAGTTGGGACAGGTAGCAATAAGAGGCCGGAAAAGTTAAATGTACATATAAGGAACAGCTGGAGGACCAATTTGCAACTTATTAGGTCAATTGGCCACATGATTGGGTATAAAAAGAGCCTCTCAGAGTGGCAGTGTCTCTCAGAAGTCAAGATGGGCAGAGGATCACCAATTCCCCCAATGCTGCGGCGAAAAATAGTGGAGCAATATCAGAAAGGAGTTTCTCAGAGAAAAATTGCAAAGAGTTTGAAGTTATCATCATCTACAGTGCATAATATCATCCAAAGATTCAGAGAATCTGGAACAATCTCTGTGCGTAAGGGTCAAGGCCGGAAAACCATACTGGATGCCCGTGATCTTCGGGCCCTTAGACGGCACTGCATCACATACAGGAATGCTACTGTAATGGAAATCACAACATGGGCTCAGGAATACTTCCAGAAAACATTGTCGGTGAACACAATCCACCGTGCCATTCGCCGTTGCCGGCTAAAACTCTATAGGTCAAAAAAGAAGCCATATCTAAACATGATCCAGAAGCGCAGGCGTTTTCTCTGGGCCAAGGCTCATTTAAAATGGACTGTGGCAAAGTGGAAAACTGTTCTGTGGTCAGACGAATCAAAATTTGAAGTTCTTTTTGGAAAACTGGGACGCCATGTCATCCGGACTAAAGAGGACAAGGACAACCCAAGTTGTTATCAGCACTCAGTTCAGAAGCCTGCATCTCTGATGGTATGGGGTTGCATGAGCGCGTGTGGCATGGGCAGCTTACACATCTGGAAAGGCACCATCAATGCTGAAAGGTATATCCAAGTTCTAGAACAACATATGCTCCCATCCAGACGTCGTCTCTTTCAGGGAAGACCTTGCATTTTCCAACATGCCAATGCCAGACCACATACTGCATCAATTACAACATCATGGCTGTGTAGAAGAAGGATCCGGGTACTGAAATGGCCAGCCTGCAGTCCAGATCTTTCACCCATAGAAAACATTTGGCGCATCATAAAGAGGAAGATGCGACAAAGAAGACCTAAGACAGTTGAGCAACTAGAAGCCTGTATTAGACAAGAATGGGACAACATTCCTATTCCTAAACTTGAGCAACTTGTCTCCTCAGTCCCCAGACGTTTGCAGACTGTTATAAAAAGAAGAGGGGATGCCACACAGTGGTAAACATGGCCTTGTCCCAACTTTTTTGAGATGTTGATGCCATGAAATTTAAAATCAACTTATTTTTCCCCTAAAATGATACATTTTCTCAGTTTAAACATTTGATATGTCATCTATGTTGTATTCTGAATAAAATCCACATCATTGCATTCTGTTTTTATTCACAATTTGTACAGTGTCCCAACTTTTTTGGAATCGGGTTTGTATTTTATTTACTTTAAACATCGGATGAAGTGATTATTTTCTCTTTAATACAGACGATGCTGAGTTATTAATAAATTAGCAATGACAAAAAAGTCAGATATTTTTAGTGATTATTGTTTGGTAGCTTGTTGTAAGTCACCCACTACAACTAACACTGCGATAAGCCTATGTGTGAACTGACATTAGGCTAATACTGTAGATTTACCGCTCTGTTGGGTTTTGCTCAGTAATATGTGGAAGAAGCAAGATAATTTAATAACTATATTACCGTGTAGTGAACCTGTGATAACTCATATTTAAACAACTATTGCTTTGTGTTGTTGGCCAGATGAAATGACAGAGAATAGAAAAACGGACTTAAGATCATTAAGATCACAAGTACAATTTTGGCTGTATTATTTGTGTCCCCTTCAAAAATTGCCTTTGAGATATTTTTTGTTTACTGTCCCCCCCAACTGTTAGATGAAATTTACACCCATACATGCGCATGACGTCACTGTTTTTACACAGAGACGATAACGGTATTGTTTTTAAAAACTTGAAAACTTTGAAACCCGTTTTTAAAAGTTTGTGTTTTCAGCCCCCCAAAACGGAAAAATTGGAAATGGTGTCGTGTAAACGGCCCCTAAAGCACAGATAAACTAAACATAGCTCTGACACCAACACGCTGTTCCTTATTTTTAGATCTTATTTGGAACTTATTTTCTTATTTCAAAATCCTCAGAAAAATAGGTGGGCAATGGGCATATAGCATTTGTTTGCCCTCGACTACACTATTATTTTTTTCTTGTTAAAGGTTTCAAGAGTTGCTTTTGAGGGTACAGTATAAAAATATCTAATATGCATTTTCCATTCCTTGAAGAAAGGGCATTGTGCACATACCAATTCTTTGTAACATTTACATCAATTTCAGCATGTTTAAAGCCCTCAGGCAAACTAAGAAGCTTCTATTTTTAGATACTCAAGCTGCTCATACTGATTCAATATGAATAGAGAGTTCTTGTGTTTTACTCCGTCTCTTTTCTCCACTCTCAACCACTTCTGTCCTGATTTCTTCGAGGGGAGGGTCTATGAGTGCAGAGGCGTCACACCCATTCCCGTGCCCCCCGACACGCTCAGTGCCCTTCATATATCACAACTGTTGAGTGTTTTCAACCATATAATGTTTATTTTATGTTTCTGACATTTAAATACAGATAACTGTGTCTATGGAAGCAGCAATAATCCTTTCAAATATAATCTGACGAAGTGTTTTATTGATATCCGATATTCTAGACATTGCGTAGGTCACTATAAAGTTTACTCTCATCTTAGAATATTGTAGGCACAAAATGAAAAGCTGCAAAAAAACAAAAGCAGAAAGTGCTACACGGGTGTCTTTGAATAGCCACTGGTGCTCATTGGATAAACCGGAGGTACAAACCCGATTCCAAAAAAGTTGGGACACTGTACAAATTGTGAATAAAAACAGAATGCAATGATGTGGAAGTTTCAAATTTCAATATTTTATTCAGAATACAACATAGATGACATATCAAATGTTTAAACTGAGAAAATGTATCATTTTAAGGGAAAAATAAGTTGATTTTAAATTTCATGGCATCAACACATCTCAAAAAAGTTGGGACAAGGCCATGTTTACCACTGTGTGGCATCCCCTCTTCTTTTTATAACAGTCTGCAAACGTCTGGGGACTGAGGAGACAAGTTGCTCAAGTTTAGGAATAGGAATGTTGTCCCATTCTTGTCTAATACAGGCTTCTAGTTGCTCAACTGTCTTAGGTCTTCTTTGTTGCATCTTCCTCTTTATGATGCGCCAAATGTTTTCTATGGGTGAAAGATCTGGACTGCAGGCTGGCCATTTCAGTACCCGGATCCTTCTTCTACGCAGCCATGATGTTGTAATTGATGCAGTATGTGGTCTGGCATTGTCATGTTGGAAAATGCAAGGTCTTCCCTGAAAGAGACGACGTCTGGATGGGAGCATATGTTGTTCTAGAACTTGCATTGATGGTGCCTTTCCAGATGTGTAAGCTGCCCATGTCACACGCACTCATGCAACCCCATACCATCAGAGATGCAGGCTTCTGAACTGAGCGCTGATAACAACTTGGGTTGTCCTTGTCCTCTTTAGTCCGGATGACATGGCGTCCCAGTTTTCCAAAAAGAACTTCAAATTTTGATTCGTCTGACCACAGAACAGTTTTCCACTTTGCCACAGTCCATTTTAAATGAGCCTTGGCCCAGAGAAAACGCCTGCGCTTCTGGATCATGTTTAGATATGGCTTCTTTTTTGACCTATAGAGTTTTAGCCGGCAACGGCGAATGGCACGGTGGATTGTGTTCATTGACAATGTTTTCTGGAAGTATTCCTGAGCCCATGTTGTGATTTCCATTACAGTAGCATTCCTGTATGTGATGCAGTGCCGTCTAAGGGCCCGAAGATCACGGGCATCCAGTATGGTTTTCCGGCCTTGACCCTTACGCACAGAGATTGTTCCAGATTCTCTGAATCTTTGGATGATATTATGCACTGTAGATGATGATAACTTCAAACTCTTTGCAATTTTTCTCTGAGAAACTCCTTTCTGATATTGCTCCACTATTTTTCGCCGCAGCATTGGGGGAATTGGTGATCCTCTGCCCATCTTGACTTCTGAGAGACACTGCCACTCTGAGAGGCTCTTTTTATACCCAATCATGTTGCCAATTGACCTAATAAGTTGCAAATTGGTCCTCCAGCTGTTCCTTATATGTACATTTAACTTTTCCGGCCTCTTATTGCTACCTGTCCCAGCTTTTTTGGAATGTGTAGCTCTCATGAAATCCAAAATGAGCCAATATTTGGCATGACATTTCAAAATGTCTCACTTTCAACATTTGATATGTTATCTATATTCTATTGTGAATAAAATATAAGTTTATGAGATTTGTAAATTATTGCATTCCTTTTTTATTCACAATTTGTACAGTGTCCCAACTTTTTTGGAATCGGGTTTGTAAACATAGACGAAATATTCCAAGCCAAGGCACTCATGTGGTAAAGTAAACAGCTTTTAATGAACTGGGCTAAATCATTAAAAACCAGTTAAAAGTAGATCTACGCGTTTCTGCAGCACAGCCTTCTTCAGGACACATATCCATTGCTCAAACAGGTATTCTTAAACTAGTGGTGATTAATGGATCATCAAAGACAGCTGGTTGATATATGGGTGTGGCTAAAGCGCTATTCCGACGGTAATTGTTTCTCATGTGGACGTCTGTAAAAATAAATTTGCATGCCACCTCAGTGATAAAACTCGTGCATCAACATACTGTGATTTATTCACACGGTGGAGGAGCGAGTTTGGAGGAGCGAGTTTACACTAAGTGTAAATAGCAACTAGATTCTATTTACACTAAGTGCAAATAGCTGTAGATGCTATTTACTAAGTGAAAATAGTGATATATTCTATTTACACCATGTAAAAGTAGCAGTTCTTTGCAATATGTGTAAATAGTAATTACATGCAATTTATACTTTATTTTGACAGATACATACTATTTGCACCTCAGTATTGTTGTACATTAACAGGATGCAATAATATCATAGAGTGTAAATGATTATATTTATTAAAATTATTAAATGGATGCCGCCTTAATGGAACAATAAAAGCCCTCCCTACACCTACCCCTAACCCTACCCAATAAATGCTTTTATTATTATTAACCATTTCGTTAGGCACTTTATTTCCATTTTTAGAACATTTTCTTAATTTTTATTGAAAGTAAATGCCTTTCTGATGTGATATGTGATGGGAAAAGGGAGAAGAGCGAGCTCGGCAAAAGGCGGATTCGAACCCGGGTCGATCGCATCAAAACTTAGATCCTTAAGCCTTATGCTTTACTGACTAGAAACACTTAATTGAAAACTTAATTGAATACACTTTCCCAGAAGACACATCAGTAAAAGTATTTGTTTTCACCATGTTGTCACATCTAAAATTTCCTACTAAAGAACGTCTCGGTTACGTATGTAACCCTCGTTCCCTGAAGGAGGGAACGGAGACGTACGTCGGACGTCACCGACGAATTGGGATCACTTCTGGGAGCCCCTATCAGCTTCGAGTGTATAGAGAACGGGCCAATGGCCATTGGCGTGCGAGATTTGCATCTCGCGCTTCGCCCCGCATCGCGGGTATAAAGCGGAAGCGGATGCAGCGCACATTTGTTTTTCACTGAGGAGCCGAACTAGTGACTCGGCCGCTGCAGTGATGGTACAGCAACTGTGGCGACGGGACGTACGTCTTCGTTCCCTCCTTCAGGGAACGAGGGTTACATACGTAACCGAGACGTTCCCTTTCAGTCGGTCACGTTCGACGTACGTCGGACGTCACCGACGAATTGGGATCCCTATGGAAAACGCCACAGTTACTACCACTTCCAGCGCCCAGCGAAAGCCCCTCAGACCCCCGTCTGTTCGGGGCGGGGAACTTACGCAGGGAGAGTCACTGCTGCTGTTCCGCAAGACCCACTCAGCAGAGTATTGGATAACGCTGGGAAAGCGTGCCCCGGGGGGCCGCTGCGGAAGCCACATCCTACCCGTAGGGAGGTATCATGTGGAATATACATGTATGGACTGGCCGTGGGCAGTACAACATACGGAAGTCCCAGGGGTGGCCCCGGCCAATGCAGGTGGGAGACTACACCGCACAGAGACGGCAGAGCGAGCTCTGCCAAGGGAAAGACACGGGCTCGCCGTAGGGAGCCGTACCGTGGAAGAATACACATATGGGACCGCCGTAGGGGTCACAACATATGGATACCCAGCCTAACACAAGTTCCACCAATGCATACGAGTGTTAGACCTGGCGTCGGACGCTCCGCCACGTCTGACTGCCACGGGTTGCGGAGGACTCAACAGGGTTCGCCGTGCTGGGGAACTCGACTGGAGCATATCAGCGCACGTATCCGGTCCATGAGGAGGGGAATGGCGCAGCAAGCCGACACTAGAACGGGCCCTTCGGTGTTACTGGCTATTTGAAGCGAGCACACGGGAAGAAACCGGCTCTACACGGAGGCTATAGAATCTAGCGAACGTGTTAGGTGTCGCCCAGCCCGCAGCTCTACATATATCTGTCAGCGAGGTGCCGTGCGCCAGCGCCCAGGAAGAGGCCACACTCCTAGTGGAGTGGGCCCTCAACCCAAGCGGGCAGGGCACGCCTTGGGTTTCATACGCCAAGGCGATGGCATCCACTATCCAGTGAGCCATCCTCTGCTTGGAGACAGCCTTTCCCTTCTGCTGGCCTCCGTAACAGATGAAGAGCTGTTCTGAGGTCCTGAAGCTTTGCGTTCTGTCCACGTAAGTCCGCAGAGCGCGAACGGGACAGAGAAAAGCCAGGGCTGGGTCTGCCTCCTCCGAAGGCAGCGCTTGCAGGTTCACCACCTGGTCCCGAAAGGGAGTGGTGGGAACCTTGGGCACATATCCGGGCCGGGGTCTCAGGATTACATGAGAGTTACCCGCCCCGAATTCCAGGCACGATTCGTCGACCGAAAATGCCTGCAGGTCCCCTACCCTCTTGATGGAAGTCAATGCAGTCAGGAGTACTGTCTTCCAGGACAGGATTTTTAACTCTACTGACTGCAAAGGCTCAAAGGGAGCCCTCTGTAATGCGGTTAGCACCAGGGGCAAATCCCAAGAGGGTATAGAGTGAGGGCGAGGCGGATTTAATCTCCTCGCCCCCCTCAGGAACCTGACGACCAGATCGTGCTTTCCTAGGGACTTACCTTCGACCATGCTGTGATTTGCGGCGATAGCGGCAACATACACTTTGAGGGTGGAGGGAGACAGCCTTCGCTCCAACCCTTCTTGCAGGAAGGAAAGCACAGAGCCGATCGAACATCTTCGGGGGTCTTCTCGACGAGAAGAACACCACTCGACGAACAGGTTCCACTTCAACGCGTAGAGGCGCCTCGTAGAGGGGGCTCTGGCGGAAGTGATGGTGTCTACCACAGCCTGTGGTAGGCCACCTAGAACCTCCGCGTCCCGTCCAGGGACCAGACATGGAGTTTCCAGAGGTCCGGACGCGGGTGCCACAGGGTGCCCCGTCTCTGAGTCAGGAGGTCCTTCCTCAGAGGAATGGGCCAAGGAGGTGCTGTCGCGAGGAGCACTAGTTCCGGGAACCAGGTCCGGTTGGGCCAGTATGGTGCAACTAGCAAGACCTGCTCCTCGTCCTCCCTGACCTTGCACAGTGTCTGCGCAAGAAGGCTCACTGGGGGAAACGCATATTTGCGTAGGCCCCGGGGCCAGCTGTGTGCCAGCGCATCCGAGCCGAGGGTCCCCCCGGTCAGGGAATAGAACAACTGGCAGTGAGACGTGTCCGGGGCGGCAAACAGGTCTACCTGTGCGGTCCCGAAGCGACTCCAGATCAGCTGGACCACCTGGGGATGGAGTCTCCACTCTCCTGGGAGCACTTGCTGTCGTGAGAGCTCGTCGGCTGCACGATTGAGCAGGCCCGGGATATGAATGGCACGAAGCGACCTCAGATGCTTCTGACTCCAGAGGAGGAGATGGCGGGCGAGTTGTGACATGCGGCGGGAGCGTAGACCACCCTGTTTGTTGATGTACGCAACGGCCGCAGTGTTGTCCGTACGGACCAGAACGTGCTTGCCTCGTAGCGGCCCTTTGAGGCGGCCCAGCGCAAGACGAACTGCTAATAACTCGAGGCAATTGATATGCCATTGCAGTTGAGGCCCCGTCCACAGACCCGAAACTGCAAGCCCGTTGTACGTGGCCCCCCAGCCGGTGGATGAGGCATCCGTGGAGACCACAGCATGCCTGGACACTTGTTCTAGGGGAACTCCTGCCCGTAGGAACGAAGGGTCCAACCACGGACTGAAGGTTTGGCGACACTTCGGTGTTACTGAGACACAGAATGAGCCGCTCTGCCACGCCCATCTCGGGACTCGGTCGTGTAGCCAGTGTTGAAGCGGCCTCATATGAAGCAATCCGAGCGGCGTCACTGCGGCTGCGGATGCCATATGCCCCAGGAGCCTCTGAAAATGTTTCAGTGGTACCGCTGTCCTGCATTTGAACGAATTCAAGCAGTTCAACACCGACTGGACGCGCTGCTCTGTGAGTCGCGCTGTCAGATTGACCGAGTCCAACTCCATACCGAGAAAAGAGATCCTCTGCACGGGGCAGAGTTTGCTCTTTTCCCAGTTGACCTGAAGTCCCAACAGGCTGAGGTGACTGAGCACCATGTCCCTGTGTTCGCACAACTGTGCCTTCGACTGAGCCAGAATCAGCCAGTCGTCGAGGTAGTTGAGAATGCGAACACCACGCTCTCTCATGGGAGCAATGGCCGCCTCCGCGACCTTCGTGAAGACGCGGGGCGACAGGGACAGCCCGAAGGGTAGGACTCTGTACTGATATGCCCGTCCCTCGAACGCAAAGCGTAGGAACGGTCTGTGTCGAGGGAGAATCGAGACATGAAAGTACGCGTCCTTCAGGTCGATCGCTGCAAACCAATCTTGGGGACGGATGCACCTGAAGATGCGTTTCTGCGTTAGCATTCTGAACGGCAGCCTGTGAAGGGACCGATTCAAGAACCGCAGGTCCAAGATTGGCCGTAACCCGCCGCCTTTCTTGGGTACAATGAAGTACGGGCTGTAGAAGCCTGTCTTCATATCGGCTGGAGGGACCGGCTCTATCGCGTCCTTCGCCAGTAGGACTGCGATCTCCGCCCGTAGCACGGGGGCGTCCTCCTTCGACACGGAGGTGAAGTGAACGCCCCTGAACTTGGGGGGCCGCCGAGCGAACTGAATCGCATAGCCGAGTCTGATAGTACGGATGAGCCAGCGGGACGGGCTGGGGAGCGCTAGCCAGGCTCCCAGCGACCGAACCAGCGGGACCAACGGCACCACAGACGTACCCGCAGCGGGGCAGCGCAGCGGAGTGCAGGGACCCGACTCGGACGGCATCGCGGCCCGAAGTGGGGTCTGAGTGCGCAATGCAACACTTACCTGCTTCCGCTGAGGGGGTGCACGGGTGTGCGGAGGCCTCTTGTGTGCGTCCTGGACACAGCCAGCACCCCCTGCTGGCGATAAGAGAGGCACCGGAGGGTGACAAGGCATGGGAGCGTCGTACACCGCCAAGCGCGCTCTCTTGGCACCCAGAGATTTTAGAAACAGCTCTTTTTTTGAAGTTTTGGGTACCACTGGCCCGAAGGCCAGTGGCGGAACAGAAACCAAACAAGAACATAGAATTCTCTCCCGGCCCTCCAGCGGGAGAAGGAGCGGTGCTGTCACCACCTCCTGAAGAGCTGTCTCCTCCATCTCTGGGTGGCCCGTCTCAGGGTCTCTTACGACGACGCTTGCCACCTGGCTTGGCAGCGGCCTGAGCGGGCTGGACGGCCTTCCCGCGGCCGGCTCCACGCCGTTGCCCTGGTGGAGGCTGCTGCTGGGCTGGGGCGGGAGCGGGGGCGGCGGCGGGCGGCCGCCCTCGGCGATGAGCAGGCGGAGGAGCTGCGGCCGGCGGCTGGGCAGCAGCTGACCGCCGGCTGACCGCCGGGGACAGTCGAGAACTGCTGGGCAAAGCTCTCGACCGCGTCGCCGAACAGCCCAACCTGGGAAATGGGGGAGTCCAGGAACCGATACTTATCAGTCTCCCTCATATCGGCCAGGTTGAGCCAGAGATGTCGCTCCTGGACCACAAGAGTCGACATCGCCTGACCAATGAAACGGGCGGTGACTTTCGTCGCCCGGAGGGCGAGGTCCGTCGCCGTCCGGAGCTCCCGGAGGAGCTCTGGGTCAGGTCTACCCTCGTGCATGTCCATGAGTGCCTGGGCCTGGTGCACCTGGAGCAACGCCATGGCATGCAAGGCGGACGCAGCCTGTCCACAAGCCTTGTAAGCCTTCCCAGTTAGACTGGAGGAGAACTTACAGGCCTTGGATGGGTGGCGTGGGTCTCCGCGCCAGGTGGAAGCGGACGCCGGACACAGTTGCATCGCGACCGCCCGTTCCACCGGCGGGATCCCCACGTACCCCTTGGCTGGCCCGCCGTCGAGAGTAGTGAGGAGGGAGGAGCCACTCGGCCGGTTTCTGGCAGAAAAAGGTGCCGTCCACGACCTCGTGAGCTCCTCATGCACTTCCGGGAAGAAGGGCACCGGGGCGGGACGCTGAGAACCAGCGCGAGCCGCCCCGAGAAACCAATCATCCAGCCTAGAAGGCTCGGGACACGGTGGAGGGTTCCACACGAGCCCGACCTTTTCGGCGGCCCGGGAAAGCATAGCCGTCAGCTCGGGGTCCGTCTCGGACAACGCCACTCTCCCAGAGGGAGGCAACGCAGCCGGGTCTTCATCCCCCGAGGACTGAAACTCCCCCTCCGATGCAGCGATCGACATCCTATCCTCTGCTGGAGCTCCAAAGGTCACCGTTGGACCACCTCGAGAGGGGCCAGCGACTTCCTCCGGAAGCTCAACCGGCTGTGGCACTACAGAGGGTTTAGGGGCCCACAGAGGCTGGCTCGGCGGGTGTGCCCTAAACGTGATCCTCAGGTCACCCTGGCTATTCGCCGAAGTAGGTCTATCCTGCTGGGCAGGGATAGCACTAGATCGAGGGCATAGGTAAGGGGACTCCACCCTCCCGAAGGTAGGCGAGTCTCGACCTTAGCGCCGAGATAGTCATGTTCCCGCAATGGGAACGCGAGCTATCCACAAACGCTGCCTCGGCATGTTGAATACCCAGACATGTCAGGCAGCGATTGTGACCGTCAGCTGGTGACAGGGAAAGACCGCATCCAGAAACGCACGGGTGGAATGACATCTTGAAAAAGACGCAATTTCACACCCGTGTTGCTCTTTTAGAAGAAGCTCTTAACGTGCTGAAGCACCCAGGAACAACCGCGGCAAACACAGGGGATAGTGCAGCCTGTGTTTGCACTCACCGTGGAACGCCCCCACCGAACCAACCGGGATGCTGTAAAAACAGCAGTTTGTTTCACCGATTTCGGTGAGCTCGCGGTTGTCACTGCACGTGCCTTCTCCCCAGCACAAAAGCCTCTTCTCTTGCTCTCTCTCTTTCTCTTGCTGAACAGGAAGTCTTTCATGAGCTTGTTTGGCTCCGAAGTGAATGACAAATGTGCGCTGCATCCGCTTCCGCTTTATACCCGCGATGCGGGGCGGAGCGCGAGATGCAAATCTCGCACGCCAATGGCCATTGGCCCGTTCTCTATACACTCGAAGCTGATAGGGGCTCCCAGAAGTGATCCCAATTCGTCGGTGACGTCCGACGTACGTCGAACGTGACCGACTGAAAGGGAACCAAGCCACGTAATCTTCTCAGGAGCAGGAAGGTAGCTATGTACTACCTTGTTTCGTATAGTTGGTGGATGCCATAACTGACCATTGGATTCTCTCGAAAAATTGCCCTAAGAGTGTTATCGCTTCTGATGATGTTCCAATTGGAATTTATAATACGTTTGATTTGTGTTGCCTCATGGCTGTAAATTGTTGAAAAGAAAACCCGATTAGGATTATTAGAGCAATGTTGCACTCTATTCTTCTTGTACAATAGTTGTTTCCTATCAATGAATTTAACTCTCTCTGTGGCCCTTGTTAAAATTTTCGAATCATAACCCCTCTGTCGAAATCTGTTGGTCATATCCTGTAATTGTATTTCGTAATCATTTTCTAGATCACAAATACGTTTCAATCTTTGAAATTGGTCATGAGGAATGTTTTCAATCAGCCAAGGTGGATGGAAACTGTTAGCTCTAAGAATAGTATTTCGATCAGTTGGTTTCCTAAAGATGGACGCGTGTAACTCACCATTAGCCTCCTTAGTTATTTTTAGATCAAGAAAATTGATTTTGGCCACTGAATACTCAAGACTCAATTTCAAATTTCGATTTATGCCATTAATATATTGATGAAACCTGTGCAGTTCTGATTCTGAACAAGACCAAATCATCAAGACATCATCAATATATCTACCCCACTTAACAATTTTATCCAAAAAGGAATTATGAGTCTTCCCACAATCCTAAAAATAAATTGGCATAATTCAGAGCGAAGCAGGCACCCATTGCTGTACCTTTCATCTGTTTGTAGAAGACATCTTGAAATAGAAATACATTGTTTTTAAGGGTCCACTCCATCAATAGCAAAATAAAAGAAGTAGGTGGTACACTTTCTGAAGATCTAGCACTCAACAAATTTCCACTTGTGATCCGATCGACCAAAATGCATCTTAATAACAGCTGTGAACAGGGCCTTAGTGTCAAGAGTGCTCTTTGAGTTCAACAGATTAATGCTTAAAAAAACATCAATAAGAAAGCCACTCTCCGCACCGTTTGTCATAGGCCCATGAATGAGGTGTCAAATCGTGTGGCTTATTGAGGAGATGTGTGCTTTATCTTTTCTAAGCGATCGGACATACGATGTTCGCACAACGGATGAAAAAGTGGGCCGAAAAACTGTAATTTTCACACACACACACACACACACACACACACACACACACACACACACACACACACACACACACACACACACACACACACAGGGCCTTAGAACCCTTTCTCTCTCTCTCACACACACACTAGCAACCACTCCATAGACTTCCATTGAAAAATAGATGAGAGGGATATAAATGAATCAGAGCATCATAGAGACATGTGAGTTTGATCTATTAGTCTATTAGTTTAAGCCTACTAACTGTCTAGCCATGCCTAGCAACCATTTAACTTCATGAATAAGCCATATCTCAGCTCCACAACATCGCACAGACATGTTGGTTGGCTCTCTTGCAATCGTTCAGAACACTGTAGCATCTGCCCTGAGTTTGCCACTGCAAGCACCACTCTTTCTTTTCTCACCACACCACATTTTCTTCAGCCTGCTCGTACCATACATCAAACAGTCAGTGGATGGACTGTGGGTGTACTGTCTGAGACTGAGACTACAGGTGGAATGAAGTCAAACACTTTGGGATCTGTAGTGACATTCCTCAGACAGGCTTGTCAAAGTCCATCAGGATGATGGTGAGGGAAGGTCTTTGTTAAATGGGACAGAAGTCCAGAGACACAGCAGTTGATCTTTGTTGCGCTTTGTTTACACTTGAATCTGATATTGGCCACATTTAAAAAAAACAATGTGAACAGCCAAACTAAAAAAATCACATCTGAGCAATAAATCAGAATTGAGCACTAAGGCTTGCAGTGTGAACATAGCCTTACAGTCTTTCCAACAGCAAGCACTGTATAAAGGTCTTAGATCACATAATCTCCACAATCTCTGTTTTGTGGAGTTTTTTGTCTACTGAAGCTTTTTTCCGGAAAGAGAAACGTCTTTCCGGAAAAAAGCTTCAGTAGACAAAAACTTCGGTATGTTGTTAAA
Source organism: Coreius guichenoti (assembly GCA_039654105.1). NCBI lineage: Eukaryota > Metazoa > Chordata > Actinopteri > Cypriniformes > Gobionidae > Coreius > Coreius guichenoti. The sequence continues at coordinate 31,141,832 of CM077192.1, read as the reverse complement.
CAACAGTACAATCCACTGAATGCACTGTACTTCTCACTGTAATCCCTCACGGACTCGTTTTATCGGAATGTGATAATAAGTCGTGGCCACAAGATCATTTTGTCAAGGTAACGACATCATTATGTCGAGGCCACGTGATGTAAAGTCATGGCCTCGAGATCCTATGTTGAGGGAACGATGCCCTGAGCCCTGACCCGTCGAGGCATGGACTCCACTAGACCCCTGAAAGTGTGCTGTGGTATCTGGCACCAAGATGTTAGCAGCAGATCCTTTAAGTCCTGTAAGTTGCGAGGTGGGGCCTCCATGGATCGGACTTGTTTGTTTAGCACATCCCACAGATGCTCGATTGGATTGAGATCTGGGGAATTTGGAGGCCAAGTCAACACCTCAAACTCGTTGTTGTGCTCCTCAAACCATTCCTGAACCATTTTTGCTTTGTGGCAGGACCATTATCCTGCTGAAAGAGCCACAGCCACCAGGGAATACCGTTTCCATGAAAGGGTGTACATGGTCTGCAACAATGCTTAGGTAGGTGGTACGTGTCAAAGTAACATCCACATGGATGGCAGGACCCAAGGTTTCCCAGCAGAACATTGCCCAAAGCATCACTGCCTCCGCCGGCTTGCCTTCTTCCCATAGTGCATCCTGGTGCCATGTGTTCCCCAGGTAAGCCACGCACATGCACCCGGCCATCCACGTGATGTAAAAGAAAACGTGATTCATCAGACCAGGCCACCTTCTTCCATTGCTCCGTGGTCCAGTTCTGATGCTCACGTGCCCACTGTTGGCGCTTTCGGCGGTGGACAGGGGTCAGCATGGGCACCCTGACTGGTCTGCGGCTATGCAGCCCCATACGCAACAAACTGCGATGCACTGTGTATTCTGACACCTTTCTATCAGAACCAGCATTAACTTCTTGAGCAATTTGAGCTACAGTAGCTGGTCTGTTTGATCGGACCACACGGGCCAGCCTTCGCTCCCCACGTGCATCAATGAGCCTTGGCCGCCCATGACCCTGTCGCCGGTTCACCACTGTTCCTTCCTTTGGACCACTTTTGATAGATACTGACCACCAGAGTATGTGAGCGGAGTGGACTGGGAGTGGAGTGAGGAGTGGAGCGGCATGATTTTGAATGGAGTGAGGAGCGGATTTTTAAAAAATCGGTGCGTCGTGGTTTTCACTCGCTCCGAGAGCGCTCCACTACCGCTCCATCACGAGTACAATTTATGCCAATGGCCCATAATATAACTGCATTTTTAGCCAGAACTCACACGTTAAACACATTTAACTAGCTTGATACAGATGGATCACTCAAATCAGAAAGAATATAAAGGTTATGATGACGGCGATGGACGTGAGCGGGATGTTATAGTTCAAAGAATTTTTTTGTACCTTCTACATACTGAATATGATCGGGTGAAAGCACATTTTAAACAGGTAGCACTTATTCACACACGCAATCGCTCTCTCTAATGCATTCAAACAAATGTGATCTTACAGTGCTTATCTGCTTACAGTTATCTGTATCTGATTTTGAATGAGCAGAAATCTGTAATGTAGTGACCCGTAGATAAAATAACTGATGAAAACGTACTATTTTCACTATTTGCACTGCAAAAGCAGCAATGATATTTAACTTTTAATGCTGATAAATCCTAATAAGCTTAGCATGTCGTAGGAAAAAATGTTTGCACACTAGTGTTCCAATAAACCATGTTGAAACTATCTCCTATTGTTTATTTTTTATTTTTTATTTAATGTATGTTATAAACCGAACTTTTGTGATATTTCAGAGCTTACTTAAATACTTTAGCCGCAAATTTCCTCTGAGCGAAGACGGAGCGGTGTTTCTGATATCAGTGAGCGAGGAGTGGAGCGGGAAGCGGGAAATGGTGAACCCGGAGCGGAGTGATTATTGAATGCTTAGAGCGTGGAGGGGAAATTGCTGCCGTTCACATACTCTGCTGACCACTGCAGACCGGGAAAACCCCACAAGAGCTGCAGTTTTGGAGATGCTCTGACCCAGTCGTCTAGCCATCACAATTTGGCCCTTGTCAAACTCGCTCAAATCCTTACGCTTGCCCATTTTTCCTGCTTCTAACACATCAACTTTGAGGACAAAATGTTCACTTGCTGCCTAATATATCCCACCCACTAACAGGTGCCGTGATGAAGAGATAATCAGTGTTATTCACTTCACCTGTCAGTGGTCATAATGTTATGCCTGATCGGTGTATATACTTTAACACACATATAACAATAACAATAAAATATGTAACCAATAATAATAAGTATAATAATAATAATAATAATAATCGAAAATATAAAAAAAATAAAAATAAACATTCAGTTAATGGATTTAAAACACTGCTGGATGTGATATAGATAAAAATGTTTTATAAGGCATATTCTTTTGACATTTAATTCGAATGCTTGCTGTCTATAGGTACCATCGCGCACAATACAATATAATAGGCATATGTTAATATAATAATTTCTTAATTCCGCACTTTTTCTCAATTAGAAATAAATATTATTATAGGCCTATTCATTTCTGATAATTCCAGGTTGCTATGGTCGTGCATGTTGTTTACGCATTTAACTCGTGGCCACGAGAAATATTTTGCTTCCCTCAACATAGGATCTCGAGGCCACGGCTTATCACGTTCCCACGTGTTTATATTTTGTGGCCACGACAAAACTAAGTGAACCGAACCTTTTTTTTTTTTTTTTTTTTTTTAATTTTTTATTTAAAACATTTTTATTTTACAACATTATATAAACAAAGAAGGAAGCAGTCATAATGTAGAACAAATAAACAAAAAAAGGAAAGAAAAAAAAGTTACAAGACAGGGGTATATAACTAATCAGAATAGATCACATCAAAGGAAAAGATTAAAAGACTTATATATTTCAACTGTTTTTAAAGCCTTCTGATTGCATGAGTTAGAGATAGTCCCAAAATAATGGTGTACTTCAGCAAGCAAAACATGAAAAAGTGGTTTCTGACCTGAAAAATTACATTTACGTATATAAAATTTTGTTAACAAAATAAAAAGATGAAGTATATTTTGTTTTTGTGTAAATGCTCTTTTTTAACAATTCCAAACAAAATGTTTTCCCAAAGTAAAGAAAAATCCATGTCAATGTTCTCAATAACAAATAGGGAAAAGTCTTTCCACAGTAATTTAGAGTAATGGCAATGCCAAAATAAATGCACTAAAGTCTCTGGGTGCTGTTTACAAAAAGAACATTTCTTTTTAAAGAATTTTTTTTGAATTTCTTTAAAAAGGCATTAACAGGATATACACGATGGACAATTCGAAAGGAAACTTCTCTCATCTTATTAGTAATTAAGTATCTATTAGGAATCAGCCAAACCTTCCTCCAGGCAATATCAGAAACAAAAGCATTCCAATAAACTGTGACATTTGGAATTGACACAGTAGGGTCTAGAGGAGGTAAAATAGAGGATATGTTGAAACAGTCTAATAACACCTGATGGTATGGCATCAAAAACAATAGCAAATTCTTTAGAGGTAATGGGAATGTTAAAACGAGCAAAATATCTGCCTCAAACCAGCGCTGGAAAAAAAGAGATCTGTTTTTATACAAAATATCTTGGCTATTCCAGATGAAATATTTATGAGGAGAAAAGTTGTGCTTGTATATCAGAGACCAGGCGAGAAGGACCTGTTTATGAAATTTAGATAATTTAGCTGGTATTTTTTTCAACATTATAATTACAAAGCAATAAAAAATTAAAACCACCAAATTTGGAGAAAATATAATGTGGAATAAAGTTCCAGACAGGTTTTTTGAAAAAAAGGGTTTGGCCCAATCAATAAACGTACAGAAATCTAACATATTGAGACCACCATTTATATAAGTATTCAAAACAACAGATTTCTTGATATAATGTATGCCATTTTTCCATATTAAATTAAATAACATTTTGTTTAATAATGTTATCAACATGAGACTGAGCGGCGTACGAAAGTCTGGAGATACCCTCCCCTTTGGTACGTAATATTCTTCCACGCAAAGATAAGTCTCTCTGCAGCCATAAATTACATTTGCTTTGTGCTTTTAATAGGGGAAAAATTAACTACACATCTATCATTTTGATTTTTACATATAGAGACACCTAAATAAGATATCTTTAATTTGAAAATGAATAATTGTGGATAGGTTGCATTCTTTAATTGAAAGTAGTTCACATTTACACAAAAAAAAGACCAGAAGCTTTAGAAAATCTTTCAGCAGTGCTGATTGCAATGGGGACCCAGGAGCCATCTCTTAAAAAAAGAGCAGTGTCATCTGCTAATTAACTGATCTTTATTTCCCTTTCTGCAATGAGAATACCTTTCAAGGCACTTTTATTAATATAATGGGAGAAAATCTGGGTGGCAAGGAGGAAAAGATAGGGTGAGATATGGCATCCTTGCCTGATACCCCTCTGAAGGTTAAATCTGGGTGACATACCAAAACTAAATTTCAATGAGCAGTTACTCTTAGCATAAAGTGGCATTATAAAAAAAGTCATCAAAACCAAATTTTCGAAGGCAACGGAAAATATGCTCCACTGTGTCAAATGCCTTATAGAGATCTAAAAAAAAGATACAACTTTCCTCTGAAATCAAATCAGAATAGTCAAGGATGTCTAAAATTAATCTGGTATTATTAAAAATGTGCCTATTTTTTATAAACCCAGATTGAGATTCGTCAATTAAATAGCTCATAACTTTCTGTAATCTTTGAGCAAAAATTTGAGCTAGAATCTTGTAATCAGTGTTAAGTAAACAGATTGGATGCCAGTTTTCAATAAGAAGTGGATCCTTTTTGGGTTTTGGAATCGGAGTAATCACCCCTTGTGTTAAGCTAGGAGGAAGAGATGCATACATTCCTGCAAGGAATTCAGATAATGCCTTATCAAATTCTGCAGTAATGCCATCATTCCCCGGAGACTTGTTGATTTTAAGATGATCTATAGAATCAACGATTTCCTTAAGGGAAAAACCATTTTTTGTCATCTGCCTTTAGTAATCAGATCAACTATAGAGTCATCGAACCTAGAGGTATATAACAACTTGTAAAACTTATAGCAGTAATTAGAGATTGTCTTGGGGTCATCCGTAATGATACCATCAGCAATGAGTTTAGACAAGCTATTATAATTGCCATTAGACTTCTCTAACCTGAAGAAATATGCAGAATTTAGTTCGCCTTGCTCCATCCATCTCCTCCTAGATCGCACAAAGGCGCCTTCAGCTTTACATTTCAGGGGGATGGCAGCTATTTCACTAATTACCGCCTCTTCCTCGGCTTTCCTAAGCTTGGATAGCGCACTTCCATAGCTTCTCATAAATTTACCAATATCAAATTTTAGTAACTCCCAATTATCACTAAAAGAACATTCCCTTACAGCTTTTTTCCAATAATTGTTAATAAAATAGTTAATTTATGAGATAATAGAGAGCTATTTAACTTCCAATATGATGTTTTAATAGAATTTAGAGTGCTTACAGAAAGCTTGATTTTTATATAAATTGCCTTATGGTCAGTTAGGGGTGTTGGAAGAATATCAACCACTGTAAGATACTGTAAGATACAGATACTGTATATTTTAATTACGGTTAAAAACAGTTAACTGGTTAACAGAAAGTTTCCGTACTATATACGGTGACTGTAATAGATCTAGCCTTACATTTGATGTCATTTTACAGTTAAATTTACAGTTTTTGGAAGTGAAAAAGAACAAGTCGTTGTGTAATTTACAGTGAAAAACCGTAAATTGACATTCCCAGAATTCCCTGCGTGACACTTCACATTTGATGTATTTTCGTTGAAATAACTGTTTCTTCTTAGTTTTTTCTAATCAGTTATGTACATTAGGGTTTTATGTTACATTTAATGTTGTTAAATTAATGTTTATTGCATTTTTAAAATTTCATGCTTGTTACCATGATGGTGTTTAGTGTTTGTGTGAATGACACTGTGCACCATATATTAGTATTGTCCTCCTAAAAGCTTTGATTCATCATGTGACTCTCATCTCCACTGTGGTTAGTGGTAATTTAACATTATTTCAGTTAATGAAATACGGTTATTTACTGTAAATTTAACTTAAATCTTTAAAACCTAAAATGTTGCTACCGTATTTTTTACGGTAGAGTTCTGACAACCACAGCTGCGGGTTTTTTATCGTACATTTTATGCTGATTTTTTTTACAGTGTAAAGTACTGTCAATATCAATAGATTTAGAGATCAGCCAAAAGTCTATACGAGAGAAATGAGAAGCAGCCTTATTGCTCCAGGTAAAAGCTTTAGTATTAGGGAATTTGGTCCTCCAGATGTCAATCACATCAAGTCTCTCCATGAATTGTTTACATTTTGAATTAAGTGATGAGGGTCGGCCTGGTGGCCATTTATCAAGAGCACTGTCAACTGCAATATTGAAATCACCACCTATAACAAGTAGAGAGTTTGGGAATTTTTTCAACCAGTATATATTTCTATAAACTCAAGAAAACTAGCATTCTCAGACCTCCATAAATATTAGCCATAATAATAACAGTCGAGCTAAGATCAATGACATTACACAAAAAATGTCCATATGAATCACAGTCCGAATGTAATATATTCTCTTTAAATGCATTCCTTAGAGTAGTAACTCCTGGAGAGCGTTCAGTTCCATGGGAAAACCAAAGGTCATTACCTCCAGAATTTTGCATCATGAACAGATGAATGGGATTCTTGGAAAAAACAAAAATCAGGCTTCAGTTGTTTCGCAAACAGAAATAAAGCTTTCCTTTTTACAGTATGTCGTATACCCCTGACATTTAATGAAAACAAAGAAAACAACGTCAAATACAAACTGTAGAAGCAAATATAACCTTGAGTCAAAGGTTTAGGGCGGAAACGGGAACTCCCAACTTCTGCACTTAAAACAAGAGACGGTATTAAGTGAAGCAACTTATCATATAACATCTTGACAAGTTCCAGACAAAAGATCTGAACTATAGATAAAAGAATTTTAAGGAGCAAGAACCAAAGTACATGGGCAGACCTGCAACAAGAGATCCTGGATTAGTCAGCCGACAAACTTTAAAGATAGCCATTAAGGAGGAAGAATGATTTCTTTGCCTTCAACAAATGCTCAGGCTCTTTTTTTTTTTTTCTGCATCTCTCGCACTTTTAACTGCAGGCCATAGCTTTTTTCTCCGCTCTCGGCCTTCCTCGCAGAAGTCTTCAGCAAAGCGTAGTTTATTATCACGCAGGTACGAGTTGTTTCTAGCAGCCTTCCAAACTGCATCACAATGCACTCTGCTGGAGAATTGAAGAATTACAGGCCTCGGCTTGTCGGTGTGCATCCTTGAACCCAAGCGATGAACAGTATCGATCACATCTGGAAGCTTGATCTTTTCCTCGGGAAGTACCTCCTGACAAACTCGATTAACTTCAGCTCGTACATTCTGATCTGCTTTCTCTGGACTCCATACAACTTCAGGTTGCATCTCCTGTGGTCCTTCCAGCTCTCGTATGCGGTTCTCGAGCATGCTGCGACAACGTTTCTCTTCATCAATGCATTTTTCTGCTGTAGTCACCTTTATCTTTAAGCCCGTTACCTCCGAGCAAACAAAATCAGCAGTCTTATTTTCATAGCGTTGCTGTTGATCAGTTTCTCCATACCATCCGCCCTGGTGTTAATCAGTTCAGAGAGAGTAGATATAATATCTTCACCAGATTTGTCTGTTTTCCCACGTTTGCTAGATGGAGGCTTGCTTGGGGTCACAGGCAAGTGTGGTAATTCTTCAGCAGCAGAGGAAAGTGGTGGAGATACATGGCTGGCATAATCATGACAAATGTCAATCAGTAAATTGCTACCTTCAGGTGACAACATAAGCTCGGAGCTAGGCATCACAGCATCGGATACTGCCAAACTTTTAACAGCTTTAACAGATCTAGCAAGTCTTTCCTTTTCCTTTGAGACTTTGACATTTTTTCAAATTTACACTGTACGATTAGTTAGTAAATTAAGACAAAATCAAACTTTATAAGGGTCACTTAACTTCAAAAAAAGAGCAATCTGTTGCAGAGATTGGGAAAAACGACCATTCAGAGCGCCATCTTCCGACCCATCTCAAGTGAACCGAACCTCCCTCCCGGTCACCGTACATACGAGACGCAACCAAATCAATCAAAAATCACAGCCAATCGGGAGAGCGTGTGGGCGGAGTCTCTCTGCAAACGCACTACACTTGCAACCAAATCAATCAAAAATCACAGCCAATCAGGAGAGTGTATGGGCGGAGTCTCTCTCTGCAAACGCACTACACTTGCAACCAAATCAATCAAAAATCACAGCCAATCAGGAGAGTGTATGGGCGGAGTCTCTCTGCAAACGCACTACACTTGCAACCAAATCAATCAAAACTCACAGCCAATTAGGAGAGTGTATGGGCGGAGTCTCTCTCTGCAAACGCACTACACTTGCAACCAAATCAATCAAAAATCACAGCCAATCAGGAGAGTGTATGGGCGGAGTCTCTCTCTGCAAACGCACTACACTTGCAACCAAATCAATCAAAACTCACAGCCAATCAGGAGAGTGTATGGGCGGAGTCTCTCTCTGCAAACGCACTACACTTGCAACCAAATCAATCAAAACTCACAGCCAATCAGGAGAGTGTATGGGCGGAGTCTCTCTCTGCAAACGCACTACACTTGCAACCAAATCAATCAAAACTCACAGCCAATCGGGAGAGCGTGTGGGCGGAGTCTCTCTGCAAACGCACTACACTTGCAACCAAATCAATCAAAAATCACAGCCAATCAGGAGAGTGTATGGGCGGAGTCTCTCTCTGCAAACGCACTACACTTGCAACCAAATCAATCAAAACTCACAGCCAATCAGGAGAGTGTATGGGCGGAGTCTCTCTCTGCAAACGCACTACACTTGCAACCAAATCAATCAAAACTCACAGCCAATCGGGAGAGCGTATGGGCGGAGTCTCTCTCTGCAAACGCACTACACTTGCAACCAAATCAATCAAAAATCACAGCCAATCAGGAGAGTGTATGGGCGGAGTCTCTCTCTGCAAACGCACTACACTTGCAACCAAATCAATCAAAAATCACAGCCAATCAGGAGAGTGTATGGGCGGAGTCTCTCTCTGCAAACGCACTACACTTGCAACCAAATCAATCAAAACTCACAGCCAATCGGGAGAGCGTATGGGCGGAGTCTCTCTCTGCAAGCGCACGGCACTCACAATAAAATGGATAAGTACAAAATCAAATTCAAAAATATATTCACTATTTTATAGGGGCTTTCAATTCTAGGTTTTTCAGAGTCGACTCCCACCGTAGGAGTCAATGGAATCAACTTTATTTACTTTGTCAAAACAAGGCCTGCAATTTAAGAATACAAGATCATTATCTTGTATTCTTATAGCCAGCAGCCATATCACCCTGTAGCCCAAGACTGGTTTCCCACTGAAGTTAAGCAGGGCTGAGCCTGGTCAGTACCTGGATGGGAGACCAACTGGGAAAACTAGGAAGCTGCTGGTAGAGGTGTTAGTGAGGCCAGCAGGGGGCGCTCACCCTGTGGTCTGTGTGGTCCTAACGCCCCAGTATAGTGATGGGGACACTATACTGTAACAAGCACCATCCTTCGTATGAGACGTTAAACCGAGGTCCTGACTCTCTGAGGTCATTAAAAATCCCATGGCACTTCTCGTAAAGAGTAGGGGTGTAACCCCGGTGTCCTGGCCAAATTCCCTCCATGGTCCTTACCAATCATGGCCTCCTAATAATCCCCATCCATTGAATTGGCTCTATCACCCTCTCTCCTCTCCACCGATCGCGGGTGTGTGGTGAGCGCACTGGCGCCGTTGTACTGTGGCTGCCGTTGCATCATCCAAGTGGATGCTGCACACTGGTGGTGGTTGAGGAGAGACCCCTGACATGAGTGTAAAGCGCTTTGGGTGTACAGTAGTACATATGAAAGCGCTATATAAATGCCTCATTCATTCATTATCATACTTTGCATGATGTTGTTTCAGCCGTGACATCGCAGAAATACAGTTTCTAAAAATAGAATCTCTTGTCCCATCTCGAAAACTCTTATTAACCTGGAAAAAAATCTTTAATCGCATGTCGCTTCGCCTTTGGTTAGGACACGGTCATTCTCACAACTGACTAAGTAATTGCAGTCCTGACCTAAAGAATAGCCTGAGACACCGTCTGTCAGAAATGATTTGTTAGCATTAGCAAAGATCCCTGCAGCGAGGTTTCAAGGTCAACATTTTTAGGCAGGTCGTATTTTTAGGGAAGATGTTTCAAATGTAAATGGAAGCACTGAGCTAATCCGGTATTTAATTATGATTTAAATACACCGTTTTCAGTGCTCTTAATTAAATGTGTTTAATTAAAACAAGATGGTCGCATCCTCAAATGTGTCCAGATGATGAAAATCCCCAGGGATTGTGGTCCATTCCAGTCAGCACTACTGCAGAAGAGCATTATGGGATATATTGTCTCTGTGGAGAAATATTTCAAATGAACAAGGAAAATGAATTACAGCTTACACATTAATCAAACATACTTAATTAATTACATTATTGTATTATGTAAGTTATGTGAAGCTGCATTACAGATACATTTCCCAAATTCCCATGTACAAATGTGCCTGTTCGGCTCCTAATTTGTGTTAGCACAGCATTTGATGGCAGTGAAAGGCGTTTCAGGAAATGACATGGAACCTCTATTTTTAAGAGTGTATAAGATAAAACTGAAGAAATGCATGCAGTGTTTATTTCACCTTTGGCAAGACATGAGCATGTGAGCCTCAAAGGCTGTATCTGCGCAGTCACAGGATGCTGAGCCTCACCATGCAGCGCTTCTGAAGACGATAACGCTTCCCTTTGACATATAGTCGCTGTTTCGCGTCAGGCGTCTGCATTCTTCCTCTGTACATTCAGACATCGAGCCCGCCAACTCATTTCCCTTCATGAGACCTGCTCTGCCTCCTCATCTGTGCACGCTGGGAGGAAATAGATACTTGTTTTGATAGAAACAGTCGTTTATAGTTCGCAGTTGAATAGTAGCTTTTGGTGTCATTTTGTAACTTTCAGTTCGACATGCCAAGAATTCATTAACATATGAAACTGCGCTAGAATCAGGCTCTGTGTTTTTCTGCTTACACTACAAACAACCCCCTTATGATCAAACTGAGGGGAAAAAACCCAGCTCTCATTCTGGTATAAAACCATAACCTTGTAACCTCAATAGTGTGCCTCAAAACCACAATAATGCACAGTCAGCGGATCTAAGAAAGCTTACACTGTTTAATCAGCATTGCTCTGACTGGCTTTTACATTGTATGTTGTTTTATGCACTTTTTTATTAGGTTCAGGCCAAAGGAATATGACTAAAACATCAAACACCAAATGACAGCCAAGAGGTTCAGTGGAGAAGAATATCTGTTAGCAGTGTCATAAGTTGTTGTTGTCTTTGTTCATGGGTCTCATGAGAGCTGGTTTGGCTGGTTAGTGTGGTCATGTTGACCCCTGCTGGTGCATTCTGGGACTACACCAAAGTTAACAGTTATCTGACTATCTGCACTGTGAAAAAATACATGATCAATAACATGTTTTACATTGTTTTAACTCATCAAAATAAGTTTTCATCTTCTGTAATAAGTTATACAACATTTTTTCAAGTCAGTTTAATGTAATTTAAGTTGAAATGACAAACATTGAAGTTGATTGTATTTAATTTAAGGCAGCAACTTTTTTTTACAGTGTGTGTATTTTTTTGATAAAGATTATTTATCAGAAGTTATAATCAAACAAAATAATAATACAAAACCTGCACACAAAAAAATTATGGCTTTTTTAAATTTTACATATTTCAATTGTATAGTAAAATTCAAAATGTAATAATCCTTACGTATTATTCATATTATTAATTAAGAATTTTAAAGTAAAAAATAAATAAATAAATAACTAGAGCTTAATGAAACATTTTGTATAAATCTTAATGGAACAAGGGAATGAAGCATTTATGCGATTCGTATTCATACATTTTCATAAATATTCTTTTTTTTTTTTTTTTTTTTTAATATATTAATACAAATGACATAAACTGATCCATTCCCTTGTTCCATTAAGATTTATACAAAATAATTAATTAAGCTCTAGTTATTTTTTTACTTTAAAATTCTTAATTAATAATATGAATAATTTGTAAGGATTATTCAACAATTCAACTACTATACAAGAGAAATACAGTGGTTGTCAGAATTATTGGCACCCCTGGTAAATATGATCAAATATGGCTGTAAAAAATAAATCTGCATTGTTTATCCTTTTGATCTTTTATTTAAAAAATTCACAAAAATCTAACCTTTCATTGAAGTAAAAGAATTGAAAGTGGGGGGTAAATCACATTATGAAATAAATGCTTTTCTCCAAAACACGTTGGCCACAATTATTGGCACCCTTTTATTAAATACTTTGTGCAACCTCCTTTTGCCAAGATAACAGCTCTGAGTCTTCTTCTATAACGCCTGATGAGTTTGGAGAACACCTGACCAGAGATCAGAGCCCATTCCTCCATACAGAATCTCTCCAGATCCTTCAGATTCCCAGATCCATGTTGGCGCTTCTTCTCTTCAGTTCTCCTCATTCATTTTCTATAGGGTTCAGGTCAGGGACTGGGATGGTCATGGCAGAAGCTTCATTTTGTGTTCAGTGACACATTTGTGTGTTGATTTTGATGTTTGTTTTGGATCGTTGTCCTGATGGAAGATCCAACCACGGCTCATTATAAGATTTCTAGCAGAGGCCGTCAGGTTTTGATTTTTTATCTGTTGGTATTTGCTAGAATCCATGATACCATGTGTCTGAACAAGATGTCCGGGACCTCCAGCAAAAAAAATAGGCCCACAACATTAAAGATCCAGCAGTATTTTTAACTGTGGGCATGGGGTACTTTTTATCCCTGTTTGCACCAAACACATCTGGTGGATTTGCTGCCAAAAAGCTCTTTTTATAGTTTCATCTGATCATAGAAGCCGGTCCCATCTGAAGCTCCAGTCGTGTCTGAACTGAATATGCTGGAGTTTGTTTCTGGATGAGCAAGAAGGATTTTTCTTGAATCCCTCCCAAACAACATGTGGTGATGTAGGAGTTGTTTGATTTTTTTTTTTTTAGGCTTTCTGACCCCAAGACTCAACTAATCTCTGCGATTCTCCATCTGTGATCCTTGGAGAGTCTTTGGCCACTCAAACTCTCCTCCTCTCGTGCATTAAGACAATATACACACACGTTCTCTTCCAGACAGATTCATAAGATCTTTAGTTGATTGAACTTCTTCATTATTGCCCTGATGGTGGAAATGGGGATTTTCAATTCTTTAGCTATTTTCCTACAGCCACTTTCTATTTTGTGAAGCTCCACAATCTTTTGCTGCACATCAGAACTATATTCTTTGGCTTTACTCATTGTGATGAATGATTTAAGGGAATTGGGCCTTTGTGTTTCCTCATATTTATACTCCTGTGGAACAAGACGTCGTGGCTGGACATTTTCATGTTCCTGACTTTTGTTCAATAGAAAAATAATCTATTATCCATCCATTTTTTGGGTGGATGTGGAAAATTTCATTAGAAGGAAAACAGATGTTATATATATTTAAATTAAATAATTTTGATATATGTATGAATGAAATCAAATTCAAATTCAAATCAAATAATAATTTTACTTTTATTGTACAACTTTTTATTATTTTGGGAAAATTTCATATCCACAAGAAGAAATGGTTATTTTCTTCAGGAGACTGAGGATTATTGCACCCGTTTGGAGAACATTGTCAATAAAAAATTGTAAAAACTGTCAAAAAATTCAACCTATTTCAACTTAAAAACTTCAATTTTTAAGTTAAAGCAACTTAAAAGTACAAGTCATTTCAACTCACTATATTGCAATTCATTTTAAGCTGACTTACAATTTTGAGTTGAATCTTGTATAACTTAAATTAAAAAGTTGAAATTGCTTAACTTATTTTGAAAACATATGTTGTCATAACTTATTGATCCTATAATTTTTTTACGGTGTGAATAATCAATATCTAAATTAAACCTTTTAGCTGGATATATACCATGTCAAATTTTAAATGTAACCTCTTTTACTTTATTTAAATATTATTCTAAATACACTGGTCACAATAAGCTTCTATGAGTAGCTGTTTCACCTGTTATAATATTCCTAATATATTTATTAGTGTAAACTGTGTTTCAGAATATGCTGTCTTTAACATATATTGCCTCAGAAGAATCACTTCCTACATGTGAACCGTTCAAAAGAACCGATTCGCGCAAATGATTCCCGAGTCACGACTCTCAGCCGCCTTGTGACGTTATGACGTACCGCACGCTTGTGTCGCCACAGCGCACGCTTCAAACCTCCATTTGACTGAGAAGTCGGGCAACATTCATCAGCAGGTACTACTGGATCTTACGCTTTCTTATCAATCTGTTATCCGCTGTTTACTAGTTTAATATACATCATGCATTTACCTTTCGACTCGTGCATGTTTGTTCTGTCATAAGCGCGAGGCTTTCCATGAATCCCATGCATTGAAATTTTAACACTGAAACTTTACTTTAATTTGATGATTTACGCTGCTCATGTAGACTACAGGAATACAAATCGAGTTTACAAGCATTATTTATTATTAAAAAAACAAAAACTTTTAAGTGCACGAGATTGATTTGAGTTCATTTTAGGTGAGTATGGTTTAATTTTTTGGTACTATGTGTGCAAACAACACTTCTGTCGTTATTTAATCTCATATAGTAACGTTAAATGTCTATGGAGGACGAAACCTGCGAAAACAATAAATAAATGAATACGCAAACAAACAAATAAATAAATCCACAAAATTCTACATATATAAATAAATAAATAAATGTGCAAATAAATACATAAATTCACATATTCCTGCATAAATAAATGTATAAATTACATCAGCCAATGGTGGCGTAGAGCCTGCCTTCTGACGTTTGATTGACACCTCATTAGCATATTAGGCCAAGGAACATTCAAAAATGAATAAGTGGTTAAAAGTAAAAAAAGTCAACTTTCAGTTTAGCATTTCCTTTAACATTTTTATTTATTCACCCCAACATTCATTGTATTTATTTAATTATTTATCTCCTCGCACATTTAATTATCTATATATTTATGCAGGAATATGTGGATTTATTTATGTGCACATTTATTTATATATATTTATGTCGAATTTTGTGGATTTATTTATTTATGTATTTGCAGGTTTCTTCCTCCATAAATGTCTTTTATCTGTAGTTTTGTTTTAATGGAAATGTTTGGGTGAATTATTCCTTTAAACGCCTAGTATTATTATGTTCTTGTATTGCTCTTGTTAAGAATTGATTTGCCAATAACCATTTCTCCCCCATCTTCAGCCATGTCAACAAAAGTGTCAAAGCCAAATCTGAGCCATTCCCAGGTTACAGAGCTTATGAAGCGTCTCTATGGCCTGAGCGTGTCCGTCATCCGACTGTTGCCCAGTTATGATGACCAGAACTTCTACGTGTCCCCCAGTGAGGGACGGGAATATGTGTTGAAGGTGATGAACTCCGCAGACAGTCACAACATCAGTGTTATTGAGCTGCAGACTCACGCCATGAACTTCCTGCACCAGAGAGGCCTTCCTGCCCAGACCGCTCTGCCCACTCTGACCGGACAACTCATGAGCACTGAAGAATTTGGTGAGAGTACCTGTCACTTATTAATTTCATTAAATATTAAGTCCTAAAACACACGAAGGCCGTTGTTAGTGGGTTGAAATGCCTGTTAAAGGTGAGTAAACAATGACTGAATGGATTTATAATTATGTATTATTTCTTCTGCTATCACAGATTGTGGTTTTGGCACGCAGAAATATTTAGTGCGCTTGCTCACCTTCCTGCCTGGCATTACCATAGCCAGAATTACCTGCAGTCCTCAGATCTTGTACGACGTTGGGAAAATGGCCGCCACATTGGATACAGTTTTACTGCAAGTAAAAACTTTCATTCCATTCCATTGTTTAAAAAAAAGCTTTAACGCAAAAATTACAGCTCTTTCAAGTTATTTCGCTCACTGGCTGCGTTTCCCAAAATCAAGTTTTTTTTTATTTTATTTTTTTTTTTTATTATTATTATTATTACTTATATATTTGTTGAACATTAACAGAAAGGCATTCATAACTGAAAAATTTACAAACAAGACAGAGCATACATTCAGTCGTCACATCACAGTATAACATACTCAAAAGTTAGCACGTTAAAGACTAAGGAAAGAAAAGAAGAAAAAAAAAAAGTAGGGGAGTAAGGAGTTTTTTTTTTTTTTTTTTTTTTTTTTAATTATAAAACCAAAATCTAAATCAAACCTAAGTACACTGCAAAAAAATGGTAACCTGCAATTTTTACTTTAAAGAGCTATTTCTACCAGATTTAACTAGGGCTTAACTAGTGCTGGGCGGTATACCGGTTCTTACCGAATACCGGTGTTTATTTCTGTTATGATATGAATTTTGATTATACCGCAATACCGGTGTATATTTCTTAAACAACGTTGGGAACGCGGCGCAGCGCGGCACTGTTTCAGAGGGGTCCCTTTTCACTGTGGCACTGTAGAGAGAGCAGCTGAGATCACATTACAGCGGAGAATTCAACGGAGAGAGAGCGGTTTCTGCGCGGAGCGCCGCGATGAGATTAACAACGCTCACCACATGGATCACGTAGATCAGATACAGACCACAGTGAGCGCGTTTAAGTTTTTTATGGACATATTTCATATACTCTAGTGCTCTAAACATGAACCAGCACCGTGTATGTGCACATATTTCATCACGTCTTCTTCAAATGAAATATAGGTGCAAACAAAGACACTGATAGAGCCGTACGTCTGATCACGACCGCGATGACACGATGGATTATTCTGCTACACCGAAGACAATGATGTAAGTTAATAAATAGACTGACAATTCAAAGAAGAATGGGCAAAAGTAACTGCTTTATTCTTTCTGTGTTAAACTTACGTGTGCCTGAGAGAGACTGTAGTGCTCTTAAATGTAATGAAAATATCCTTAGATGTTTTAAATGTTCTTCCGCGTTTCTCCCTGTCAACTGCTACGTAAACTAATGTAAATATGTACAGTAAGGTAAAGCTACAGGCATTGTTCATGGTTAGTTCATGTTAACTAATGCATTAACTAATGGTAACTAATATAACCTTATTGTAAAGTGTTACCATTTTTTAATTTTTTTTAACCAATATTGCAATTGCGATTTAATATGCGATTATTTTTTAAGCTCTTTATCTTCTGTATTATTCAACAAAGACAAGCAATAAATCATTGTATGGTAGGGGTGGGAATCTTTAGGCACCTCACGATCCCATTCCAAAACAATTCTTGATCTACTTTTTTTTTCTTATTAATTAATCTTATTAATAAAACTTAAAATCTTTTTTTTATTTAATTACATATGTAATTATAAGTGCTTTTTAAGATAATTACAATTTTTTTTTTTTTTATAACAATTGCATGTTAAGAATTTTAAATATATAAACTAATATAGCTTCAAAACGTAAAATCAAGTAGTAAATAACAAAAAGGAACAAAAAAAAAAGCATATTACAAGCAATGAACAAAGAGTGCTTTCAGTATTTAAGAGTATCTGAATGTTTTCCATTCAAGAGCTGTGAGTGATTTTTCTCTTTCTCAGCTTTACTGCTGTTTTATTATTCCTGATGACATCACAGACAGCGGGAGATCTGCATTCACACTAATGCACAGATCTCTTCTGAAATATAAGATGTGGTTTGTCCCGTCTGTTTAATCCCTTAAGCATAACTGACTGTTTACATTAATTTTGCGTCATAAAAGCATTTTATCATATTGCGACATTAACGCAAATGCAATTAATCGTTCAGCCTAGATTGCTGCGATAGTCGGTGCTGCTGCTGTTACCGGTGTTCATGCGCAACACCAGTTACGTCACTTGCCCACCACGGCACCGTCGTTTTGATTTTTTTAATAGTAATAAAATCATTTAGTTCAGTTAGAGAACAGACACTACAATTAAAAACTGAACGTGTCTGTTCAATAAAGCATGAGCCAAACGAGAGTCGTTTTGCTCCGCTCCGTTATGAATGCATTTTACTTTCGGTTTAGAATTAGGGATTTAAAAACCCCGCCGGTGATACCGGTATTATCGGTGTTGTCACATGTCTATTAACCGGTGGGAAAATTTCCTCACCGTCACATCCCTAGTTTAGCCCTAGATTTAACCCATGTAAAGTTTTGGTGGCATAAATTAATGTATTTAGGTTGATTCGGAGATATTAAGTAATATTTTGGACTTCAACAAAACCTGATTTAGGGTACATTTACATGACAACGATGTACTAAAAACCGAAAAGAACATTGTCAAAACGATCCCCATTAGGGCTGAACGTTTTTGGAAAATAATCTAATCGCGATTTTATTTACAAATATTGCAATTGTGATTTTAATATGCAATTTTTTTTTTTAAGTCGTTTATCTTCTTTATTATTCAACAAAAACAAGCAATAAATCATTGTATAGTATGACCAACACTTCTTTAGACCTGATAAATATTTTGGTATATAATCATATTAATATTAAAAAGTAGCATTTAAAAAAGTAATTAAAAAGTTTAACTAATTTTCTACCATATACAATTGAATGAAATTAGCAGCTAGCTAACAACAACTTGCTTTGTTCTGGATTACCTCACTCCAGTCTAAACTAACTGATTTTATAGGTTATTTACTACACATTGTCATATAAATAACCTGAAAATACTGTGGATTATTAAGGCTAAATCTTACTAACCACTGTTGCTAAATGGGGTGAGCACACTTGCGTTCTCATTTCAGAGGAGTTCTGAGTAAATGATTCAGACAGGGACGTCTCGTGAGTTCAGTGTTTGACAGATCAGTTGTTTTAACTATTCATTAAAATGAATCAGTTCAAGTGAGTAGGGTTGGGTACCATTCACGTTTTAACTGGTACCGGTACCTGAAATTCGGTACTTTTTTTCGGTAATTTTTTCGGTACTTTAGGGTTTACTTTTTAGTTTACCTCAATAACTGTGCAGAAACTGTAAGTCATTCATAGAAGTGTTATTGACATTATGCCAGAGCTGCCTTGTTCTCTGTCTGCCATCGTCTGTGATGTTTGATTACTGTAATATTTACCAGTAAATAGTAGCTACTAGCTACTTAACTAACTGAATTCATAAAAACAACCATTTTAATATATTTCATTTCTATGAAAAGATTTACCACAAATTCTGTGTTGTGTATTTTCTGGTAATCAAATGAAGACATAGAACATTAATTTATTTCATCTTTTAATTTAATGAAACAAACTTTTTTGTCAAACAAAGTGCTGCACAACTGAGCTTTATACTGTTAAAATTAAAACATGGAAGAAAAATTGTGATTTATTACTTAAAAAATAAAGTTGATCATTTATTATTATTACATTAGTGTTAGTATTAGTATTAGTGTTAGTATTATTATTACGTTGAGACGTATCTAAATTCTACTGTACAACAGTAATATATGTCAAGTTAAACCAAACTTTTATTTTGACGGGTTGCCGTGAAGATCTTTGAGTTTCTGTGTATTTATGATATGACGGTAGTTTTTCTCAAATGAAACGGTAAAATGCTCATGAAGTGACTCTGAGAGCGGCTCTGGAGATGAAGTTTATGCATTCATGTCCTCATATGAGACGGCAGAGATGGAAACACGCGACCGTCACGCGCGATTCAGTGTGTGTGTGAGGTAAATTAAGCCGCGCGTCTGTGCCATTCATTCACACAGAGACACGCGGGATTCGTATTTAAATAGTCTTTTTGCTGTTAAATATTTACAGACACTAGTCTATATCACCAGATGCATTCTCAGGTACCGAAATTAGGCAACGATTGATTTAATGTGAATAGGTACTCAGTAGTACCGACGTAATTCGGTCGGTGCCCTTAAAGGTACCGAGTTCGGGACCCAACCCTACAAATGAGTCATTAGGTCGTGAATCGGATATTAGCAGACGTTGACGTGTTGTGTGCTAATCCCGGCTGTTAGGACATCGCAAAACGTTTGTGTCAACACAGAAAACACTTCATCACTTAATTTTGTTTATTGAAAGTGTGGTGAAAGGGGATTTAAACGATATCGTTCCTCTGTGTCGGTATCATTATAGTTGTCATATGGACTCTATTTTCTTAAAGGCACAATATGTAAGATTTTTTGATGAAAATATCCAAAAACCACTAGAACAGTGTTATATATTTTGTTGACTTGGGTACTTACATTATCCCAAACATTTCCAACAATGTTTAAATCCAGAGAAATCAGCAATTCTAACCAGGACACGGACCATGTCATTGCATCGCCTGTCATTGACGTCATATCCGCGCTACCCTTGATTTACTTTCATAGAAACATCAAAGACACTTTATATGATGTGTTTTATTAGACAGGTGAGCAACTGTTTGGATACATTCATCGACAGAATTGTTCTACAGCTCAACACAGTTAGACATATTGTTTGAATCGCTTGTTTTCTTGATTTACTGCGACTACCATGTTTTACCATGACACTAAGTGGCTAACATAGCATAATCAGAGAGAGCTTTCTCCATCATACAATATATTTTAAAATGAATTGCATGTCATTTAGTCATCCTGTTTTTATTAATATGATATTCTAATATTGATCTAGATCTGCAAAGTGCAACAAGTCTCATACCAGCCACAGAGCGAACACACAGAGTAACGTTATAACAACTTTTAACACTCAAATGTATTTAGTATGATTGTTTTAACCATGTAAAACAGTGCTGCGTTATCCCACATACGCAACGAGCAGAAAAGAGCAAAAGATCTGAAAAAACCCACACATTTACCCGCCCAAAGACCCTCCCCTTGAAGAAATCAGGACAGAAGTGGTTGAAAGTGGACAAAAGAGACGCATTAAAACACTAGGGGCCAGATTTACTAAACAGGGAAAATTAGCGTGAGAGCACTATAATCCCATAAAAGCTCATCGACGGGAGTGGAAAGTTCTGCGCGTGATCTAAAGGACACAGACGCAGCCGGATCATTTCCAACACAATCTACCAAGAGCAGCGCAAATTAGCGTCTGGCTTAAGACGTGCTTTTTTGGGTGTTAAATAATGGCGCAAACACCAGTAAATTGATGAGCACAAACCTTAGTAAATCAGCTTCTGCGTCTGAAAGGGAAACTCCTACAAATGCATATGCAAGAAGGCCAGACGCACAAATAACTGTGCCCATGCCTTTTCAGTATCTTTAGTAAATCCTGACAGTAGTTTTTAAAGGCAAAAGAGGCTTTGCACTGGCGCAAGTTGTTAGTAAATCTGACCCCAGGTGTAAACGGAAATGTGTCTGCCTCGTCTACTTGTGATCCGATCGACCAAAAAGCATCTTAATACCAGCTGTAAACTGGGCCTTTTTGCCCTTAAATTTTTTCCGACTGTTTCCCATTGTATTTCCTGTACTGAGGTATTTGTTGTTGTTTGTTTTTTCTTGTGGAGATGGAGCATCCAAACATCAGTGTTCTTCAGAGAGAGAATTTTATATGGAATCTCGCCAGCGTTCCGCTCTTGAATCAGTATATCCATGTGATGGATGCGGATCCTGTACAAAGTGTTGTTAAAGCCGTTATTGAGCAGTACCAGATCCAAGTTATGCCAAAACTACCATTGTTCCGCAAGTGTAAGACATTATTTTAATTTAAAGTATTTCACTCCGAAGTCAACGCAGTCCTTATAACATTTTCATTGCATTGCAGGCATTAACCATGGAGACTTCAATGACCACAATCTCTTGGTGAAACCTGATGGACTCTCAAAGTACAAGATCTCTGGGATTCTTGATTTTGGAGACATGAGCAGTGGGTATTTCATATTCGAGCTGGCCATAACTATCATGTACATGATGATTGAGAATCCCAATCCGGTCGACGTCGGAGGGCCAGTGGTGGCGGGATGGGAAAGCGTTTTTCCTCTCAGTGAGGCAGAAAGAGACTCGCTGTATTTGCTGGTTCTGTGTCGGTTCTGCCAGTCTCTGGTTCTGGCCCGGCACACTGTGATCCAGCAGCCAGAGAACGAGGAGTACTTGATGACCACCGCCAGGACAGGTGTGCGGCACCTGTGTCGTCTTTGGGAGCTGGGTAAAGAGGAAGTGGAAAGAATATGGTTCCAGAGAGCTGCACAGTTCAGCCAACCTTGACTGAGCACCGCTCCAAAAATATATGCAATAAAGCCAAATCTATCAATTTTTTTCCATGGAAGACAAATAGTGTTTGAAATAATGAAAGTATTGAGGACTGTGACTGTCAAGCCCCAAAATGGCAAGAAAATTACCATAAAAGTGTTCCAAAAGTAAATACTTACAATCAGTGATGATGTCAAATGGTGACTTTGGTGGAGGGGAAGGTTTTAGCGCACACGTGATATGAACCATGCACTTTTATGATATTTTCATGGTGCTTTTGGCTCTTTTTGGAAGCCACTTTCATTATATCGTCGCTGTCGGGTGGAAACCTCGTATCTCCAAAAACGCTACTTTTCAGGAAATGGAAAAAAATACTCTATTTTTTAAAATAATTAAACACTGCACCGTTAAAGTTGATATTGTGGCTTTAAATGGTCAGACACTTGGATGTGTCATTAGATTTACCGAAATTAAGCTCAAATGGAGTTTAGAATTTGAGTATTTTGGACATGCATGTTTTGTCCGTCATTAGAACAGCCACATCTGAAGCAGTAAGTGCATTCATTACGTTTTCATCAATTTGCAGGTTATAAAGTTTATCGTCGCTATGTGGGCACTGAGTTTTCACACAGGCTTTTTAAGACAGTATTGGCTATGATTCGATGACAAAAGCTAGACTAAGACACTCCTTTCTGCTCCTCAAATACATAAAACGTTAGTCTTATATATATATATATATATATATATATATATATATATATATATATATATATATATATATATATATAGAAAACGCTGTACTTATTCAAAGACCCAGTTCTTTATTTTCCATTGCATTGCAAACAAGCAAAGACGGTCCAAACTGTGTGCGGCAATTCATTCATGATAGAGGCGGGCGGAGTTTTGACTGACAGTTTCAGGATCCAGTGGAGTTACGAGGTTTAGTCACAAGCTCTTTTTAATACATTTAATTGATTAAACTTTTGCAAAACCCACAGACAGACATAAAAGGTGACCAATAGTAACGATTTATGGAAATAAATAACGAAATATGGAGATACAAGGTTTCCACCCGATAGCGACAATATGGAAAAGAGCAACCAATACATTTCTTCATACCAGTCATGGTTTGGAGCAAAATAAGCACAATAACAATTTTAAATTTGAGATAAGCTAGCACTTTAATGAAAATGCAATATTTTCCTTGATGTCATTAATTAGTATTATTCATATTTAATGAAAACCTTATACATGAGATGAAATGGTATTGGATATCTTAAGAATAATGGTAGGATTACTATGACACTTATACTTAAAAGCACAAAACCAATTTATTTTGTTATCCAGTGATTTTTTTCTTTTTTTTCCTTTTCTTTCAAGGTTAAGATACACACATTCAAATTTGAAGAGAAATCAAGATTATTGTATTAGTTTTATTGTTTGTTTGATTAGTTTTTCATCTATAATCTTATTCGGTGCCTTTATTTCATCCAAGAATAAATGAAGCAAACGAAAGTATTTTCTACAAAACAGAACATTAATACTGCAGAATTCATAGAGTATGATCTCACAAGTATTATGTATGTACTGTATATCATTATGACAGAGTGTGACAAAAGGCCCCATAAACTTTTATGGACTGCCTAGTCTAATCTTACTGCTCAAGGTATGAATAAACAAACGGCTGACTGCAGCATTTTATCTGATTGGTCAAAGGTCTTTTTTACGGCACAGATCATGTGTTATTGAAACGTCATGGTTTAATTCATACTAAAAAGTGCACTTGAACTAACTGATAATGAACAATCTTCCTTGTTGATGGCTGAGTAACACAGAACTTATGACAAAACACGAGCATAAAGGTCTCATAGACTTCGGAGCCATTTTAATTGGTTTAATGGTTTACCAGGACACACATTGAAAGTTGCTTTGGATAAAAATCAAATGGAATTAGATACACTGACCAATCAAGCATACAAATGAAATGTTATACCAAACATCACGTGATTGTCCAGATGTTGGTCTGTTTTAAAAGAACTCTTGATTGTGTAGAGGTCTCAGGGGGAGGGGTTAAGAAATATCATGTAACTAAATACTGAACCCATTATTTTGGAAACTGTTTCAGGCCAAGTGCTCAGAAAAAAAGACTCATTTCATGCTTCTCAGATGTCAAGAAAAGCTTCACAAGCAACAATCCTTTAGTAATACAGCATACAGTAATACATATTCTCTCTACTCTGCAAACTTGTAGTTTCCACATCCTGTGGCCTCCATTGTCATTGTGTGGTAAAGTGCATCTATAGTCAGTCAGTTACTTTGTATGGTTCCCCAGTATCTGTTCCTCACTGATGATGGCCACAGCATTTGCTCCTGTTGTTTGCTTGCTTTGGAACTGAGAAGTGAGCAGATGGCATAGAGGAAACATGTATTGGCATATCACATAACAGATCATATGCATATGAATGAAAAATGAACAGAACTGGGCTTAAATTTCACTGATGGTGTTTCTGATGTGCAGCTACTGTGCCTTATATTAGCCCATCTACATTTCTGTTAAAAAAAACTAACAATAGAGTCACATTGCACATTTTCAGATATACACATTATAGCCACGTTTCCACCAAAATTACCCGGAACAATTTGTCCCAGGAACTCCCCCCTCCCAGACCTGTTGCTGTCTGCGTTTCCATTGCGGTCTAAAGTACCATGAAGATTAGTCCGGTGACATAGGACCACGCGTGACTTTCCAGTTCCCGCTGGATTTCGTCCTCCACATATAAGCTTAATAAAGCCTGAACCTCGTCATCGGTTGTATTTTTTAAGCTCTATTGTTGATTTGAATAGCAAACAACTCTTACGGCACGCACCGCAACAGACACTTACATGGTCTGTTACAATGGTGGTTGAAATAAAATGCTGCGTAAATCAACCAATCAGCATGTTCAGCGCTCAGGTCCCACCCCCGAAAGTTCCTGAACTTTGAGAAATTACTACCTCGCGAGCAGGGACTTTCTGAGGGGGAGATTTTTACCCAGGACTTCATTTAGACCCTGGTTCCTGCAGTCGAAACACACCGAGTACCAGCCCAAAGTCCCTAGTTCCTGGGGAAAGTTCTTGCGGTGGAAACGTGGCTATAGATATACAGGGCCGTCTATAGGGTGGTGCAACTGTCCAAAAAATGTATTCTCTTGATGGAAATAACATCACAAGATTAATTTCCATCAAGAGGTGCATCAGTTTTTGGTCCAGATCTTGTATTGTCAATGCAAGAGTCCAGCACTCTGTAAAGTCTCCTCCAGCACATCCCAAAGACTCTCAATGAATTTAAGCTCTGGACTCAGAGGAAATGATCCTTCATGCTCCTCACAACCATTCTCTCACAGTTTGAGCTGATGAATCTTGACATTGATGAATCTTGACATTGCTAGAAACATAACCAATAATCATCCAATCATAGACTTTTAAGCATTTGTCTATTTACATCCACCTTTTTTTTTGGACGGGTATATATACAGTGGGGAGAACAAGTATTTGATACACTGCCGATTTTGCAGGTTTTCCTACTTACAAAGCATGTAGAGGTCTGTAATTTTTATCATAGGTACACTTCAGCTGTGAGAGACGGAATCTAAAACAAAAATCCAGAAAATCACATTGTATGATTTTTAAATAATTAATTTGCATTTTATTGCATGACATAAGTATTTGATCACCTACCAACCAGTAAGAATTCCGGTTCTCACAGACCTGTTAGTTTTTCTTTAAGAAGCCCTCCTGTTCTCCACTCATTACCTGTATTAACTGCACCTGTTTGAACTCGTTACCTGTATAAAAGACACCTGTCCACACACTCAATCAAACAGACTCCAACCTCTCCACAATGGCCAAGACCAGAGAGCTGTGTAAGGACTAAAATCAGGGATAAAATTGTAGACCTGCACAAGGCTGGGATGGGCTACAGGACAATAGGCAAGCAGCTTGGTGAGAAGGCAACAACTGTTGGTGCAATTATTAGAAAATGGAAGAAGTTCAAGATGACGGTCACTCTCCCTCGGTCTGGGGCACCATGCAAGATCTCACCTCGTGGGGCATCAATGATCATGAGGAAGGTGAGGAATCAGCCCAGAACTACACGGCAGGACCTGGTCAATGACCTGAAGAGAGCTGGGACCACAGTCTCAAAGAAAACCATTAGTAACACACTACGCCGTCATGGATAAAATCCTGCAGTGCACACAAGGTCCCCCTGCTCAAGCCAGCGCATGTCCAGGCCCGTCTGAAGTTTGCCAATGACCATCTGGATGATCCAGAGGAGGAATGGGAGAAGGTCATGTGGTCTGATGAGACAAAAATAGAGCTTTTTGGTCTAAACTCCACTCGCCGTGTTTGGAGGAAGAAGAAGGATGAGTACAACCCCAAGAACACCATCCCAACCGTGAAGCATGGAGGTGGAAACATCATTCTTTGGGGATGGTTTTCTGCAAAGGGGACAGGACGACTGCACCGTATTGAGGGGAGGATGGATGAGGCCATGTATCGCAAGATCTTGGCCAACAACCTCCTTCCCTCAGTAAGAGCATTGAAGATGTGTCGTGGCTGGGTCTTCCAGCATGACAACGACCCGAAACACACAGCCAGGGCAACTAAGGAGTGGCTCCGTAAGAAGCATCTCAAGGTCCTGGAGTGGCCTAGCCAGTCTCCAGACCTGAACCCAATAGAAAATCTTTGGAGGGAGCTGAAAGTCCGTATTGCCCAGCGACAGCCCCGAAACCTGAAGGATCTGGAGAAGGTCTGTATGGAGGAGTGGGCCAAAATCCCTGCTGCAGTGTGTGCAAACCTGGTCAAGAACTACAGGAAACGTATGATCTCTGTAACTGCAAACAAAGGTTTCTATACCAAATATTAAGTTCTACTTTTCTGATGTATCAAATAATTATGTCATGCAATAAAATACAAATTAATTATTTAAAAATCATACAATGTGATTTTCTGGATTTTTGTTTTAGATTTCGTCACTCACAGTTGAAAAGTACCTATGATAAAAATTACAGACTTCTACATGCTTTGTAAGTGGGCAAACCTGCAAAATCAGCAGTGTATCAAATACTTGTTCTCCGCACTGTATATATATATATATATATATACCCATAGCCAGCTATGAGGTCACCAAGGTCCAGTCCTCTGTATTTTTCCGAGTTGTATATAATAAATGTGAAATAATTTACTAATATAGTATTAACTCTACTTTAGTGCTGCAAGGATATTGCACAGTACCAAGATCTTCTCATCTGAGCTGCCTCAGCGGTCTGTCATCGCTCGTCAATGTCAAAATATTTGAGATGACCAATCAAGTCAAAGTAGGCGGGCTTTATGTTCACAGAAGCTGCTGAGTGTGAATTCAACGGTCATAAAGTGTGAGATGTAAGTAGCTGAACTAAACATTTTATATTTGACAGCTGTTTTAGGATAGAAAGGTAAACGACCAACAAAAATAATCGGGCAAACTAATAAAATTTTGTCTAATTTCGCTTATAATTTATGTGATTCATGTAATGAAATAATTAGTAACTGTCAGTGTGAGAGGACAAGAAACATTAACAAAGCTGATTTCATCAGATTAGGCATAAGATTAATAATGAATGTGTACATATTGTTAATGAATTTAATACATTTATTATATTTACCTAGCGTTCGTAGCCTTCAGTAAATTAACTTGTCTAAGAAAAGGCTTAATAAAACATACAGGCTAAACATCAGTTGACCGTATGTTTACTTTCTTCACTGACGCAGATGAAAATGAAGAGACTATCAGTCAGAGCTCGGCTTTAGGAGGGGAAGAGACAGGGCAAGATAAGGAGGATGAGAGAAGAAAAAAAAGAGTGATGTCGATGAGGAGAGAGGAGATATTGACAAATAATCTGCCCACTGACATTTTTTTGGCCTTAAAATGCACATATGTAGATCAGAGAAATCAACATTTTAAGCTGCACCAGGTGTTTTCTCAACCAAGATTTCACCCATATTTTTTTTCAGGAGAGCCATCAGGAGAGCCATCTGACGCCGCCGATCATCCTCCATATTTGTTTTTCTTCTGAAGTCACGTTTGATCATGTGAGTTTCTGTGAGATCTCGTGTCTGTGGAATTGCCACTGTGAAATCGTTACTACAATCGGCAGGTGTGTGGTATCATGGTCTGGACGAATCGTCTAGTATCCCAGTATCATCTGGAATCCACATGTACCAGATGTGGGCTGGATCTGGGCCGACACTATGTTGGGATGCGTGTATGCATTCGGAGGATTATAATCGGTTGAAACTGTCCTTATGTCTGTGGTCTCCCATGGTTTTAAAATCAGTTAAATTTTGAAAATCGTCTAGTGTGTCCCATGACTATATCTATAATCTCTATATCTTATTGTCAGTGCTGGCTTGCTGTGATACCTTTAGCTTCGGGGTGTTTTATATTTTCATTCACAGCAGTTAGAAACTCTAGTGAGCAGTATGATAACTTGTTTTTCTATTTTGTCCAACCAGGTCATTTATGAAAGTAATGTATCATTTATTAAACCAGGCTGCAGTGTAGTTGATATTGAGTAACTTACATTTTAGACACAATATGCCAGTTGTTTTGTCTTTATGTTCCATCAGTGAAAAAAAGTTCCAAACGAAGCCAACGAATCAACCAGAATCTCCAGAAACAAGCTTCCATAGCGGGGTGTTATTACAAGCAGGAAAAAAGTCCCAGTTATCTCAAGACTGTTGGAAAGCCACTCAGCAAATCATATGCGGTGATGTTCTTCTTGCAGAAGACCTTTGAAAAGTAGGCAACCTAATAATGTCTTAATTTACGAGGAAACAAAACTTTATACCCCCTGCATTGCACATCAGATGTCATCCCACTTCTGTTTATGCCAGTAAGGTCCTAATCATGCTGCAGCAGAACTGATGCTTGAATTAATAATTCAGAATCATAAAACCTTTGATCTTTTGCTTCATGTATGGGCTGCAACAGTTTCTCCATAATCATCTCAGGAACAATCAGAAGTGAGAAAACTAATAAGGGTTACATTTGATGTGTGTTTAAGTGTCCAGCTAATTTAGCAGGGCATTGTAAGAAAGCTAATGGCTAAACAGCATGGTTGTATATTGAAAAGAATTGTGAGAAATACTGTGACGGACACAAAGACACTGCAGAAACTGATCCACTTACCCTCCATTGACTGGGGCTCATTGAGTCTTATATAATTTCCTGGTCTTTGCATCGAATGGTGATGTGGCACAAATTATCCCAGTGCCAGATCACAAATGCCTGTGTTTTGATATACTGAAACCATATTGACTGAACAATCTGGGACGTCCTGCCTAGAGCCAGATTGCAGCTGGCAGGCCGCAGTTATTACGAAGTTAATACTCCATAATGAGTCCCGGCCAAGGCTCAGAGGAGCCTGGAAGACTTGAGTTAAAACATGATGAGGACAGATATTGGACGCTTGGACAATTGCCTGTTCCTTGTGCACTTTGGAGCCAAAGGCCCGTTTGCGATGGGGATGACCAACCATTAAACAGACAAAGAACAGAGAAATAATAGCGGTAATTCACAGGGTTTGAGAAAAACGTTGAGATTTGCTGTGAGTGTTATTAGAAAAATAATGTGAAAAATTTGCTATAATGAAATTGCCAAAATTGCAAATCAAAAGAGAAGGACCGCACTAACATTACATATTTCCTTTCTGCTCTTTGAGGAGGATTTTATTAGTAATTTCATCAGTTCCACAGACAGACGTTTCATTGCTTAAAGTGAAAAAATGTGAGATGGAAGGAAAAATGTATGCTTTTCATAGTCAGTTCAAGTCATCTTTAAGTTGATGTTCAAGTTCTGTTCTTAGTCAAGCCACGTTCTAGTCATCGTCTTGTTTTGTTTATCTGTATTTTGTTTAATAAACTGCACTTGGGTTCTGCACTTCGCCTCAGTGGGCATTGCGTTACAGAAACGCCAGACCTACCATGAACCCAGCAGTTGCCCTCCTGCGTTTACTCTGGAGGCTTATGTAGAGGACTTTTGTGGACTGTGTAATGAGGTGGGATTTAGCGAAGTTACCCTGAAAGGCATCTTTCGCAATGTCCTTAATGACTCCTTGAATTATTTGATGTCTGAGAGTAGTGATTTAAGGACTTTAGCCGAATACATTGACTATGCCTTGTTGTTATGTGGCTCATCATTTATTGTGGGAATTGTGGACGAGGGAACCGTGCAATCCCGCAGTACCCATCACACCAGAGCGTTATGACCACCACATGCCATGACTGCCACGCCAGAGCCTCTTCACACCATGACCGCCACGCCAGAGCCTCTTCACGTCATGACTGCCACGCCAGAGCCTCTTCACGCAATGACCGCCACGCCAGAGCCTCTTCACATCATGGCCGCCACGCCCGAGCCAACGTACAATTACTGAATTGAGCTCTCTTTCTCGTCTTTCCGTGCTTGAAATACACATAAATACACAAAATTGTGTGTAAAAAATGTCCATTTTGGTGAGTATTCACATAAACACAGTCAGTTATGTCTTAAGTAAACGTAAACAGCTGGGAGAATATCTGATGTGTATTAGTGTATTGGATCCGTGCATTCGTCCTTAAAGTGACAGCAGCCTAATAAACCTTCTGCTGTCCGTCATTAATGTTAATCAAACAAAAAATAAAGAGAAAATCACTCGACTGAATAACTTTAAAAGCTTTAATAATAATAGTCTGCTTGAAAGAATGAAGAATGTTGTATGCAAGTTATAAAGAATGCATCGTTAATTAAAAAAGCCATGTTCTTGTTTCTTTATGAGAAGTGGTTTTATTTCATTTTAAGATAAAGAAATGTTATATGTCACAGTGTCTATATTGCATGTTCACACCTTAATATCAACAAAGTTCTGTTTTGTGTTTTTAAGATGGTTTGAGGGTTACAGTGACCTGTGGAGTGTGATTTGATTTGCCATGTCAGCTGGAAACTTGGCCTTGTGCTAAAAATCATACTACAGGAACCTGACGATTCTGCTTATGCCACCCGTAATTAGAGGAAACTAGTGAAACCTCAACTGTGCTGTAATCCATTATAAGGGATTGGACACATCATTTCCAGGTGTTTCAGTGTGAGCTGTAAAATACATTATCACCATGGCGATAGAGCTAAGACAAGGGGAATGACATTTATTGGGGTGTATGTAGTGGCCTATGACCAGAAACACAGAAACCATCATGCTTCACATCACAGTGCCTGCCCTTCTCTGTTTTATATCATGTCAATCATGCAAATAATCCTAGTAAAATCACATACCACATTGTCCGGAACTATGAAAAATTATGTTTCTGAACTGTCAGTCCAGTTGATTATTTTATACTCAAAGTATCATATTCAATATGAATCTTTTTAAAGCTGTTTGGAATTGATTTGGGTTAACAATAGCTTTCATTTAGATTTTAAAGGTGCAAAAGTTATTTTTGCATTCACATTACAAAAGCTAACAAAGTCAGTATGAATCATGCTTTTTATATTAGGATGGAACTCAATCCTGTCATAGAGAACATTATATGCAGCTGTTCAATTTGCGTAAAGTAGTAAAACTAAGAAATAAAGGGAGTTTGAACCAAATCTTTTTTATGATTTATTTATTTATTTGACATACTGTATGATGTTATTAAAATAACATATTATTCAACTACTTTTAGTTTCAAAATATTTTTAACATTAATGGAGCTACATACATTGTATAAAAATAATTACAGTGTAGTGAAAGAATTTTTATTTTTATAAAACTAGCAGATTAACTTGTTTTTGTGTGTGTTATATAAAAGTGACATTAATTTTTTTTTTTTTTTTTTTTTTTTTTTAATTAAAACATAAAGAAGAAAGATATAAAAGGCAAAAGTGTGGTAAAATGCCTCCAGTCTGGAAGGAAAAGCCCCTGTATGGCAACATTTGTCCCCATATGCAAATACTTGTGATATATTAATATTTAAGTACATATTTAATCACAACAACCTTTTTAGAAAATTGTATAACAATTATCTGTTTATTTTATAACTTGTGATATTTTCTCACATATGCAGTGTAGAAGCAGCCCTGTGAAAATGTACTTTATTGTACTAAATGTTCACTTGTAGTGTACTTAAAATTTAAAAGTATATACTTGCAGATAATATAATATTAATGAAATTAAAGGCCACTTAAGTGTACTTAAAGAGAGCACACTTTCATGACTATCTTAGGTACACTTTTAAAAGTGTCAAATTAAAAGTTTTACTCTACAATATATTTTAAATCATCATGTTTTAATAATACTTTGTCATGCATTAAAGAAGTACACTTATTTTAACGTGTCGACTAACATTCTTCATACACGTCCACACTTAAGTATATTAATACATACTGTACTAATACATACTATTTTTTAAAAGTCTTCTTTTTCACAAGGGAGGATGTATGCTTCATTGCCAGGATATTTATTATTAGGCATTTGTACATTTCACCAAAGTCACACATATGGAAATTATTAGATTTCATGTCATTGTCTTCTGGTGTGTAAGTTTGGGCTCGTCCTCAAGCAGTTTGAGGGCTCAAACAGGGAGACTCCTAAAACTGTGCGATTAGTCATTGCGTCAGTTATTTGTAACACGTTTATGAGTGAGATGTGGCTGGTGTGAAGCTGCTTCAGACAATAGCTTGTTTCTGTGAGCCTCCCTGAGCGTCTGTAGGTGCTGACAGACTGATGGGCAACTATTGTTCTGCGGCTCAATTGGAGGAAGAATCACAATTCTCATGTTTTATTTCCCCCTCACTGTACATCCGTTCCTCCCTTTTTGCCTGATTTTACTCTTTCCTTGATTTTATTACAGTCTGCATAGGTTCATTTCTTCGAGACCCATTAGTAAAAAAAAGTTTTTTTTTCCTTATGCCAATTCCAACTCCAAGTGCTTTTCAACAAAATATACTTTTACACATGTATTGTTCTTCTAAACCAGCCACAGGCACTTTTAAATGGTTGATTTTTATAAAAGTTAGAATAAGTTGACATGTAGTTGCAAAGTTACTTATAGTTAATAGAATGAGATTCAATTCTAAAGTGGAGCATTGAAATAAAGCGTTATATTTTTATGTTTTTTTTTTTTTTTTGTCTTCATAATTTATTTCTGCTATTTTTAAATGCCTTTTATGTATAGATTTTACAGTTTTACCCAAATAATTTTTTTTTTCACAAATTATGACTCTCTTTTCAAGCAAAGTACAGTGTCAGAAGGTCATGAAATGAAATATAATGTATCTTATGTGTGAATGAAAGGGAAAAAACTATATATACATATATATATATATATAATATGTCATTTCCAATCAAGCTGTAAAGTCACCAAAGAATTGTGAAAATATTATTTAACTGTGTGTATTTATGTTATTTATGCTAGCTAATAAATTTGACAAAGGAGTGTCATTTTATTCCACAAATGTTTAAAATGTTCATTTTGATTGCAGAATGCTATTAAACACAATATATGATTTAAAATGTGGAAATGTTATTTGTTCATGACTTTCAAAAAAAAAAAAAAAAAAAAAAATGATATGCGTATATAACCACTGTTGGACATTGTTAGCAGACTAATTAATTAAACTGTAATTAACGAGTGTGAAAGTGTCAAAATTTAATTAATGAGTGTGAAAAGTTAACATCCCTAGCAGAAGAAAACTCTATTATAGGATATATTTAAACATAGCAATACAACACAGAGTTTTCATTTGGTTTGTTTCAGACTCAGTCCACTAAGTGGCAGTGTCACGACATGATTCACGTGTTGAACTAGAACTGTACATAAGGATACCGAGAGAGGATCTGTCATTTTTGCCAACACATACCACAGGCAGCTAGGAACAATTTGTAATAACATTCATGTCTGACTGAAAGCAAGTGAACCTA
Source organism: Coreius guichenoti (assembly GCA_039654105.1). NCBI lineage: Eukaryota > Metazoa > Chordata > Actinopteri > Cypriniformes > Gobionidae > Coreius > Coreius guichenoti. The sequence continues at coordinate 31,107,524 of CM077192.1, read as the reverse complement.
ATGAAGTGTCTGACAGTAAAACATGATATTAGATACTGAGACAGATCACACTATTAAAACAAAGGGTCTACTTACACTACTTTTTTTGTTACATTTATTTTAAGGTGATGTGTAGTTACACAAATAAGTACTGAGTAATGATTAACTACATGTACTTACTATAAGGTTAGGGTTTAATATTGGATTTGTTGCTTGTAATTATGCATAATCTACTCTTATTACTATAGTAAGTATATGTAACTACTACACAATATATTTTTATTTGTATGCCATGCGTGGGGCTGTGCACTACTATACTTACTGGTGAATTATTAATTTTAAATTATCTGATGGTATGAAAAGCTAATGTAGATGACTTAAAGGAGAGAGCGTGTGAATATTGAGTGTGTTGTGCATTTGTCTGTGAGTTTTTGTGTGTGTACATTGGGGTGAGGGGAGAACTTCCAGATGTGGTGTGGGCAAACTGCCTGTTGGGACCAAAACACAGGAACTTCCTCTGACAGCAAAGATTAATCAAAACCCAGGGAATCTTTTCATGAAGCGCACAGAAAGACAGTGAGAAAGTAAAATTTCCCCTCCCACCTGAAAAATGCAACGTATGGTAAAGCTCGCACTTTTTTAAACCATTGAAATACACATTAACTGCTTTTGTTGCTCATGCGATTTGTCATGATCTGTCTTAAGCTGACGTGTGAATGATGAATTTGGCCTCTCCTAATTCTCCCAAATGATTTCTTTAAATTCCACATTTTTAACTTTTGAACTTTATCTCCTGCTTCCCATTGATAAGCCAACAAGCAGGCATCCCATTGCCACGGGTACATTTAAAGTAACAAACAGGCTTTTCTTCAGACGCCAGAGCCTGCTTTCTGGAGTTTGAACATGTCACCGGTGTGTGGGTTAGATGGTCCAAACTCCTACTACATCTAATTTAATCATGTAAGAACTTACCAAAAGTGTACCCACACAAAAAGTGTCCCACTTTGGAAAGGAAAGGTTATATTACTGCTATTTACTGCTGTTTTAGTTTTGAAACATTGGTTTTCCTCAGAATCTATTATAAAAAATGTTTTACAATCTTTACAATATTTGAGGCATATGCATCTATTGAACTTCAGCTTTACAATCCCAAAGACCTGAAACATCTCTTTTCTAGTTTGATTTTTAAAGTACATTTTTGTAAGTTTTTAAACTTTAATAAATAATATAGTACATTTTCAAGTTACACTTTTTTTTTTTTTTTTTTTTTTTAAATATGTAGTAAGAAGGTGGACGGTTACAGGGCTGACAGTTTTACAGTTAAAATGAAAAATACTTATACTTAATTAACATATACCAAATTATAACTCAAACTAAAACAAGTGCAATATTCAATATTTCACTGTAAAACTGCCAGCCCTGTTACTGTCCACCCTGTTACCTTTCTGAAGTAATTACAACTAATATTAAAATGTATTATTTTTGTTTGAAACTGCATAATTTTATTTTGTTGTGATATATGCCTTCAGAAAGGTAACAGGGTGGACAGTAACAGGGTTGACAGATTTGCAGTTCAAATTAATTATACCACACTGCAATCTAACTGTAATAATATAAACACTGTTAATGTCCACCCTGTTATTGTGCTATACTCATAATTACAGCAAATAATTAAATTGATTATTTTAGTTTGAAATTGCACAATTTTCATTTGTTGTGATATATGCAGTAACAGAGTTGACAGTTTTGCAGTTAAATATAATTATGCCATCTCAAAGTAAAATAACCAGTGCAATTTAACTGTGAAGCTGCCAGCCCTGTTACTGTCCACCCTGTTACCTTTATGAAGTAATTACAACTAATATAAAAATTTGTTATTTTGTTTGAAATTGCATCATTTTAATTTGTTGTATTATATGCCTTCAGAAAGGTAACAGGGTTGACAGTTTTGCAGTTAAAATGAATTATGCCACCTCAAACTAATATAATCAGTGCAATCTAACTGTAATAATTTAAACCCTGTTAATGTCCACCGTTACCTTTAATTACAACTAATATAAAAATGTATTCATTTAGATTGAAATTGCATCGTTTGTTGTAATATATGGCTTCAGAAATGTAACAGGGCTGATAATTCTACAGTTTTGTTTGACTTTACAAGCCTCGTTAACCACAAGATTAACACTCTTTTTCTCGAGAATATTGAAGCCAAAATTATCCTTATAATTATTGCTTCAATATTCTTCAGAAAAGGAGTTTTTCCCATAGCGTAAGCTAACTTACGCAATACGAGACTCTCGAGTACTCTCGAAAGGGAAAGTCTCGGTTACTAACGTAACCTCGGTTCCCTGAGAGAAGGGAACGAGTATTGCGTAACCCGCCGTGCTTTTGTGCTTAGATCAGGCGATCGCTTCAGTCGATTTATTGTTTTATTATTATTATTATTATTATTATTATTGTCATGAGACAGCAAGGTGACTCTAAGAAAGAATTTAATGCTGGTATTTCTGCATATATCCACTTTTAAATGATCAGTTGTTTACTAAACAAATCTTGGTAACAGGGTTGACATTTTAAGATCCTCCTACGGACAAACATTACAAAACATAAAATAAAGTGATAAAATGAGTGAAAGTCAACTTGTCCTTAAAGAGGCCACTTTCTAAAAGGATGATGAAGTCCTTATGCCAGCATTTTTTGTTTGATTTATGGAATAGTTCATTACTGTAAAGCGGAGGTGGGGTTGGTATGATAGGGTTGTCAATATCAGGGTTGACAAAAGTTGTCATCAGCTATTACTAACTGTAACTTGGATATTAACTATAATATTGTCATATAATAATTACACTTCAAGGGTTAGTCTTCTAAATATTATTACCAACTTTTTTGAGAAACTTTCTCAAAGTTTGCACTCAAATGCACCCTGTGCATATTTGGCAATGGAATGTCACTGATTGTAAATTGAGATAAATCACCTTATTTTATTTCAAATATCAGTTCTACGACAAAAGGCATTTGTATTTACAGTCAGGGAGCCACATGTGGGTTCATGCATGTAATAAGCTAACAGCCGTGAGTAATTTGTTTCATTTTGCGCTGCAATTAGGGGCCAAGCAACACAACCGGTGCCAGGGATCAGTTGGCGTTGTTTACTGGTATTGCTCTGCAAATACAAACATCTGCACTTAAATACAACAAAACTTTCATCTAATCAAAGAAAATCACAATCACATTAAAACATACAGTATGTACAGTACTGTTGCACAGAGCAAATCACTTAATAATTACAATATAAGAGAGGTGAAGTTTTTTTGTGCCTCCATTTTTCAAGAAGTTATATTAATATTCAGATTTCTGAGGTTATTTACTTTAATTAAGGGCATCCAATACAGACCAACAAATAGCTGATGTCAAATTTACATTTTATAATAAATGAAGGCTTATTAGGTTATTTTAATTATGGAGAAGAACCCTCCCCCCTTCTTAAATCACATGCATTTGTGACCTACATCATGACACTGTGTTCATCAACGCATATTAAAATTTAAAAGCTATTAATGCTAAAAAATTAAAAATGTTATTTTTTTTTAAAATTCAGTTGAATTTGCATTTGACCCCAAAAGTGAAAGAAATTATATACTTGCATGAATGCAACAATAATTTACATGATGAACTAGAATATTTTTAGGGACTTTTTATCATCATACACAACGAAGGAAACTGGTAACGGTGAAGTAATTCCTGCTTGTTGTAGGGCACACAAACCCAGTTGCTCGTGTCACGTACCCGTCACAAGGCCAAGCGGAGCTGAAACTGGACTGCTTTACTCCCACAGGACACATCCTGCGCTCCACGGAAAAGAGGCCCAGGTCAGAGGTGATGGATGTGGGATTACTTTAGCACAACTGCTTTGCTAGCATTTGTTTACTTGACTTACAGGTTGTGGTTTTAAGTGGCCACTGATTCTTTGTGGCATTATGAGGATATTTGGATCCTAATTGTCATTTTCAATTAGAATTACAACTTCAATTTCTACTATTAAAGGGTTAGTTCAAGCCATCCTAGGTGTATATGACTTTCTTCTTTCAGCCAAACACAATCAGAGTTATATAAAAAAATATCCTGGCTCTTCCAAGCTTTATAATGGGAGTGAATGGAGGACGAAATTTTGAAGCCCAGAAAAGTGCATCCATGCATCATAACAGTAATCCATATGGCTCTGGGGGGTTAGTAAAGGCCTTCTGAAGCGAATCGATGGGTTTGTGTGAGTAAAATATCCATATTTATAACTTTATAAACTATAATCACTGACTTCCGGTAGCGGCCATACGCGAGTCTAGTTCCGACGGAAGAGTGACCTTTGACCCGACGCATGACGAGTGACCTCTGACCTGATGCATCATATATCACATATTTTTACCATTTTGAAATTGGACATTGTGTTCATTCTTTTAATACTTTAAATTTTTTTAGCGGGCTCCTCCCCTAGTGGGCGGTGTCAGGTTTCATATTACAAAAAGTATTTTAACTATTTTATAATCAAAACCTTTTCTAATCTTGACAAAACGCATATCGCTGGAAAGGTCTGATTCTCAAGGTTCCATATTTGGTGACTGTTTTGTGATAGAAGTGATTTTTGGACGGAAACCTATAAATTTGTTACAGGAGAATGCATTAAAAAAAATCAATGGAATGTGTGTCACCCAGTGGCTATTTTTGGTACAGCGCCTAAACAAAATCTCATGGGAACTTCAATTTTTTTTGTGATATCAACTTCAAATTTGGAACACAACTTGGTTAGACATATGGCTTTGATTTTATAGTAATTTTAGAGTAAAAATTATTTTGTTAAATATATATTTTATATAAAATATAAAATGTTTAGTACAGTACATTTCATTTACAGTAAATTTAATCTTCCATAACTTTTCCGTCTTTCATATTTTGAAGAGCTTTAATCTTTAATTGCTGAGTGTATTCTTTAAAACAAGACCAAACTCTATATTACAAAGCATTCTTGAATTACAGCCATTTGAGTTTGGATAGTGCATTTTCACATCTATTCTCAAAAAGGGGGCTCACAGTTAAGAGGTTAATATAACTCTGATTGTGTTTGTCAGAAAGAAGAAAGTCATATACACCTAGGATGGCTTGAGGGGGAGTAAATCATAGGGTAATTTTCATTTTTGGGTGAACTATCCCTTTAAGCAGCTCTCCAGCGCATGTTTTTTACTTGCGTCTGACCTCGCCGGACTGAACAGAAGAAATGAATTTCCACATCAGAGAAGGCCACACTCACCTATTACATAATCGCCATGGATCAATAGCAGTTCAGAAGAGTTTACCAGCTTAAGCAAACTTTTCCTGAACTGTTTCGAAATTCAAAAAACAAACTCCAAACTAATGTTTTGGCCTGATTTTGGTCGAAATGACACCACACTAGTTCTTTCTTTGATTTAGTTTGAAGTATCACTCAGTGAGGCTACGTCTACGTTAATCAGCATCCAATGGAAAATGACTTTCAAACTGTTTTCGTTCTCCGTCCACACCAGCATTTACAAGCCTTTTCTAAAAGCTGAACGAAACGTCAGAAAACGTTTAAATCATCGTACTATGCACACGTAAAATATAATAAAAGCTCACTGAGATGATACTGAGAGACCAGACATAATAAAGTTCTCATGTTATTCGTCTGGCGCAATCATTTTATTGGCAAAAGATTGTACAAAATAGCTATCTTTTCATCTTTAACAACACTGTGAAAGTGATAGCACATAGAGACATATGGGAACAACATGCATCATCGTTTTCGAATACCTCTATTTTTACAGTCCACATTACAATTTCAGTTCCATCCTCTTGGGAGAGCGCCTTCAAAAAGCTCAGCTTTTGCAGGACAAAATCCCGTCTTAGTGCGGATGGAAGGCCAAAACAAGATGTTTTTTTTAAATGTATGGGGATTGGTGTAGACTGGGTACGTTTACATGACGCTTATGGAGACACGCTTGCTTTTCTCACCACAGCCATTGAGATGTGTGGATTTTTATCAGTTCAAACCACTGACTGTCTTCTCGGGTCTCCGGATGCTTGTTTGTCGGGCTGTCCCTGCTCCGTTCTGGCCTCTTTCCCAACACTGTTCCATTGTGCCTGCTGAGCGCCAGGGTTTGGATTACAGAGAAACTGGAGCTGTGCTAGTGTGCAGCGTTCCTGAACTCACCAGAGGACTACAGCTTCTTGTTATGATTTCCATCAGGGCTCTTTCGGACTGGCAGGATCTCATCTCTCTGAACATATACCCACCAGCGGCCGCTCTGATAACCCTTGGCTTCTTTTCTCTGCTCTTTTATAGCTCAGTGAGACGCCACTAGAGCAGCTCTGTTCATGTGTAAATGACAAAGCTTTGTGATTTAACAGCCAACTCAGCACTGAACAAAGTGCTTTGAGTATACATGATTTAATCATGCACATCAGTTCCAGCAAGTTACATCAACATCTTTTATTCCTCTCAGTTAAGTTCAGTAATTCTTTGTTCATTTATTCACGTAAAATTTTACATAATAAAACAAATATTTTGTAAGCGACCCAATGAAGTAGTCTTAGTGATACAGTATGTGTCCTTAGCATTATTAGTTAGTTAGTACACAGTTATAATCACTATAATAAGTACAAGTTGCACCTACATGTTAACTAAGTATTAGTTAAGTAAGTACTGCTGACTATAAGTATCTTTAGGTTACACTTTATTTTAAGGTGTCATTGTTACAGTGTAATTATATATTTAAGTACTGAGTAATAATAAGGCAGCGGCTATTTACACTAAGTGCAAATAGCTGTAGATGCAATTTACTAAGTGAAAATAGTGATATATTCTATTTACACCATGTAAAAGTAGCAGTTCTTTGCAATATGTGTAAATAGTAATTACATGCAATTTATACTTTATTTTGACAGATACATACTATTTGCACCTCAGTATTGTTGTACATTAACAGGATGCAATAATATCATAGAGTGTAAATGATTATATTTATTAAAATTATTAAATGGATGCCGCCTTAATGGAACAATAAAATCCCTCCCTACACCTACCCCTAACCCTACCCAATAAATGCTTTTATTATTATTAAACATTTCATTAGGCACTTTATTTCCACTTTTAGAACATTTTCTTAATTTTTATTGAAAGTAAATGCCTTTCTGATGTGATATGTGATGGGAAAAGGGAGAAGATTCGAACCCGTGTCGATAGCATCAAAACCTAGATCCTTAAGCCTTACACGCTGCTGACTGCACCACTGAAGACATTAAAATATGCATGTTTTTTAATCTTGTTTGGCTCAAACACGCATTGTTAGGCGGAGCTAGTGTGAATACTACTTACCAACAAGGCTCGCTATTTGCACTTGGTGTAAATAGACACTCCGTAATATTAATGAACTACATGTACTTACTATAGGGTTTGGGTAGGATTTGGGTTTGGTTGAGTGTTAGTTGCATGTAATTATGCATAATTTACCGTTATATCTATAGTAAGTACATGTAACATATGTAACAAGGACATTGTAAAATAAAGTGTTACCGTAACTTTACTACTACATGTAAAATTATTCCAATTACACCTAACCCTACCAGTCTACTAATACTCAACTAATACACTAATAAGAGTTAATAGACATGTAGGTCCATCAAAATAAAGTGTAAACAAAATAATAAAGAAAAAATAGTATTAACAGATGGGTCAGTTACATGATATTGACTTATTTTCGTACAGATCTACTAATTTATTAAAAAATATTACAAATATTTAAGCAAACACTTACATGATTACATCTCCTCTATGACAAGAAGGTTTTTAATTTCTAAATTAATTATATCATAAAAAGGACACTTGTAGACCCTTATGTCCCTTTGACCTTTTTATGACAAGACAAGGTTAGTTCAGGTTGTAAAATGTAATGTGGTGCGACTCCTAAAAATGCTATTCAATTCGTAAATAATAATTCTTGAAATTTGTACAAATGCTTTGCACCTTGAAAAATGATTTTAAAAACTTTTTGAAATTAATGAGATGTATTAAAGGTGTTGCCTTGGGAAATGTGTTGTCTTTTTACTTGATGCTTAAACTGCAGGGTCATTAAATTTAAACTTTTCTTTTAAAATGGTTTGAAAGTTATTCAAAACTATATCAAACCAACATGAATACAAAATCTAAGATTTTAAGAATATTTTGTGGATTGGTCATTATTATTAGGGATTGGTCTGCTGTAATAATAAACTTAATTCTACAATCTGATTGGATGAATGTTGTCCCAGGACCATGATATGGATCCAGATACACATTATATTTGGCAAAATCACCTTGAAGTCATCCTGAAATCATCGCTGCACCAAGCTACCACCACAGCACCTTATTTCCAAGGAGCAATAAAGAAGGTAGATGCTAAAAAACTCCAGTAAAAGTCTACATTCAGGATGATCTACTAGGGAAGAGACTGACGGAGATTAACAGATCATTTGCAGACGTTCCTCCAGGGAGTGATCCTGACTTGAGCGACAGCACATGTCTACCTGCTTTCTCAGCCGTTAGCCCCTGTTAACCAGAGGAGGATTTGTGTCTATACCAAATGATTAAAAACAAGCTGTCCACTTTGTTATGGTCATCGTTGACAAATCAAAGTTTCCGCTTAAGCCGAGGTCTCGCTTGAAGGATCCGCATGGGACATTTCCCCCCCTGATGTTTCTAGTAGAGTTGAGTTGACAGTTCTTATAAATGAACTGTTAATCCAAAACCTCAGAAAGCCTTGGCTGAAATCAATTACTCCTTTGAAAAAACTAGCTGAAGTTTTTTGCTAAACGGCCATATAATTCAAGCAATCACCAGAATCTGTTGTTTTGGAATTCAGGTTTGCATGCTAAATCTCGTTGCTTTCATTGAAACGTCTCCTCCTTTGCGTGTACAGATGAATTTGGGCATTGATGCCAAAACAGAACGGTTATATTTAGCCAAGGGAAGTTGCTTAAAATTGCCGTTCATTCATCCTCTGTAAAGTGTGACAGTAATTTGCACACTGTCTTCAGGGTCAAATTTGCGGCGCCTCTCAGTTTCAGAGAACAAAATGAAGCTATTGGCTCATCATGAGGTTTTGTTGACTGTCACTTAATTGAGACCAGATACGCAACATACTGAAGATCTTTCTGAAGTAACAAAGTCCATATGCGCACGTCATTATTTCTAAATACAGTCTGAATGGATCACAGTGGTGCTATCCTTGATGTTCAGACTCTCAGTAACATCAAATATTGCCTATGCTTAATGTGAGGTAGGAATGAATAGTGAACATTAAGGTCTTGTGATAACCCACACTCTTAAAAAGCTTCTAGAAGATGGTTTTTGCTGTGATGCCATAGAAGAACCAAAAGAACCTTTGAGCAAACAGTTCTTACTTTTCCACTAAAAATAATATTTTGTTCAATGAAATGGGTGTTAAAGGGGGTCGTATTGTTCTTTTCCACTTTTTCAACTTTGGTTTGAGCGTAAAAAAGATCTGCAAGGTTACAAAGCTCAAAGTCCACTCCAAAGGGAGATATTTTATTTAACAGAATCTACTTTCCAAGAACTACAACGAACGGCTCGTTTGGACTACAACACGTTTTTTTACGGATCTTGTGAAGTCATAATGTTACTCATTTAAATAATCTCCGCCCACGGAATACACAAAAAAGGGCCGAGACCTGGCTGAGCTGCTGCTATGTCAAAGAGACGCTGTTTTTTCCACCCTGTTTCCAAAACTCATTTGTTTGACCTTCCTAAGGCTGATGAACTTAGAGTGGTTAAAATTGATTTTAAACACTGTTCCTGAACATTATAACCCCAATATTTATCTGTGCACTGCACATTTTATGGAGAACAGCTTCCAGAACCACAGTGCAGCTACGCACAAAAGCTTCTCCTGAAACGGAGCCGTTCCCACTTTGTCGGGACAGTCTGTTGTTTGTGGATCACAACTTGTAAGTATGTCTTATTATTTGTAGTTGCGTTTTCTATTAACAGTTCCAATTATAAGTTTTATGTTTCTGCTATGATGTAAAGAAATGGCAAAGCTTTGCCTCCGCTCGCCTGCTAGTCAACATTAGTGTTGATTATGGTGTTTACTGTAGCTTTGGTAAACTCTTGCTTTTGTAAGACTGGATACACACTTGAAAAGCCTGATTTTCAGCCCCATTTGCTCCCCCAGGCGTTCAGCGTTCAACAGTAATATCCAGTGATGCAAACAACTCAACATTTTTAAGAAATGTCACCATTTTGCATCGTTTTGACATGACAGGAAACATGTTTAATTTTTTACATATTAGACATGAAGAGTGAATGTGTGCATATATAAAAAAAAAAAACATAATTTGCAAATAGTTTACTTCATGACAACAATAGACCTGGAACTTTTACCATTCTTATTTCTTTTTTTTAATTTCCTTTAATTATTTAATTCCTCTAAATAAACCAATAAGACCAATCACCCCCCCCCCCACCTGGGGGCGATCGAAACATTTTGGCTTTACTTTTCAGGGCTTGTGCAGCGCACTTGGGCGTGACATTTCCCAAACAAGCGCTAAGCGGTGCCAATCAAAGCACACTAGGCCAGCTAACCAATCACAGCACATTTTGTATTTCAGAAGGAGGGGCTTCATCGAAACAAATGGAGCGTTCGGGCCAGACTGGGGAGAGAGGTGCTGTAATAATGTAAAATATGTGAATTTGTGGTTTTTCTTGAACAATCAACCATGAAAGTATATTCTAGTACACCCCAAAAACAAAATCTAGACTTCGTAAAAGGGCATAATAGGACCCCTTTAAAGGTTCTTCATGGAACTGGCTTTCGCACCAGAGGAACGTTTTCATAGTTCCTAGAACTAATGGCGGAAGTACTCGTTTTTTGGCGTGTTTGCACTGCAGGACCTGGGGATATTTTATTTCTAGGAGCGCCTTTTGGGGAACTAAATTAGCTCCTACTTCAGAGTAGGGTCTGACCCAACACTATAGGAACTACCAGTGACGTATATGTGCGCTGATTGCATGTGTGGCCGAACGCATGCGAAACACCAGCATCCGCCATTTTTAAAAGTCATGTACACACAGAGTTTATAGCCTATATATGTATTTCTCAGCTAGCGATCACCACGCGGCAAACGCTATAATACTTTTTTGTATACCATTTACTTTCTTTGTTCAACAGTTCTATCTAATAACGTATAAGAAACGAGTGTTAAACTAATGAAGATGGAGAATGGGAGCGCTGTGTGCTCAGGCTCTTGCTAAGTCGTTCTCAGCGCCATCAAAATAAAAGTCCCGCACAACAACCAGAGCGGCAGGACGTAAGTGGCGGCTTATGTCACTCCAGAGTTCCTACTGGTGGTGCGAATGCAACAGGAAAACAGCCCTAGGGGAACATTCAGTTCTCGGGGAACCGCCCTGGTGGCTAGTTCCTATAACTGAGTTCCTATAACTACCCGCTGCGAAAGCCCCTAAAGATGCCAATAAAGAATAGTTATTTTTGAGATATGGGAAGTCCAACTAATTACCGTGAATCACCCTAGCTTGCTTCAGGGAGTTTTTCCTGCAGTTAGTGCACTATAAGTTGATTTGGACAAATTAGTCAGCTAAATGACAAATTACCGAAGGGAGCACCTACACTCAGAGTGGTAGGGTGGGGTAAACAGTGTGATCATTGCCATGAGGAAAAAAAACATCAATGTATGCAAGATTGATGCACCATGGTTAGCCAATGGGAAAAAAACACAAACCAGTGAAAATGTATATCAACCATTTATTGTCAACTCTGTTACCATTGTATTATTATCCCTTATAAATTATTTAACTATTCCATATTTGGTAATAGGGGTGATCTTAAAATGTCAGCCCTGTTACCATGATTTTACATTTTCATATAGTTGATAATTGAAAAGTGGATATGTGTAGAAATACCATTTCTCTACAAAGAAAACCCTGCTCCTGGAGACCCACTTGCCTGCAATACATTTGCGAATTATTGAAATATATGGGATTTTTCCTCCCATTTCATATTTTTTCCATCACCATGTCTCCTTAGGGGCTCCGCCCTTATGCAAATTAACCATGGTTTTATTATAGTGTAGTAGCCATATTTTTTGTCAGATTGATTACCATTTGTATAACCAAAGTTTTACCACAAATACCATGGTTAAACTATGGTTAGTGTAGCAAAACCATGGTTAATTTGTGGTTACCATGGTTTAACTATAATAACCATGTTTTTTTGTTTATTTTTGTAGTAAAACCATGGTTAATTTTCGTAAGGGCGTATTTTATGACTTTGAGCATGAGGCTTGCAATTGAATTAATCTCTAAAACCGTCAACTCTGTTACCTTTCAGAAGATATATATCTCAACATATATTACGATAAAGTTTGAAGACAAACTTTGGTGTTGGCTTGACAAAGTCATATCTGAATGTTTTTAGCATGATAGCATGTTTCTAGCTTGATTTAGCAAGTTGCTAACATGTTTCTAGCATGTTTTATCACAATGCTACTATGTTTTAGTATATTGTTATCTTGTTTTAGCAAATTTCTTGCATGGTTTAACACATTACTAGCATATTTTAACACATTTCTAGCACATTTTAACACATTTCTAGCACTTTTTGTTAGGCCAACATAATTAACTTGGCTAGAGATGGCAAAATGCAATTTTTTTTACACTTAGACACGTTACCCATCCAATAAAATGTTTAAAATCTTACAGAAAAGAGCTCATTTTAAGACACTAATATGTTGAGAAAGATCCTTCAGGATCATTTTGACCTCCCTGTAGACCCATAAACACAGGACATTTTGCAGACACCTTTATCAGCTTTTCAAAGCGACTGCTTCAGCCAAAGTCCTTCACCGATTTGACTCGTCACATGTTTCCCATTCAGAGCACTTTAATTCCATTGTGAAATATTTCCGTAAGCCTTTGATTCGAACCAGACACCACGAAGCTCTGCTTCAGAGAGGATCTGTACCAGTGTTTACTGCCCATCCAGGATTCAGGGCCTTCATTTTCCACCATTAAATCTTTCAAAAGCTGCATTAAAAGTTGTTTTACACTTCATTATTACAAATTGACCTCAAAAGCATGAAATGCAAGACAGAAATTAAAGCAGGAACGAGCAGGGGGGCACGGTTCTTTGCAGCGCTAGCTCGCTTTACATATTTAGCTCTTTTCTAAAAACACTTGAATGGGTAAATAAGGATCTGGTTTCATAGGATGCTACAGTGAACCTTGACCAGCGAGCCGTTCCATGGTGAAGCAGCAGAAATCAATTAAACGTGTTTGACCTGTTTGAGATCGCTGTCATGCACCGCTACAGACACCGGCCCAGGCAACAAGAGTATTCATTTCATCCTCACAGTCAAATATGATATTTCCCACAATTATATATTATGGATGGATGCAGTTTATAAAATGTAAACCATAGACATTTTTGTTTTCTATTCGATTGTTTTAGAGAATGTAAAAACAAAACAAAACAAAAAAGCAAATGAAATCAAACTTGTAATATGGCTTGTATTTTTTTCTTGTAAATGTTTCCCATGCCTTCATTATTTATATATATATTATTTGCCACTTTAAATAAAAACTCACATGGCTTTCATGTAGACATTAAAGTTTTACCCTCATCACAGATCCAGACTTGTAAATTATGAAAATTAATCATAAAAATATAAAATTTTTACTATTTCAATATTTATAATGTTCAAAAAAAAATTCTATTTTTCTAGCAGATTGTTACTCGTTTTAGAGAATACAAAAAAAAAAAAAAGACATAAGGAAACTCATAAAATCAAATCATACTGTAAAATCTGGCTAATATTCTAATATCTTTTTTCCCCCCATGCCTTCATTAATATTATTATTATTATTTGCTTTGCATAAAAAGTCAAATGTCTTTTAACATTTTTTCATTGTCTTTTATTATTATTGTTAGTATTTAATACTTTGCATAAAATGTCTTTCATGTATGATTTTAAATTGTATTCTTGTCACAGACAGACTTTCAATTGTAAAGCATGAAAACTCATAAAATGTTACTACATTTCTATACTTTTTAAACTAGTTAAATATTTATATTGTACAAAAATAATATAAAAATATATTGTGTTGTTCTTCCATGCCTTCAAAATATTTATGATAGTATATATTTATTAATAATATTTTACAATGTTTTTGCACAATAATTCATAATGACTTGATGATATATAACACTCAATGTGAAGTAATTAATATATTAAATATATAATATAGGGATTTAGTGACTTTATTCTTGATCTGGACCTGATGAAAGATGAATGAAAGAATTCTTCTGTGTTGCATTTGCATGAATTTCCACTGTTAGTTGCGAGTGTGAAAAGTGCGTTTTTAAGTGTCTATAGTTGACAGCATGTGCGATCTATATTGCAGTATTAATGCATCAGCGTTCATTCAAATGCATTCCAAATGTGAACCTGGAAAAGCAGCAGAAATGTGTGAAAATATGCCTCTGCGAAACTATGTCTGCATTTAAATTAAGATCCCTCTGAGATCACAATCTTCTTCTGCCAGAATGAATTCATTTTGCGTCTGAGTTTTGACAGATTGCGCTTCAGATTTGTTTGTCTTATTAAGCAGGCATTGCATCTGTCCATGTTTTTAAAGTGCTGACAATCACTTCAGCCGCTCAAGAAAAAGCCCATACGCCAGATAACATCAAACAAGCATGAAATCAACCAGCAATACTTTAGTTTGTTGATGCAAGTCCTTGTTAAAAATCCTTCCCCAATAAATCATGCATTATTAAACAGTATTGATTATTCAATAGGCAAGTTTCACTATTACTTTTGCTTATACTTTGGGTTATGCATTTTTCAAAACCCCTATGGACGAGGAATCTCATTTCAGTCAGTTTAATGTATTTTTATACAACTATACCTGCATAAAAATAAACATCTCAATATTCATCAGTAAGATAATGTGCAGTTGATCGTGATGTCTTGAATCGGATGGATCTTGTCCTGTTTTGTCTGTTTTTAAAGAGTTATGCAGTCATTGTAAGGATTTTGTGTGTATTGCACCCCTCGAGCGCTCCTTTTACACATTAGTGCTTGTGTGACTCTCAGATCTGCTTCCCAGGCCACATGTTTTGGAAGGAACATTCTTAATAAAGGCCATATTAATGCTAAATACACACCCTAATTTAATAAAAAATTATTAAGGGGGAAAATAATGTTGTTATGCAATAAGAGTCCTTTTAGAAACTGTTTCGGTGTATTTTAGAAAGATGGTAGAGTTACCATAGAGATTTTTCAAAACACAAGGTACGAAACACACGGTTTCTACTATTGTAATTTGGTTGTTAACAACAACAACAACAACAATAATAATTGAGTTGTTTTTTTTAATATTTCTTTCATAATTTTTTTTATATATTTTTAATAATAGTAATTATTATTACTGATAAAAAATATTTATAAAATTACTAGTACTACTAATAATAAGAAGTAAAAACATTTTCATTGATTTCATCATGTTGATTTTCAAAGATATTAAGCTCAATGAACATACAAGCAATGTTTATCCATAAAGTGATAGATTAACATTTTCAAGTGCTTTGTAGTTAAAAAATAAAAATAGTTATTTTTATTTTGTAGTTAATAATATTTTCTTTGTAATATTTAATAATTTTGTTAATAATAATACTACTGCTAATAATAATATTAACAATATTAATTATTATTATTATTAATAATAATAATAACATAATATTTATTTATTTACTTACAAAATATTTGAAAGTATTAATCTATTACTTTATGCATACATATTTTCAATCGTAAATTATGAAAATTCATCATAAAAATATTATTCAGTTTTTACTATTTAAACTATTTAAATTGTTATAATGTTCAAAAAATATAATATGTAAGGGCATCTTCTATCCGATTGTTACTCATTTTAGAGAATACAAAAAAGAAGAAAAAAGCTATTCAAATCAAACTTGTAATCTTATTATTATTATTATTATTATTATAAATAAATAAATATTTATTATGTTAATAATAATAATTAGTTATTATTATTTTGTAGTTAATAACATTTACTTTGTAATATTTAATAATTTTGTTAATAATAATAATAATAATAACAACAATATTAATTATTAGTAAAATAATGAACAAAAACATCATATATTTTAAGGATTACTTGTAATAATACATAAGAAAAAACTTTTTGATTGAGTTTAACATATTTGAAAATCAACATGACAATATCAATCAAAATGTTTTTTTCGTATGTATTATTACAAGTACTTCTTTAAATATATTATTTTTTCTCTATTATTATACTACTACTACTATTACTACTACTACTACTACTACTAATGACTATTATTATTATTATTATCATTATTTACTTACAAAGCATTTGAATGTATTAATCTATCACTTTATGGATGAATATTGCTTGTATTTTCATTGAGCTTAACATCTTTAAAAATATACAGATAATATACAAATAAAGTAATGGACTAATACTTTGAGATGTTTTGAAAGATGTGTTCTCTGAAATTGGTCTGACATGATGCCACTCACAAAAAAATGCTGGGTCGTTCCAACCCAAATTTTGGTCAAATATGGACAATATTTGGGTTCATTTTTTTTATTAAATTTTTAATCCAACGGTTGGGTTTGACTCATATTTGACCCAAAATTGGGTTAAAACAACCCAGCATTTTTTAGAGTGTATGATTAACTGTAACGTTTTAGTCCAAAGGAAGATGGAAAAAGGTTCCAAAAACGTTCCAATAACAAAAAGGTGTTTATTATATAAAACAAACCAAATGCATCCACAGATGAGCAGATAACGTGACAGCGTGTGAACAAAACAACACAAACAATCCTGGACAACGGATGAGGAACTTAGACATGCTGATGACATGACCACAGACAGGTGTGCTCGTTAATGAGTTTCCATGGTAACCAATGACGGAAACTAGAACAAAGGGAACAGTAACTGAAGAGAAACAAACTAGACCTCCATGAAACTAAACAGAGAATAACTGTAACATTAACTGTAACACTAATGCTGCTCATTTTATTTTTCCATTTTTAAAGGCTCTAATAGAGGTTTCAAACAGAAATATCTTATAGTCAAGAGCCAGTCCAAAATACCATCACTCAATAGATCTGGAAACCGTTTATATTCATTTATATCAAGTTGCTTGCTTTCAGTCCGTGACAGAAGAGCTCAGTGCAAACCCTGTTGTATCAACATATACTGTATTATATATCATCAGTGGCTGAGGTCACTGTTTGAATCTGGTCCTACCAATACTGCATTATGACCACATCATGAGATGACAGGCTATTCAAAATCTGTTGAATTATGGCCGTTTCCCAGGCTCTATGCTTGTGCACAGTACGGCTTTTCTCTTGCAGTTCAACTACTGTCATAGTGGATCAATCAATAGTTTCAAAATAACCTGGTTTAGTAAGATAAAGTTAGTATGTTAGCAAAATCCTTAATAAATGTGCTGTCACATTAATGAAATTTTGTAGGCAAAACTGGTTTATTGTCAATAGTTTAGCGATGTATGTGTCATGGGATGGTGCATATATAAATTGCACAACACATGAGATTAGAAACAAAGGAGTCTTTAATATAATCCACCAACATAAGCTATACGCATTAGAAACAACTCTACACATCCACTTAACATCGTAGAGATGAATAGAACAGGGAGTATACACAGACTAAATCAGATAATTAATTGAATGACAGGTGAACAGAATCATAAACACAGGAATAAACAGGCACCACGAAACTATAGGTCACACAGGCCAACCAGAACAAAGAACAAAACAGAGCATACACGTTACAGCTCACAGAGATGTCACTTTCAAACCAAACAGCTTTCTGCTGGTCAACGTGGCGAATTTATGCCCTTGTGTGTGAAATTCCCAATCGCATGGATACCTGTGGAAATGACTGGAAATCCCTGAACCACCTGAACTGTAACCGCGCCGTAACTTCATAATGAAAATGTTTTTCATTGTACTGTTCCTCAAAAGTGTTAGGGTAGCTACTTGCTAAACTAAAAGCTAATTAAATTGGAAAGCCACTGAATAAAAAAAAAATGTAAAAAGCGTCATTTTATCTCACAATTCTGACTTTTTCTCAAAATGGTGAGTTTATAGCTCACAATTCTGTTTTTTTTTTTTTTCTCAAAATTGTAAGTTTATATCACAAATTCTGACTTGGGATGGGATCCATGTGCAAACTTTTACGTGGTCAGACAGGCAATGGTCAAGCACCAGCAAACACAGCAAACGAAGAGCACACAACCATGGTAGATGGACAGGCAGTAGGTCAAGGCAGGCAGATAACAATCACAAGTCCAAAACAGAGCAGAGAGTCAACAAGGGCAGGCAGCAAAGGTTCGTAGTCGAAATACACAACGGGGTCACAACAGGCAGGCAAAGGCAAGGAAATAACGCTCAGAGATGTTCACCGTAGCAAAACAAAACTTTGCAGCGGGGAAAGGGAGAGTGTCAGGTTAAATAGGCCAGCGGATAGGCTGCAGCTGGAACGACTGATCAGAGCCGGGTACGGGGCTGATGGGAAATGTAGTGAGGGAGATAGAGTCAATACTCGGGCGATGGGGCCCTCTGGTGGTCGGTGGAGGGGATCACGGAGTTCGTCTCTGTGACTGCGTTGACCCATGACTGCTCCTCCGGGCCGTACCCCTCCCAGTCGACCAGATATTGGAGGGTTCTTCCTCGGCGTCTGGAGTTCAGCAGCTCTCGAACCTGATACGCCTCCTCGCCTTACACCATGATGGGTAGGGGGCGCTGGTCACCGGACACCTCCCCCCCCCCTCATTCGGACCAACAGCGGGCTTGAGCAGAGAGAGATGGAACGTGGGGGAAATGCGATACTGGTTAGGCAAGGCAAAGCGGTAAGAAACAGGTGTGATTTGTCGGACAATTTGGAACGGGCCCACGTACCTGGGGCTGAGCTGTATCCTCAGGTAACCTATAGAAACGGAAGAGCAGGTTGCAAAGGTGTTCAGCTGTCTGCAGAGCAGTGGGGAGCTGGGGTAGTGGTATGAGGCGACAGGCCTTGGAGAATCTGTCTACGACGGTGAGAATGGTGGTGTGGCCGTTGGAAACTGGCAGATCGGTAATGAAGTCAATGGCAATGTGCGACCAGGGACATTGTGGGATGGGGAGAGGTTGGAGTAGGCCGGCTGGCAGCTGCCGTGGTGTCTTCTGTGTGTTGCATGTCTGGCATCGGTGGATGAACGTGGTGGTGTCTCTAGACAATGATGGCCACCAGAACCGGTTTTGTAGGAGTGAGATGGTGGCCGCAATGCCAGGGTGACCAGAACTGGGTAGGGAATGAACCTGTTC
The DNA here is from genome assembly GCA_039654105.1 of Coreius guichenoti. Classification (NCBI taxonomy): domain Eukaryota; kingdom Metazoa; phylum Chordata; class Actinopteri; order Cypriniformes; family Gobionidae; genus Coreius; species Coreius guichenoti. The sequence goes on along the minus strand of CM077192.1, from coordinate 31,088,078 downwards.
CAAGACCCGGTTACGGAGGGCTTCAGGAACGAAGATCTTGCCAGGCGGGCAATCGTTGGGAACCTCCGCCTGAGCGTTGGGCTGCTCGATTTCAGTCATAATGTCCCACTGGACAGGAGCGACAATGAGGTTGGGGCACAAGACGGTTTCAGGAAGTCGTGGGGATTGGTCTGGCTCGTGTTGTCTGGACAGGGCATCAGCTTTGGTGTTCTTGGACCCGGGGCGGTAAGTGACCGTAAAAATGAAACGGGTGAAGAACAGGGACCAGCGTGCCTGCCTGGGATTGAGTGCCTGCCTGGGATTGAGCGCCACTCCTCGAAAGCTGCATTCATGGCTAAGAGTTCCTTGTCCCCAGTATCATAGTTCCTCTCTGCTGCATTCAATTTCCTAGAGTAGAAAGCACACGGGTGTAATTTGGGAGGTGTACCTTGTCTCTGAGAGAGGATGGCACCAAGGCCTGCACTGGACGCATCTACCTCAACGACGAAGGGGAGGTCAGGATCGGTATGGCGCAGGATGGGAGCTGAGACAAATTTTTGTTTAAGCTGTTTGAAAGCCTGGACAGCTGTATCGGACCATTTGAGGCGGTTGGCTCCCTTCTTGACCATGGATGTTAAGGGATTGGCCTCAGAACTAAAATTCCTAATGAAACGACGATAGAAGTTAGCGAACCCCAGGAAGCGTTGAAGCTCTTTCAAGGTGGTGGGTTGTGGCCAGTCAAGAACTGCTCTGACCTTGCGATCATCCATAGTGATCCCTTCTGGACTAATGACATACCCCAGGAACGTGGTAGACGCCTGATGAAACTCACACTTCTCTGCCTTTGCATATAGCTGGTGTTGAATGAGTTGCTGGAGTACAGCCCTAACATGTTGGACATGTTCCTCGTAGGTGTCTGAAAAGACCAGAATATCATCAATGTACACAATAACAGTCCGGTTAAGCATGTCTCTAAATACGTCATTGATGAAGGATTGGAAGACGGAGGGACTGTTGACCAGGCCGAAGGGCATGACCAGATATTCGTAGTGCCCTGTGATCGTGGAAAAGGCTGTCTTCCATTCATCCCCCTCTCGTATGCGAATGAGATTGTATGCGCTGCGAAGATCCAGTTTGGTGTAGTACTTGGCTGTTCGGAGCTGTTCCAGAGCTGCAGGGACCAGTGGTAGGGGGTATCGGAACTCGACCGTTATTTCGTTCAGGCCTCGATAATCGATGCAGGGTCGAAGACCTCCATCCTTCTTCTGAACGAAAAAGAATCCAGCAGACGCAGGAGACGTTGAAGGTCGAATGAAACCCTTGGCTAGCTCCTCCTCTATGTATTTCTTCATGGCCTCTGATTCGGGCTGAGAAAGTGGGAATATGCGACCTTTGGGAGGGGTAGAACCCGGGAGCAGATCGATGGCGCAGTCGCAGGTCCTGTGCGGAGGCAGTTTAGACGCTTTGGTCTTACTGAAGGCCTCAGACAGGTCAGCATATTCGACTGGGAGGTTGGAGTCAGGGTCTTTCTCCTCCGTGACTGTCACGGACTGGACCGGCAGGGGTGAGACATGAGAGAGACATTTGGGGTAACATGATTTGTTCCACTGAGTGATCTGACCATCTCTCCAGGAGGCATGAGGGTTGTGTCGACGGAGCCAGGGTAACCCAAGGATGACTGGTGTGTGTGGTGTCGTCAAGATGTAGAATTGAATCATTTCTGAATGGAGTATACCAGTGTGCATAAGCAGTTCTTGTGTGATGAATGACACTAGACCAGAGCACAGTGGACGGCCATCTATCGCTTCCACTGTTAGGGAAGAAGAGCAGCGGGTGAGAGCAATATTGTTCAGTTGAGCAAATTCTTTGGACATAAAATTTCCAGCTGCCCCTGAGTCCAGTAGAGCGGTAGTGGAGATCTTACGACTATTGGCAGTAATAGTGATAGGTACAGTTACACATAGGTCAGGGTTCAGAGCATCTATGGCAACACTCACCGACTTCCGGGATTCAGGGTCTGGTCTTGAAGGACAGGCGACTCGTAGATGGCCAGGTTGTCCACAGTACAAACATAGGCGGTGAGCCAGTCGCCGATCTCTCTCTGCAGCGGATAAACGGTAGGTGTTAATTTGCATGGGCTCTGGTTCGTCGGTGATGGGAGTTGTGGGTGCTCGGAGGGGACCATGGATGTTGGACCTTCTTGACCTGATGAGATTATCAGTCCGAATGGTGAGCTCAATGAACTGGTCTAAATCCCTTCCCTCGTCGCGACAAGCCAGCTCCGATTGCAGTTCATTACTTAATCCCTTTCTGAACAGTGTCTTCAGAGTATCATCGACCCATGAAGTCTGTGTGGCGAGAGTGCGGAACGCGAGTGCATATTCTGCCGCGGTCATCCTGCCCTGAGAGAGTTCTAGAAGACGATCACCCGCACTCTTGCCCTCCCTGGGATGATCAAAGACCTCGCGAAATCGTTGCAGGAAGACATCAAAGGTCGGAAAAGCCGTGCCTCCCTCTCTCCAAACAGCAGTAATCCATTCTAATGCCTTGCCAGTGAGTAAAGAGCACACAAAAGCGATCTTACCAGCCTCGGTGGAGTATAGCATTGGTTGCTGCTCCACAAACAGCGAGCATTGGAGGATAAATCCCTTACACTTCGTGGGATCTCCGTCGAACTTATCAGGGAACACGAGACGGGGACTCACTTGGGATGGCGTTCCAGACGCGGGTGTAATGGCGGTGCTCAGCGGTGTTGTGGCAGCCTCTGGTGGAGAGCGGTGGAGGCTCTGGAGTGCCTTTACTAGCTCCTCCGTGAGCGACGTCAGGCGGTTAAGCTGATGCTGGTGCTCGGCGAGTTGATTAACCTGGGCAGACAGCGCTGATGTAAGACAGCGCTGATGTAAGATGGGTGACAGTCGCTGGACCGTGGGGTGGCAAAGTATTCTGTAATGACTCGTCACTCGAAGTGGGATCCATGTGCAAACTTTTACGTGGTCGGACAGGCAATGGTCAAGCACCAGCAAACAAAGCAAACGAAGAGCACACAACCGTGGTAGATGGACAGGCAGTAGGTCAAGGCAGGCAGATAACAATCACAAGTCCAAAACAGAGCAGAGAGTCAACAAGGGCAGGCAGCAAAGGTTCGTAGTCGAAATACACAATGGGATCGCAACAGGCAGGCAAAGGCAAGGAAATAACACTCAGAGATGTTCACCGTAGCAAAACAAAACTTTGCAGTGGGGAAAGGGAGAGCGTCAGGTTAAATAGGCCAGAGGAACGGCTGCATCTGGAACGGCTGATCAGAGCCGGGTACGGGGCTGATGGGAAATGTAGTGAGGGAGATAGAGTCAATACTCGGGCGATGGGGCCCTCTGGTGGTCGGTGGAGGGGATCACGGAGTTTGTCTCTGTGACAATATCTCACAAATTGTGACTTTTTTCTCAAAATTGCTTATATCTCACAATTTTTACTTTTCCCCTCAAAATTGTGTTTATATCTCACAACAAATTTTTTTTTTCTCAAAATTGCGAGTTTATATCATAAACTCTGACTTTTTTCTCAAAATTGTTTATATCTCACAATTCTGACTCTTCCCCTCAAAAATGCAAGTTTATATCTCGCAATTTTAACTTGATAACTTGCGATTTCAAGTTTATATCACAATTATGAGAAAAAAGTAATAATTGTGAGATTAAAAGTAATTTTAATTTTTTTTTTTGTTTGTTTTGTTTTTTTGGCAGGAACAAGCTTCCATATAGGCTATCAATTCATCTACATGAACCATCCAAACAAACCAATGCGTTAGAATAAAACAGCCTACATGAGAGAGAGGGCAGTTTAGTAGACCATTTGAGTTTTTTGAACTCAACTTCTTGTTGGTAGAATTAGCTTGTTACTGGAAAAGCCACACTGTTTTAAAAACAACTAATATCACGCTACTAAAAAAGGGAGTCAAGTTAGCAGCGTCACTACTTTTGTTTATTAGCTACTGTTCCTCATCAACCAATACACCAGTTTCACTTGATAACGTGACCGCTTTATACATTTAAAATGTCTCTCGGCTCAGCTTCACTGATTCTAACCTTGTCTACCTCTCATCTCTCTCCCCTCAGCTCATTATCAGCCGTCTGTCTGTTTGATGTGGTTAGCCGCGGGAGCTGCATTTGAAGTCTGTGTGGTCCGTCTATCATGAACATGCTAATCCTGCGGAAAACCCAGCTCCAGACACCTGTTCCACACAACATCTGTCCCTGGCACAGCTGTCTTCCCGTGCCCTTCACACAGAGCTCCGGAAACTTGGAAGGACACCATGTGAAGTCCCTGGTTTAGCAGTGACATTGTGCAGCTATTTAGGAGGGGCAGGTATCTTCTCATTCAGAAATATGACTGAATGGATTTACACTGCGGAAATAATCTTGAGTCATTCATAGAAAGATTGATGCATTTATTCACAATTCCAATTATCACCTTCTTTACATAAATGTATATTACTAGCAGCCCTGGTTCCAGGCACCTATAGAAGGGTGGGCTGCAGATATCCTGGGGGGGCTTTTTTTTTTTTAGGTAATAATAGGAAATTTGGATAGAAATAGAATAATTTGGAAAGAAAACAGAATGGAAGCATGTTACTATAGCAATGAATGCAACTTTAATTGCATGGAAAGGGGCAATTAAATGCTACACAGAGTGTGTTTTTTCATTCCATTGCGCTACTGACACTTCTATCATTTTTTTTAATGTAAACATCACCCTAGACGCGTTACTGTTGCGCTCGCATCTCTTCCATACTTTTGCAGAGTATCGTGCATGATGTGGCTTTATAAACGGGTCACTCAAGTTAAAATAACTTTTAAAAAACGCGTCTCCATACCTGCACTGACCTGCGTCTGGCACTTTAACTGCAAAAACCGTGTCCTGTGTGAATGGCCCTAAACTGATTAAAAGATAAACAGTGCATTCTTATTTCAGTGCTGTTATTTAAGCAGACAGTTTGCCTTGTACATTCAGTTTAACAGCAAGCCAAAGAGGGCAAGGTTTCAACTGAACTATGCATATGCATTTTAAATGTTCTAGCTGTCCATGCAATAAATGCACATTCTTAAATGAGCAAGTTTTTTTTATAGCTAATTTCAACTTGGCGTGAATCAAAAATCAAATCAGAGGTGCATATTAATATTTACAAGATACATATTCACAAATACAACTCCTCGTAATTCACACCTTAATAGCACGCAAATAGCACGCAAACCAGAGAATTTTGTTTCTCATGGTCTGAGAGTCCTTCGGGTGCCTTTTGGCAAACTCCAGACGGGCTGTTATGTGCCATTTTAATGAGGAGTGGCTTCCGTCTGGCCGCTCTACCATACAGTTCTTCTGGAAGGTTCTCCTCTCTCCACAGAGAAACGCTGGAGCTCTGTCAGAGTGACCATCAGGTTCTTGGTCACCTCCCTGACTAAGGCCCTTCTCCCCCGATTGCTCAGTTTGGCTAGGCGGCCAGCTCTAGGAAGAGTCCTGGTGGAGCCAAACTTCTTCCATTTACAGATGATGGAGGCCACTGTGCTCATTGGGACCTTCAATGCTGCAGACATTTTTCTGTACCCTTCCCCAGATCTGTGCCTTGATACAATCCTGTCTCGGAAGTCTACAGACAATTCCTTGGACTTCATGGCTTGGTTTGTGCTCTGACATGCACTGTTAACTGTGGGACCTTATATAGACAGGTGTGTGCCTTTCCAAATCATGTCCAATCAACTGAATTTACCACAGGTGGACTCCAATCAAGTTGTAGAAACATCTCAAGGATGATCAGTGGAAACAGGATGCACCAGAGCTCAATTTTGATTGTCATGGCAAAGGCTGTGAATACTTGTGTACATGTGATTTTTTTTTCGTTTTTTATTTTTAATAAATCTGCAAAGATTTCGAACTAACTTCTTTCACGTTGTCATTATGGGGTATTGTTTGTTGAATTTTGAGAAAAATAATTAATTGAATCCATTTTGGAATAAGGCTGTAACATAACAAAATGTGGAAAAAGTGAAGCGCTGTGAATACTTTCCGGATGCACTGTATAAGATCAAACATAAAAACAAAAATACCAAGAATATATTTTTTTAAATGTATAAAAATATTATGTGTATGTGGTATAGCAACTTATAACCACAATTAAAGTGAGGCTACAAGTCTGATCATGCTTCATTTCAAATCTGAGGATGTTAAATCTAAAACTATGAATTTTATGAAGCATTTCCTTAGTGTCACAGCTGTGTTCAGTTTAGTGTTATTATGGACTTTCAATTCGTTTTCATTCATCACATGCGTTTCTTCGTTATTTTCCCCGCCACTCATCAGTCATCATGGACACTAACTAATCATCACAGCTGTTTGTCATTTGAGTTAACCATCAGTGTATTTAAGTTCCTCCTTTTCCTCTGTTCAGTGTATAAGTTTCAGTGTTCTTATGTACATGTGATTTTTTTTCATTTTTTATTTTTAATAAATTTGCAAAGATTTCAAACTAAGTTCTTTCATGTTGTCATTATGGGGTATTGCTTGTTGAATTACAACAAATGCGTAACCGAGATGTTCCCTTTCAGTCGGTCAAGTTCGACGTACGTCAGAATGTGAAGCGACGAACTGGGATCCCTAATAAAATGCCACAGCTTCTGACCCTTCCAGCGCCCGGCGCAAGCCTCACACCCTTCGCGATAGGATTCGGACTTACCGTGGAAGAATACACATATGGGGCCGCCATAGGGGCCACAATATATGGCACCCAGCCAACACAGCAGTATTCAGTTCTGGCCTAGTGACAGACACTCCGCAATGTCTGAAGCCGCAAGGGGTGGCGGGTGGGTGCCCTCGGCGATGAGCAGATGGAGGAGCTGCGACAGGGTGGAGGCAGCATCAGACCGCCGGGGCCGAGCTCTGTTGGGCGAAGCTCTCAACCGCTTCGCCGAATAGGCCCACCTGCGACACGGGGGAGTCCAGGAACCGATACTTGTCGGTTTCCCTCATGTCGGCCAGGTTGAGCCATAGGTGGCGCTCCTGGACCACAAGCGTGGCCATCGCCTGACCAACCAATCACGCCATCACCTTAGTCGCCCGGAGGGTGAGGTCAGTGGCGGTGCGCAGCTTGTCTATAAGCGGCTTGTCCGGGCCACCCTGGGCCATGTCCATGAGTGCCTTGGCCTGATAGACCTGCAGTAACGCCATGGCATGGAGAGTGGAGGCGGCCTGTCCACAGGCTCTGTAAGCCTTGTCTGTTAGGTTGGATGAGAATTTACAGGCCTTGGATGGGTGCCGCAGATTACCCCTCCAATTGGCGGCCGTCGGAAACAACTGCATCGCAACGGCACGCTCAGCCGGAGAGATACCCGCGTACCCCTTGGCCTTCCAGCCGGAAGGTGGAAGAGGAACCTAGGTTCCTCGTGATGGTGAAAATGGGGAAAATGGGGTTTTCCACGGCTGGGTTACCTCTTCATGCAGTTCCAGGAAGAATGGTACCAGGGCGGGGCGCTGAGAACCAGCACGGGCTTCCCCGAGAAACCAATTGTCCAATCGAGAGGGCTCGGGACACGGTGGAGGGTTCCACTCGAGCCCAACCCGCTCGGCGGCCCGGGATAGCATAGCTGCCAATTTGGGATCTGGCTCGGGCAACGCTACTTTTCCAGAGGGAGGCAACCATCCAGAAGCACACAGCGATATCCCAATTTGTCTCATGCGATATCCCAATTCGTCGGTTCACATTCTGACGGACGTCGAACATGACCGACTGAAAGGGAACACAAGTTAAAAGATTAATATTATATTTTTACTCAAAACTCACTTTAAACCACCATTGATTGTTTGTGTTAACTTCCGACCGCGATCTAATGTGGATTTTAGTCATATAATGATGAAATGTTATATTTAGCATTTTATATGCAGCTAATCGCTACACCTGCTTAACATTTATAATGTAAACATTCTTTATTCATATGAATATACCTCAAATCACATGGAAATCACACAAACCATATACTATCGTAATCATGTGTTTATTAGCTTCTCATTTCATGTGTAGAAATGTTTCTTTGGGTTTGTTTTTCACGGAGCTCAGATTGAGGACGTGTATAGGATAGCATCATCCAGAAGGGCAGGAATTATGGAATCACGTAAAATGATTTGCTTTAAATGTATTATTGAAGAGTTTAGAATTAAAGAATTAATATTAAAATAAAATAAAAAGTTAAAATAAAAAAAGTACTTTACATGTGCTTTAGTATGTTAGTCAAAATAAGTGTACTTCTTTAAAGCACTACAAAAGATTAGTATGATTTAAAATGCACTTCCAACTGTAACTGAAATACAAATCTGGGATATTGAGCCATATATCATTCATCCAAAACTTCTAGATTAGTAGACTTTTCCACCAGTCACTCTCAGTGGTATAAAACAGGGCCTATTCAACTTTATGATTAAAATCTTGACACCACTCTGACCAGCGTATTTTCAAACAGCTCTTGAAAGGACTGCTGGTAACAGTTACAATATATCAGTACCTCTCAATCAAGCCCAAAGAAATGGCAACAGTGATTTATCTGCAGCCATTTCGCTTGTCAAAGATGTTAAACTTCCTCAAGTGAAATTGCTCTTACACACTGAGTAAATAGCCATTACCAGTGTGTTTATTTGGAAGGACGAGACTTCATGGCTGAGACCCAGACCTGAGTGGACACCATGCCAAAAAGATGAGGCCAGAGAGGAAGAGAAAAGAGCGCAAGAGAGGAAGACCCAATTTATTTTTGGTAATTGGCTCCACTTGAGCAAACAGCCTCTCTTGCCCAGTGGCCTCTCAGATTCAGCTTGATGCCAGTGATAAAAGCAATAAACCATTTCCCTTGTTCACCAAAGCAGGGCAGGACACACCAAATTACCATGGGTGCTATTTGAAGAGATAACTTCCTGTTGCGGCTTCTTTTTCTGAAGTGTTCTGTACCTCTTACACACATGGGGTCTATTTAATATCTGTGACCTGGTGAGGATGTCTGAATCCTGAACGAATCATTCTTTTGGGTCGGTTATTTTTAATTAATCAGTTGAACTGGTTCATGAAACCAGTCTGAATGATATGTTCACGATTTGGACTGAAGACTCCTTGATGTGAAAATTGATCGACTACAACTGATACTAGCTGATACTAGGAGATTAAAATTTCTGTTTTTTAGGTCTAACTGAGCAAAATTTTTCCAAGTACCCCTGGTTGGGAATCACTGATGTGTTGTTTCGTTGGAATGGTTCAAGTGAACCCATTTATGGAAATAAGTCAGACTTTTTTTTTTTTTTTTGCAGTCAAGTATCATCGCCTGGGGCGGCTATTCTAGGATTTCAATATTAAGGGGGCTTAGCCCCCAATGTGGGTATGATTAAAAAAATAGAAAAAAAAAAAATTCAATATATTGTTTGTATACTAGGGTGGGCATGAACAATACAGTATGTTCTACACTACCTATCAAGTCAATCCCTGAATATTAAATTCATTTCTAATCATTTTAAATAACCAGCTAATACTTACTAAGAATATTATGTAATGTTTATGTAATGTAATGTTTTAAACACTATTATTTTTTAAATACATTTTTGCAGTAAAATTAACTTTAAAGAAGATCTACATTTATCAATTTCATTCATGGAGATAACATGGAAAATGTGCCATGCTTTAGTGAACTATTTCTGTCGCCTGATGGAAAACAAACACTTTTAACAAGAAAATGACATGAAATTATCACTATAACCAGTAGATGGCAGCAGAGGACCAGTCATTAGCTCATTTGCCATTTCCACTCCCTTTATAGTTCTTTTTGTGCGTTTTGCTTTTGATTTATTATAAAATGAATATTATAACAAATTTTAGCAATTTTATTGCACTGAAGTATGAAGTATAGCAAGAGTAGGAAAAGTAACAAAGTCTCATGCCATTTAGATGAAAGGAATTTAAGTAAATAAATAAATAATTCCAGATTTTACAGTGGATGGGAAAGGTCTTGAATTGCTCCCGCATCATTATCATGTAAACTGTATTTATGACAAAGAACTACACAGATGCAGATATCATAACAATCTCTCAATAAATGCACACACATCCGCTGCTTTTGACACGTTGAATAACGCAGACTAAAATATGGGGATGAGCTGAAGCCTGCCATCAGTTTCATATGAGATTTAAAGGAGACGATCACCAAGTAGTGTACATATTACAGAGTTAATCACAGATTTTTAGGGGGGCTGGGTAGAAATTTAGGGGGGCCAAAGCCCTCCTTAATATGGCATAGTGCCCCTGATCATCACAATACATTTTACAAACTAGCAGTTGTGCTAGCTGTGCATGAGAGAAGATTGTTGGTATATGATCCTTATTAAAGCACACATTTACATAAAGGGGAACTACAGACCTTTTTCTCACCCCTTCAATTTGCAGAAGTCGGACATGGTTGTCATCACCTAATCCATGCTGTGAGGTGCCGATATATATCTCGCCTTCCCAGCAGGATTGTCCTGTTCAGGAAAAAGGAAGCCCTATGAAACAATACGCTGGCTGGTCTGAGGCACGGCGGTGATAACAGACTCATCACCGGGCGCTTTGACAGATTGTGTTAGTTCAACCGTAAGGACCATGGCCAGCCAATAGCCGTAAACTATTCTGAGAGGAGCAGAGGGCACGATAAGTTCCCTGAAGGAGTGTATTAGGGCAGTCAGTGACCCTGGCAGCAAAGGTTGTAGTGAGTGATGAGGCACCATTGGATATTGGGGCTTTATCTTCTGGACATAGTTGACTACTCATCAAGATATACCACCTTAGATGGCCCTTATTTTATGGTGACATTTTCCATTGTGGTTCCTGGTTATCCTGTCAGGATCAGTACTTACCTGGTGTTCAGTGGGGGGATCTGGTAACCCCCTTCAAAAAGAAAAAGTCGGGAGTCACATCTTCTGTTCCATGCGATCCTGTGACCCTCAGTCCTGGGAATAACTGGGAAAAAAGCAGAAATAAGGAATACAGGTTATCTGAAGTTTATCAATGAGATGTTTTAAATATTTAAAACCAAAAATAAACCATCCATCCATTTTCCAAACTGCTTGGGCAGGGAAACACCTTTGACGAATGGCCTAACACACATTTATAAATTCATAGGCTGCATACAAAATCATATAATTCCGTATTATATAGTAGGTGAGGAACAGTATATAACACGTAGTATGTCGGAATTCACAGTACTCATAAAAAAGGTGAATATTACACGAATGACGTACTACTTCCGGTGAGATTCTAAAGTGCGCAACCGATGGACACTTTACTATCCCATGAGGCCACGGGAGAGGATTTGTGTATGCTAGTGAAGCGACGCAACTGAAGCCATAGGTCACGTGACAATGACAACATGACGAATGTAGTACATTCGAAATGCGTTCATACTAAACACATTCATACTATATAGAACATGCTTTTTAAATGGTTGCAAAGTAATTATTTATTCAAAAGAAGTACCAACACTCAGGCTACGTCCACATTAATCCTGATATATCTGAAAACATCATTTCATTTCAAAATGTTCTCCATCCGCACAAGCTTTTTTAAAACATTTTCCAAAAGTTGCTTGTCCAAACTGAAATGTCTAAAAATGTTTAAAGGGGTCATGAACTGAGAAATCAAATTTTCATTGAGCTTTTGACATGTAAGAGGTCATCATACTATAAGAATATCCTGTAAGTTTCAGAACTGAAAACTTCCTTGTTAGTCCAAAAACAGCTTTTATTGTAACCAAGTCTATAATAGATAGTGAAAGACCGCCTCTGCAGAAGAAGATCAACGCCTACTTCATCATCGCAACTTTGGCCCCGCCCACTGGAGTGTTAGTGAGATGATGAGGAGAGACGAACGGACTAAAAATAACATTACCTTCCAAAGGATCCTAATGCTAGGAATGTTGTTTTTAACAATATGAATGTCTCAGCTGAGCATTATTTATTTGTATTCGCTACATTTCACTGTGGATTCTTTGGTAAATCAGTCGCAATTTCGGCGGAGGCTTTGCAAACAGACTTTTACGATATGGACTCGACAGTAATGCCAGAACATGTAAGTAACCGTGTTAATTCTAATGCCTGATCTGAGATCAGTGATTTCTGATATGTAATGATTCATGTACAGTCAGATGTTCTTTGTCTATGTGTCAGTAAATCAAACCAGTGACTAAACGCTCAACTTCACATTGTTTCTCTTAGTAGGATGAAAATAATCTGTTATTTAAACTGTGATTAAATTATATATAGAAAGCGATCAATGAACGCTCCCTTTACAATCGCTGGAGCTGTCAATCGAACAGCACGAGTTTATCAGTGACTGAGTTCTGGACTCCAAAACTCCCAAAACTCCCGTAATAATCAACAAATCTCATATTTACATTGTGTTTGCACTGTTAGTTATGATGAAAGCATTCGTTAGTGTGCAGATATCGAGCTGCAATGACGAGATACTGCATTCATGCGCTCAACATGTCTGTGATCGGCTACAATGCTCATCACTGCAACCTTTCATGCCACGATCTAAATATAATGCCATAGATCTAAATATAATGCAATAATCAACACTTTTCATGATTAGTTAACCTTGAGAGCTAAAACGTGGTAAGAGTTTTTGAGAGAGTTCCACATGTAATACTAGCTATTTCATATGCAAAGATGTGAGCCAATCACAGCAGTGGACGTTCACACTGAAGTCTCACAACAGCCAGTCACAGCAGTGGACGTTCACACTGAAGTCTCACAGCAGCCAATCACAGCAGTGGGCGTTTACACTGAAGTCTCACAGCAGCCAATCACAGCAGTGGGCGTTTACACTGAAGTCTCACAGCAGCCAATCACAGCAGTGGGCGTTTACACTGAAGTCTCACAGCAGCCAATCACAGCAGTGGGCGTTTACACTGAAGTCTCACAGCAGCCAATCACAGCAGTGGGCGTTTACACTGAAGTCTCACAGCAGCCAATCACAGCAGTGGGCGTTTACACTGAAGTCTCACAGCAGCCAATCACAGCAGTGGGCGTTTACACTGAAGTCTCACAGCAGCCAATCACAGCAGTGGGCGTTTACCCTGAAGTCAGGAGCGTTCAAATCAGAGGATAAAATCAGTGTAAGAAAAATCTTTTTTGATGTAAAAATCATACTATCATTATAAGTGCACCCAGGAAACATTATAAAACAATAAAACAATGCAGTTTATGACCCCTTTAAATCATCTTACTACGTATATATAAAACGTAATAAAAGCACACTGAGATGATACCTAGAGAACAGACATAATTCTTGCTCTATTCTTCTAGCACAATTATTTTATTAGCAAAATATCTCACCACTCAATGGTGCGTCAGCAATTGCGAGTACATTTTCTGTCATCTTTGCAGGAATGTGATATGAAGATTGTACAAAGTAACATTTATCTTTAGCAACACTAACACGCAATGCCGTGTACAACCATAGATATCTATATGAGTCACATGGCATCATAGTTTTGGAATACCTCCATTTTCACAGTCCACACTACAATGCAAAAGTTTTTCAAATTGAGCAGTAGAATTAGTGTAAGAGTTAGCTAGTCATGCAAAGCAACTTCCAGTGCATTTACTTCATGGACAACCCTGGCACAATGGCGACAGTAACCCTTCAGTTAATGAATCAGTCCTTCCAGGTTTCAAATGGGAAAAGAGCCACATGACAACGAAGAATGCCAAGGTTTTTCTCTTTGTAGAAGTGAATCTACTGGGTATTCCGGTAAAGTTGGGGACTGGGGAGTTTTGCGGTTTCGTGTTTAGCTTCAGTGGATCTTGTTTTTGCTCAGCTGCTCCCCAGGTGCCAAAGAGTCAGTCAACTGAGGCTGAAGTGAAAAAGAAGACGGAAAAATTAAAGAAAATACATACATCTTCCAAAACACTCCCAAGTGTCACCAAAAATCTAGGTCAGATTTACCGTTATGCTTGATAGGACTTCATGTGCAGTCTGTTTAAAACAGTTTCTTAATTACTTATTTTATCTTCTTCCTTAATGTAAGATAAAGAAAAAATCTTTTAAAAATCTAGTGTACAATGCATGTCAAGTTATAATATATCATCTTTGTATTCGGGCTGGCTTCATATGGTTTCGAAAAACGTATACCAATTTCAAGAAAAGTTGAAATGTATTTACTCAATGTCATGTGGTGTAACCGTCAAGTAAAAAGACTGTTATTTTTTAAAATAAATATATCATTTTTAAATATATTGGCACTATTTTAAATATATGTACAGTACCGGTCAAAAATGTGGAAACATTGCTATTTTTTTGCTCTCTCTTATGTTCACCAAGCCTGCATTTATTTGATCAAAAATACAGAAAAAAAACTGTGATATTGTGAAATATTATTACAATTTAAAATAATGGTTTTCTATTTTAATATACTTTAAAATATAATTTATTCCTGTGATCAAAGCTGAATTTGCACCATCATTACTCCAGTCTTTAGAGTTACGTGATCCTTCAGAAATCACTCTAATATGATGATTTATCAATGTTGGAAACAGTTTTGCAGCTTAATATTCAGGATTCTTTGATGAATAAAAAGTTAAAATGAACAGCATTTATTTAAAATAGAAATCTTTTGTAACAATATACACTACCATTCAAAAGTGTGGGGTCAGTAAATTTTTTCTTTTTTTTTTTGAAAGAAATTAATACTTTTATTCATCAAGGATGAGTTAAATTGATGAAAAGTGATAGTAAAGATTTAAACTGTTAGAAAGATTTCTATTTTGAATAAATGTTCTTTTTTTCCTTTTTTTTCTTTTTTTTTTCCTTTTTATTCATCAGTGAATCCTGAAAAAAGTATCACAGATTATGAAAAAAATATTACCTCTTATATGCCAAAAGATCAAGGAAAATTTGATTTCTCATGTCATGAACCCTTTAAAAGTTGATAAGCCTACACTGTAAACCCTAACGCTCAAAATAATGAATTGGTTTGAGTAAAGCCAACTCAAATTAAACAAATTAGTTTAAACTAATGAACTTTTATGAGTATTTAGAACTATCTTTTTCTTTTGAGTTCATAAAACTGACACATTTCCAGTAATCTGAATTGTTTCATTGTTTTGAGTTTTATGAACTTGTTTCTTTTAATTTAGACTGAAACAGGGTTGGGATTTATATTTCCCAGCATGCTTTGCCATGACACTTTAAGGGAGAGTAAATGCTAAAATTGAGTGTTATATTGTGTTTTTTTTTTTTTTTTTTTTGTGCAAGATTAATGTGGGAGATTTAGTAGTAATTAATGTTTTGTTATGCTAGTTTAGAAGAGTTTCTCTTATGTTGGGTTTTTTTGTAGGGTGACGAGTGGAGCATGAGCTTAGTTTGAGAACAGATATATGTTAAATGTATTATATTGCTGTCCTCATTTAGCAAGTGCTATGCTATGCTAATGCTATCAAAGCATTGTGTTACCAATTGGCAAGGTGGCATTTATTGAATTAGTTAGTTAAAGCAAGCCAAGTTTCCACTACTAAAAATATTTAAGTTGATAATTTTAATTTAAATGTATGAATTAGCTTACTCAAATATTTGAAGTTAAGAGCAATTCAAATGTATGAGTACAAAATAAAAATATGCAAGTTCTGCTTACTTAAACTTTAAATTTCTGAACTTAAAAAATTTGATGTAACCGATTGCCTCAATTTTTTTCAATCATAACTATGCTTTATGATTAAATGACTAGTTGCATTTAGCAACAATGTCAGAACAGACTCATTTCTGAGTCACGAGAATGTACTCTAGTCAGTCAAACCAAAGTCTCTGAACGAGCGCCTGTAGCAGTGTGTATTTTACAGTCTGTTCTGTTTCACAGATCTCCCTTCAGTCGTTTGTAAGAGTTAACAGGTCCTCTGCGTTGTGTGCTTCCACTCCAAGAAAATACAACACCTTTCATCGCATTTGAACACAGAATCCTGGAAAGAACCTCTGTGTTTGTTTTGGACATTAAACAAGCTGTCACCTTTTTCACAATGGTCAAAAAAGGCAAGGAACTTTTAGAGTATTTCTACAGGGAACTTCTAGTCAGACAGGTTCCTGAGGAAGCCAGTTTCTGCCTTGAAGTAAAAACAAACAAACAATTTCTTCTGATTTTGGGGCTAAATGTAAATACTAAAATGCAAGGAATCATATAAATGTAAAGGAAAACAACATGAATAGGCTTACCAATATCTTTCACTGTTTACGTCAAAGGCTGTGCATCCTAATTAGGGGCCGAATCGTGTGATGGCACCTATTGTATCCGTTAGTTTACTTCTTCTTCTTCCGCCATAGAAGTCTATCGTAAAAAATTGTGAAATTTGGCACACAAATAGAGGTCAGTCCAAACATTCACCACAGCAAATTTGGAGTCTCTAACTGAATCCCTCTAGCGCCACCAACTGTCCAAATTGTCATTTACATTTATGCTAATAACTTTTGAACCGTAAGTGCTAGAAACAAAATTTCCTATGATTCCTTGCCTCGGGGTGAAAACAACGAAGCAAAAAAACAACTTTTTTCGAGCTCCTCCTTGATGATTTATCTGATTTTTATTAAAATTGAACCAGAAAGCTTTTTGATTAACCCAACCATTCTCGGAGAGCGCGCCAAATTGGACGCGTGGCTAACGCTTTAGCGTATTCAGACCAAACTTGGTACATGTCATCCCAAGCATGACCTGAGGCTACATATAGTGTTTCGGCACTGCGCCACCTACTGGTCAGGAGATATGCAAAATTGCTTTTTTTGCTTTTAACTTCTGAATGGTTTACTCAAAAATCATACTGATACTGATTCTCATTCTGATTCAGTGCCGAATCGAATGATACCTAATTTTCACATATTGGCTATTGTGGACGTCTGACATTTTGAAATTTGTCCTAAAATGCTGTATTTTTTCAGAACGCATTAGTGTATTGTTACGAAACTCAGTATTTGTCATTGGGACCATGCCCTGAAGGTACTCAAAAAGTTGTCAAAAAGTGGACAAAAGTTATAATGAAATTTCCAGAAATGCTAATAACTTTTGATTAATTTTGCCTATTTGAATGAATCTTGGTAGATTCCTTGGGTCATGCCGAGAACAGTGATACCAATTATGCCATATTTGCTTGAACTTGCTATCCACCACCTATTAGTCAAAAGTGATAAGCAAGTTAATCATATTACAGTGATTGTATTTGTGATATTTCTGCCATTTTGACAAAAATATAAAAAAAAAAAAAATGTCATAACTCACTGCAGTTTTTCTGAAGCTCACAGCCATGCTTGCATGTCTCATTGGTCCTTTTTGTGATTGGCCACCGATAATTGCAGCTTGCAGCTATATTTATATTTTATAAATGGTACTCTTGTCGATTGAAGCTAGTCATATTAGACAGATGCTAACATGGACATGTTGTGTGAATAAATGAACATAACTACACAAAGTAAAACACAACCCACCTTATTGGCATCCAGGAACATGAAACCACTGAAATTCAAGAAACTTTTCTAAACCAAATACTCAAATTATAAACATAACAAAAAACTTTTATTTCATTAATATTTCAATATTAATGAAATAAAAGGCCACTTAAAGAGAGTACACTTTCATGACTCTTTCTTAACACACTTAACACACTTTTACAAAGTGCTATATGTAGTAATGTCACAAAAATGTGCATTTTAAAACACGCTTTAATAATCTTACCCTTTAAATAGACCGTTGACTGAACGTCTGATGCATAAGGCTCACAAAAATGGAAACACTTCAGGATTTTCAAAGTCTTCATCTGATTGGTTGAATTCTACAGGACACGTGTGTCGCATTCTTTAACAGTCCGCCTGGAAACAAAGATGCCGTGAAGCCAAACCCCCTCATGGAAAAAGAAAGGCAAGTATGTGACGTATGTGAAGTTCACAGCATAGACTCTTTAAAAATACAGTAAGTCCAAGAGTTTAACACACCGGTCTGTTATTGTAGGAACATCGATTTTCACACCCTTAAACATGACGCGGAACAAAATGAACTCTGATTGGTTGCTTTACCTGTCAGTCAGACACCTCTGGGCGGTCCTTGGCCAATGAAAGCTGTGATGGAGCTTCTGCCGTCAGTCTGAACGTCTGACTACGAGAGACTACGCTTTAAATAAGTGCACTTTTTTGATGTGTTGACTAACATACTAAAGCACATGTAAAGTACTTGATTATAATTGTAACTGCAGTGTGTTATTTTAAATTTAAAGTTAAAATTATATCAATCAAATGTTCTGAAATCATTACAACTGTGTAATTACAATTATAAATAAATACATATAAGTTTATATTTTAGTATATTTTAGTTTACCATAAATGCTTGTCAGTTCATTCGGCAGTAAACTTTAACCATATTTCAAAGACAATAGAAGTAATTATGAAATTACATATAAAGATGGGCCAAAAAAGCACTTTAACATTACACTCATTTCGCTCTTAAGTATATTATTTTAAAGCATATTATTTCTGTAATAAGTAGTCTTTTTAAAAGTGTAGTAAAGGGTAATCAGAGTAGAGTTAAATTGTAAAGGGATAATTCACCAAAAAAAAAAAAAAAACTGTTATTATTTACTCACCCATGTCTTTCCAAACCTGTATGACTTTCTTTCTTCTGTAGAACACAAAAGATGATATTTTGTAAAATATCTCAATATTGTTTTTAGTCAATGGGCTCCAATGTTTTGTTGTTTTGGACCCCAAGACTTTCATTATATGGACAAAAACATTCTGAAGAAGAAAGATTTTGTTTCATTTTATACAATAAATATTAAGCATTGGGTTGCAACTTGATGTCCAAAGAAAGATTGCGATTCTGAAGCAAAACCAGTTGCGAGCCACTGTTATTTAGGACAGTGAGTAATGGCCCAACAACATATTTACCTTCGTACCAAAGCGTTTGAGGAATTTCTTTAAGCACCAGCTAATTTTAAAGTGATGAAACGAGGGATGACTGTCTAAGACGCCGCTATGCTCTAAATGGGTGGCTGTAATACATGGGATTGTAAAACGCTGCAACCGAAGTCATAAACCATCCATGGATTTTGGGTTATGATGGATACCATTTGTCCCAAAGGCTTGTAAAGATTTCTCGTCCGGTGATATCACCACATTCCAGAGCTGGGATCCTGGGGAAAGTGTTTATATGGGACGGTGTCCAGACGGCCGTCAGCTCCAGAGACTTCTGCCCGTGGCTCCATCCGCCTGGGTGAACCATTTTCTTTGGCAAGCCACCGGACAGCAGTGATGTCACCGGTTCCCACCACCAAATTCAACGGCCAACCGTAACTCCATGGAAACCTGATCGTGTAGACCAATATTTGGAGTGTCTCAGCTCTTTGTTGCGTCCTTTCATCTAGAGGGAGGATGATGGGTAATCTACACAGTAGCTCAGACGTAAAAATGAGAGACATGGGCACCCTTGGCGTTCTGGGAATAGGCCACCATGACGCACCGACAGCTGGGCTTATACTTGTTGAGCCTACGGTCATAAGGATCTTTAGTCATAAAGCGTATAAAGTTTTTATCTTCAATCATAAAATGTTTCGGACAGCTGCAGCTGTAACAATAATGAGCTTTAGGATTGAGCATGTAGCGTCGACATTTTGCCAGCAACTGCTACTGTCAGCGATTACGTTCATAAGCATGCAACCTGGGATCATTTTAGTGCATATTAAGTATACTTGTAGGCTACTTTTAGATAAAAATGCATCAAACTGAATTGATAAGTCAAACTGTAAAGCTGACAGGTGGTGATTTTTTTAATATTAGTGGTTATATGTCATGTTCAGGACAACGACTCCTTGGTGGATTGGGAAAATGTGCAAGAACCCCATTACATATTGTATAAAATGTTGAATTTTAGGCCTTGCCTACATGCATATAGTGCCATATTCATGTATTTTACATACTTTGTTAGCGTGCTTATATTGCATAAGGCATTCAAATACATTTGAAATATATATATAAAGCAGTCTTTTAATATTGTGCAATACATTTTAAAGTGAGAGGGACCATAAAACATTTAGCTAAAATGTATTATCATTTTTATTTTTTTTTATTCATTAAAAATTAGTTTGGGATCAAATAATAATTGGCCAACCACCCGTTCTGATTTATTTTAGGTTTAGATAGACAATAATTTCAACAGGTGTCCAGAATCCTATTTTTAACAAGTATGTATTCAAAATATAGTGTATTTTGTCTTACTGTACTGCTGTTTTTAAATTTTTTTATTGAAGTAGACAAAATACACTTATATTCTTTGACAATGAGTTTTATGTAGGGTTGCTTCTTAAAGGGGGAGTTTTTTACACTGTTAAAGACTTGGATTCCTGTGCTAAACATGGCCAAAGTTTCAAAAAATAAGTTGGACGTTTGATGGAGTATTTCTGTGCCAAAAATACTCCTTCCGGTTTCTCACAAGTTTCGGAAAGTTTTTTTAGAGTATGGGCCTATGTGACGTCAACAAGGGCGGAATTTCCTTGTACGGGCACTTCTCCCGGAAGGGCGCACGCACACGTCGACCAGAGCGAGAGAGCAGAAGCTCGCCTGTCAACGCGCTTTGCTCGGCTTTAGGGAAGTCGTCGGCTGCGCTGCACAGGTCACAGGACTTCACGAAATCAACAATGTCACCAAAGAAGTGTGTTTTTGGTTGTCAGGGCAAGACAACCCTGTTCAGCTTCCCAAAGAACCCAGCATTAAGGAGACAGTGGATGGAGTTTGTTTTTCCTGAGCAGCAACGGAGTTCGGCGATGATTGTTTTATAAACAAGGCCCAGTTCAACTCCGGATTTGCAGATCGTCTAACGCTGAAAGATGGAGCGGTAAACGATAAAGGTTCACGGTCATGCGTTGGAACCGCAGGCGGTGAGTAAAACTGCTTCAAATGTCTGTGTGTTGTTGGCTATCGGCGTGTAAGTGCACATCAAGTAAACAACATAAACGTGACTCTTTAGCTCCGCCCACGCGATACGCCTCCAGCCGCTCGGCTTTATTCAGAAAGACTCGGTACAGCGTATCTGTCTTTTATAAATATGATAAAACTAAAGACTTTTCGGAGATATGAAGGATGCAATACTACTCTATAGGTACTCAAGATTGACATGAGATTGACAGAAAGTGTGTGTGATACCCCCCCTTTAAGTATAGGAAATGTATGTTTAAACATATTTTTAGATATTCTTTTTGTTATGGAAAATAACTTTAAAAAAGACAAATTAAAAACTTGTGAAGATTTTTTTGTTTGTTGCCATGTATCAATTCGTATTTATTTTTTTCAATCAATTGGTGAAAAAAAATCTGTTCTGATGTTTGCGCAGAAAAAAAATCGAATCTTTTTAGATAAAGAAAAAAAAAATCAAATATTTATTTTTAGATATGTTTACTGTAAACTAACTTTAAAAAGACTAATTAAAAACTTGTGACATTTTTTTGCTATGTATCCATTGCAGTATTTTTTTTATTCAATCAACTGGTGAAAAAAAAATAATTCTCATGTTTGCACAGAAAAAAAAAATCTAATTTATTCAAATCTAAAATTTAAATACAAAATATTAAAATACATTACAAGATTAAAATATTTACTATACTCTATCGTTCTTTATCAAAATAATCCTATTGAGGTAATACTACTTTTCTAGGTGGAAGAATTTCTAGTTATGCATAACCAAAATCATCCCTGTGCTTTATAGATATGTCCCTTTACAGCAAGCCTCAAATTCTGTCCACTGACATAATTATATGCAACCGAATATGTTCTTTTAATACAGCACTCTTATAGAGTACGCACTTAAGTATATAGATATCTGCGCATGCATGATTTTATATGTGTATGGCAGACGGATGATATTATATGTGCACGTTTAGTGAAGTACTTACTGTGGAAACCATCAAAGAGAAGACAGGATGTTGTAACGGGTGCAGGATGGGTTGGTGGTTATGAAGATCCCACAGACCCTCTGGCCAGACGCCGCATGAGCACGAAGAAGAAGCTGAAACTCATGTCTTACAATGTTAAAGCACAGAGGAACACGAGCGCTGCATTCATCAAGCGTTATGATAGACCATGAAGACACGAAAAAGAAAGGCTGGAATCTGGAGACAAGTGATGTCAGATGTGAAGTGCAAGTTTTGTTTTATTAATACTTTTAATAAAGGACACCAAGACGATTCAAAGGCAAGACCTGCATGAATGGAACGCAACTTTTGTTTTGATATTTCCCAGTGAAATGATAATGATACACTCATAGCATCTGTTTCCAGTTGCCTGTCTACATTGAAGCTGCAAGTACCAGTTGGTATTATTATTTCTCCAGAGTTATGTTGTGTCTTGGCAAGGTTAGATGGGCTTACATCTTTTATCTTTTACAATCTAACCCACTCAACAGAGGTCACATGCTGTTGACTGCTCAATGCCTGCCGCCCATGCAGTTGTAATGGGGTTATTTTCAATAAAATGCAAGTTACTTTCTTCTTAAGTGCCCCAAGATTAATCAAATGTCAAATATATGATAGTAAATTGTTCTTACGATCCTTGTAAAATGGTTTGTAGGCCGCTGCAATGGAAAGACAAGGACAAGGCCTTAGATCTAGATGTTTTGGTAACACTTTACAATAAGGCTTCATTAGTTAACATTAGTTAATGTATTAACTAACATGAACTAACCATGAGGATTGCATTTGTTAATGCATTTGTTAATCTTTGTTAACGTTAAGTGCTTTATAAGTGCAGTTCATTATTAGTTCATGTTAACTAATGTAGTTAACTAATGTTAACTAATGAACCTTATTGTAAAGTGTTACCAATGTTTTTTCTAAAGGAGTTTCAAATAAACAGTTTGAATTGATGAACCAAAGTAAACAACTTTGAGATGAATTATAATACTATAAATGTTTATTTAATGAAAATGAGAAAAAAGATGAAGGTTTTGGCCTTTTATGCACTGCAAATGATGAATACAAAATGAGGGCACAGTATAAACTATTGACTACTGTTTATAATTATTTAAAAAACAATATACAGTGGGGAGAACAAGTATTTGATACACTGCCGATTTTGCAGGTTTTCCTACTTACAACGCATGTAGAGGTCTGTAATTTTTATCATAGGTACACTTCAACTGTGAGAGACAGAATCTAAAACAAAAATCCAGAAAATCACATTGTATGATTTTTAAATAATTAATTTGCATTTTATTGCATAACATAAGTATTTGATCACCGACCAACCAGTAAGAATTCCGGCTCTCACAGACCTGTTAGTTTTTCTTTAAGAAGCCCTCCTGTTCTCCACTCATTACCTGTATTAACTGCACCTGTTTGAACTCGTTACCTGTATAAAAGACACCTGTCCACACACTCAATCAAACAGACTCCAACCTCTCCACAATGGCTAAGACCAGAGAGCTTTGCAAGGACATCAGGGATAAAATTGTAGACCTGCACAAGGCTGGGATGGGCTACAGGACAATAGGCAAGCAGCTTGGTGAGAAGGCAACAACTGTTGGCGCAATTATTAGAAAATGGAAGAAGTTCAAGATGACGGTCAATCTCCCTCGATCTGGGGCACCATGCAAGATCTCACCTCATGGGGCATCAATGATCATGAGGAAGGTGAGGGATCAGCCCAGAACTACACGGCAGGACCTGGTCAATGACCTGAAGAGAGCTGGGATCACAGTCTCAAAGAAAACCATTAGTAACACATTACGCTGTCATGGATTAAAATCCTGCAGCTCACACAAGGTCCCCCTGTTCAAGCCAGCGCATGTCCAGGCCCGTCTGAAGTTTGCCAATGACCATCTGGATGATCCAGAGGAGGAAAGGTCATGTGGTCTGATGAGACAAAAATAGAGCTTTTTGATCTAAACTCCACTCGCCGTGTTTGGAGGAAGAAGAAGGATGAGTACAACCCCAAGAACACCATCCCAACCGTGAAGCATGGAGGTGGAAACATCATTCTTTGGGGATGCTTAAGTTCTGCTTTTCTGATGTATCAAATACTTATGTCATGCAATAAAATGCAAATTAATTACTTAAAAATCATACAATGTGATTTTCTGGATTTTTGTTTTAGAATCCGTCACTCACAGTTGAAGAGTACCTATGATAAAAATTACAGACTTCTACATGCTTTGTAAGTGGGCAAACCTGCAAAATCGGCAGTGTATCAAATACTTGTTCTCCCCACTGTATTTTATGGGAATATTTTGCTATACACTATATTGCCAAAAGTATTGGGACACCCCTCCAAATCATTGAATTCAGGTGTTCAATCACAGGCCACAGGTGTATAAATCAAGCACTAGGCATGCAGACGCTTCTACAAACATTTGTGAAAGAATGGGTCGCTCTCAGAAGC
Source organism: Coreius guichenoti (assembly GCA_039654105.1). Lineage (NCBI taxonomy): Eukaryota > Metazoa > Chordata > Actinopteri > Cypriniformes > Gobionidae > Coreius > Coreius guichenoti. The sequence goes on along the minus strand of CM077192.1, from coordinate 31,063,651 downwards.
TCAGTGAATTCAAGCGTGGTACCGTGATAGGTTGCCACCTGTGCAATAAGTCCATTTGTGAAATTTCCTCACTACTAAATATTCCTGAGCAGCTGCATCCAAGCCTTACATCACCAAGTGCAATGCAAAGCGTGGGATGCAGTGGTGTAAAGCTGCATTGTGCCAAGTGTAAAGTTTGGTGGAGGGGGGATTATGGTGTGGGGTTGTTTTTTCAGGGGTAGGGCTTGGCCCCTTAGTTCCAGTGAAAGGAACTCTTAATGCTCAAAAAGACATTTTGGACAATTTCATGCTCCCAACTTTGTGGGAACAGAGTTAATGTTAGCTTTTCTTCTCACACACTGTATTAATGTTTAATGAGGAAGCAAGGTAGAAAAGCTGGTTAAAATTTGAAGATTGTTCCCCAATGCTAAAGTCTTAATAATGTCTTGATTAATTAGTAGGGCTTGCTAACTATAACAGCGCTAGACCAAGATTAGCACCACAGTAAATATTCTGAGATTACAGCATTGTGGACTTACATAAAGTGGGGGAGTGTGTTTATGCACAAACTAAAGATGTTGCTATGATACAGATATTATTTCATGGACCCTGTCTTCTGTGTTGGAGACTCTTATCACTGCAGACCCTTTAATCTGTCAGAAAATTATAATTCAATCATTCTAGTCATGCTTGAAGATATATCGGCACAAGCAGCCGTCACTGAAGCAGCACGGCCGCTAACGGCTCACTGATATGATTTCAACAAGCTTTGTCAGAAGCCAGTACTGAGAATGGGATGAAAAACCACATAAAGCTGCAAAGCTGCGACAACAATACGGTGGTCAGATCAGTCTAGCCAATTAAGTGACGAAGGTGTGCAGGTGTGACGTCACTATATAAAAAAGCAATAGATTCTATTTACACTATGTAAAAATAGCAGTATTTTCTTTGCAATAATAATTTATGAATAGTGGCAGACACTATTTGCACCTCAGTGTTGTTTTACATTAAATGGTCTGCAGTAATAACAGAGTGTAAATGATTATATTTATTAAAATTATTAAATGGATGCCGCCTTATTGGGAAGATAAAGCCCTCCCTACACCTAACCCTAACTATAAACACTATTATTAAACACACGTTAGCCACTTTATTTCCACTTTTCAAATATTTTCTTCATTTTTATTGAAAGTAAATGCCTTTCCGATCTGATATGTGATGGGAAAAGGGAGTAGAGCGAGTTCAGCAAAACCCGAGTTCGGACTCGAACTCGGGTCAATTTCCTTGTTCGGCTTGTTCATGACCTCAAGGCTAGATTATTGTAATGCTCTACTGGGTGGTTGCCGTTCCCATTCAGTCGGTCACTTCCGACGCTACGTCGGAGACCGACGAATAGGAATCCCTACCAAAGCGCTATGGCCTCTGCCCCCTTCCAGTGCCCTGTGTGAGCCTCCTCTTACCTGATGAGATGGGGCTCACACAGAGAAGTCCATCACTGCTGTTCCGCATGACCCACTCAGTGACTTATTGGATAACACTGGGAAAGCGTGTCCAAGTGGAAGGGAATGCTGCGGAACCCACATCGTACCCCGAAGGAGTTATGTGGAGTACAATGCTGAGCCGTAGCCCGCAACCGAAAGGGGGCTCCAGCCCCACTGAAGGGGGGGCTCTCCCAAGGGAAAGACACGGGCTTCCATTAGGAGCAATCGTGGAAAAATATATGGGATCCCCGCAGGGTCACTCATATAACCCCAGCCCAGTACCGGTTCTCCAGGATTCAGCGGCAAAGGGCCTGATGCGAGACGCTCCGCCACGTCCGGCACCGAGGGTGATGGAGGACTCGACAGAGTTTGCTTCTGGAGAATGCAAGCGCCGTAGCGCAGCAAGCCGACAAGAGCCAGGGCTTCTCAGTGCTTCTACCCGTTTGAGGTGAGAACACAACCGACTTACCTTCTACGTGATCGTGAGAGGCGGATATTGCAGCAACATAGACTTTGAGGGTGGAGGGCGACAGCCTACGCTCCAACCCCTGTTGCAGGAAGGAAAGCACAGACGCGATCGAACATCTTCGGGGGTCTTCTCGGCGAGAAGAACACCACTCGATGAACAGGTTCCACTTTAAGGCATAAGCCTGTCTCGTAGACGGTGCTCGTGCCGAAGTGATGGTGTTAACTACCTCTTGGGGTAAGTCACCTAGAACCTCCACCTCCCGTCCAGGGACCAGACATGAAGTTTCCAGAGGTCTGGACGCGGGTGCCAAAAGGTGCCCCGCCTCTGAGTCAGAAGGTCCTTCCTCAGAGGAATCGGTCAGGGAGGGGCTGTCACGAGGAGCATAAGCTCCGGGAACCAAGTCCGGTTGGGCCAGTATGGCGCCACCAACAGGACCTGCTCCTCGTCCTCCCTGACCTTGCACAGTGTCTGTGCAAGTAGGCTCACTGGGGGAAATGCATATTTGCGCAGGCCCCGGGGCCAGCTGTGCGCGAGTGCATCCGTGCCGAGTGTGCCCTCGGTCAGCGAATAAAACCACTGGCAGTGGGATGTTTCTGGGGAAGCAAACAGGTCGACCTGTGCCACCCCGAACTATCTCCAGATCAGCTGGATCACCTGGGCGTGGAGTCGCCATTCTCCTGGGAGCGCAGCTTGTTGGCCACACGGTTGTGCACACCAGGGACATGAATGGCCCGAAGCGACCTCAGACACTTCTGACTCCAGAGGAGGAGATGGCGGGCGAGTTGCGACATGCGACGGGAACGCAGACCACCTTGTTGGTTGATGTACGCAACGGTCACAATGTTGTCCGTACGGACCAATACATCTTTGCCCCGTAACAGCCTTTTGAGGCGGCTCAGTGCAAGATGTACTGCTAGCAACTCGAGGCAGTTGATGTGCCAATGCACGTGCGGGCCCGTCCAAACCCCTGACACTGCATGCCCATTGTACGTGGCCCCCCAGCCCATGGCAGAGGCATCCGTGAAAACCACAGCATGCCTGGACACCTGTTCCAAGGGCACCCTGGCCCTAAGGAACAAGGGGTCTGACCACGGACTGAAGGTTTGGCGGCAGGCCGGTGTGATACTCACCCGGTGAGTGCCGCATTGCCACGCCCATCTCGGGACCTGGCCGTGAAGCCAATGCTGAAGCGGTCTCATATGAAGCAAGCCGAGCGGTGTTACTGCTGCCGCGGCTGCCATATGCCCCAGGAGCCTCTGAAATTGTTTCAGTGGGACCGCCATCCTGCCTTGAAACGTGTTCAGGCAGTTCAGCATCGACTGGACGCGCTCCTCTGTGAGGCGCACCGTCCGTTCGACCGAATCCAACTCCATACCGAGAAAAGAGATCCTCTGCACGGGACGAGTTTGCTCTTTTCCCAGTTGACCCGAAGACCCAACTGGCTGAGGTGTCTGAGCACCAGGTCCCTGTGTTCGCACAGCTGATCCCTGGACTGTGCTAGAATGAGCCAGTCGTCGAGATAGTTGAGGATGCGAACGCCCTGTTCTCTCATGGGCACAAGGGCCCCCTCCGTGACCTTCGTAAAGACACGGGGGGACAGGGACAGCCCAAAGGGTAGGACTTTGTACTGATATGCTCGACCCTCGAACGCAAAGTGCAGAAACAGCCTGTGTCGAGGAAGAATCGAGACATGAAAGTATGCGTCCTTCAGGTCGATCGCTGCAAACCAATCTCGGGGACGGATGCACTCGAAAATGAGTTTCTGCGTGAGCATCTTGAACGGTAGCTTCTGAAGGCTCCGATTCAGAACTCGCAGGTCCAAGATTGGCCGTAACCCACCGGTTTTCTTGGGTACAATGAAGTACGAGCTGTAGAAGCCTGTCTTCATATCGGCTGGAGGGACCAGCTCTATTGCGCCCTTCGCCAGTAGGACTGCTATCTCCGCACGCAGGACATGGGCATCTGCAGCATTCACCGAAGTGAAGCGGACGCCCATGAACCTGGGGGGACGCCGGGCGAACTGAATCGCATAGCCGAGCCTGATGGTTCGAATGAGCCAGCGAGACGGACTGGGGAGCGCTAGCCAGGCTCGCAGAGACTGTACAAGCGGGACCAAAGGAACCACCGGCGTACCCACCGTGAATGCCGCTTGCCCTTGGCCTTGCCACCCCTCTTGGCGGAGGCCTGGACGGGCGGGGCGGCCTGCTTGAGCCCGGCTCCTCGACGTCGCTTGGGTGGAGGCTGCTGCTGCGACACGGGAGCGGAGGCAGACGCAGGTGGCCGCCCTCAGCGACGAGCAGGCTGAGGTGCTGCCGGTGGCGGGGTGGAGACAGCAGCTGACCGCCGTGGCAGGATGTGACTGATCGCCTCAGTCTGCTTTTGTGCGGCCGAGAACTACTGGGCGAAGTTCTGGACCGCGTCGCCGAAGAGGCCGGTCTGGGACATGGGGGAATTAAGGAACCTGATCTTGTCGGTTTCCCTCATGTCAGCCAGACACAGCCAGAGATTCCTGGACCACCATCGTGGACATCGCATGACCCACTGCCCGCGCCGTAACCTTCGTCGCACGAAGCGCGAGGTCCGTTGCGGTTCTCAGTTCGTGCAGAACTGCGGGATTGTGACCACCCTCGTGCAAGGTCTTCAGTGCCTGGGCCTGATGGACCTGCAACAACGCCATAGCATGTAAGGTGGACCCAGCATCTCCACAAACCTGGTAGGCCTTTCCGATCAGATCGGACGAGTACCTACAGGCCGGGGAGGGGAGACACGTGTTCCCCCTGGATGTGGAGTTAGGGCACAGTTGCATAGCAACGGCCCGTTCCACGGGAGGAACCTGTGTGTAACCCTTTGCAGGTCCGCCATCGAGGGTGGAGGATCCACCAGGCCGGTTTCGGGCAGTAAAAGGTGCCGTCCACGACCTGGTGAGCTCCTCCACTGAGAACCAGCACGGGCCACCACGAGAAACCAATCATCCAGCCTCGAGGGTTCGGGACACGGTGGAGGGTTCCACACGAGCCCGACTCTCTCAGCGGCCCGGGAAAGCATGGCCATCATTTCTGGATCCGTATCGGGCATCTTCCCGAAGGAGCCCCCTGCGCCGACACATCATCTCCAGAAAATTTTGACCCTCCCTCCGATGCAGCGATGGACATCTGATCATCGAGAGGAGCCCCGAAGGATACGGATGGTACACACCTCGTGGGTGGCCCACTGCGTTCCGACGGCAGCTCTACTGGCTGTGAAGTGCGGGAGGGGTGAGGGTTCCCTTGGGGTTGGGTCCCTGGGGGAAGCACGCTCACCATAACCCTCGAATCACCCGCGCTACTGCCTGAAGTAACCCTCTGTGGAGGGTTAGATCGAGGCAGAGGCACGGGGACTCCACCCCTTGCAAGATGGAGTCTCTCCCGCAGTGAGAACATGAGTCATCCACCAGCGCTGCCTCAGCGTGCTGAACGCCCAAACACGAGATACAGCACTGGTGACCATCCCTCGGTGACAGGTAACCACCGCATCCAGAAACACACAGATAGAATGTCATCTTGAAAAAGACGCAAGCTCTATCTGTGTAAGCTCTTTCAGAAGGACGTTCTCCTTGGTGCTGAAGCACGCAGAGGGAAGGGGAATAGTGTAGCCTGATGTGCGCGCTCTCTCTCACGAAGGCGCTCTCTTACCAGCCGTAAGAACGGCTTTTCAGCGCTCTCCACCTAGCGCACCGAACCAGCTGTGAGAACAGCCTTTGTGTTTGCTCTATCAAACAAAAAAAGAGACATGATCAAAGAACCACACGACCCGCTGCAGCGCCGTCACACCAACACCGACTGAAGAGATCGCTTCAAAAAGGCAGGCTTCAGTCAATTCAACTGCGTAGAAGAGAGTGATATCTGGACGAACCATTTACCACTCGGCTCCGAAGCAAAAAGCTAATTTGATGCAAGCACCTGTGTCTCATTTATACCCGCGCTGCATGGCATGAGCACCTGGTGCAATCATTGCATGCCAATGTGCATTGGCTCGTTTAGTTACACTCGAAGTAGATTGGCTCTCGCGAGCGAGATTCCTATTCGTCGCTCTCCGACATGGCATCGGAAGTGACCGACTGAATGGGAACTCACAATTCTGACTTTATATCACACAATTCTGACTTCATATCTTGCAATTCTGACTTTATATCACACAATTCTGACTTAATATCTCGCAATTCTGACTTTATATCTCGGAATTCTGACTTAAAATCTCGCAATTCTGACTTTATAACTTGCAATTCTGACTTTATATCACGCAATTCTGACTTTTTATCACGCAATTCTGACTTTATATCTCGCAATTCTGACTTTATAACTCGCAATTCTGAGAAAAAAAGACAGAATTGAGAGATAAAAAGTCACAATTACCTTTTTTATTATTTTATTCTGTGGCGGAAACAAGCTTCCATAATTTGCACTTAGTGTAAATAGACACTCCGATATAAAAATACTGTATTAATTAAAGTCTTTAATATGAGTTAGTTCATGCTGAGATTTCTCTGTGCTCTCCTGTTGCCTAATTAATATTAATGATCTAAACCCTCTCTTTATTACTATTTATGTATGTTCTTTTATACGTTTCATGGTGTTTTGACATTCAGTGTCATTCTAGTTTTAAGTTATCTCAAATATGTAAATATTACCTTTTAATATTAATTAGTAATAAATTCCAGAGATAGAGCATGTAGATCCACAAGATGACAAAACATTAAACAATTTATTAAATAATTTTACAATCAAAATACTATTAAAAAATGTCACTAATGCAATATTTAATTGATTTGGTTACGTTTTCCCCCCTGCTCAATTAACAAGCGCAAATGAACGTGACAATTTATTTGATAAATTAATTCATAAAGCCCTTCACACCAAGAACAATAACTACAAAAATATATTGTAATAACTATTTATGTCATCTGCTGCTTTTAATGCTCAGATTTTGACTGTCAATGTTTTTATCATTCATCGGCTGGAAAAAATCGTTCTGAAAGTGATTCCAATGATATGAATACTCTGTGTTGTTATCGTTACAGTTGTGGTGTAGAATTAGAACGATTATTAAAAATCTATATTTGTTTTAGTTATAGCCCTCTGTGTGAATGGCCCTTTACACCAAACTCAAATGTAGAGTTTGCTTTGGTATGATGGATGTGTTTGCTTTAGGATTCCCCCACCTGTGTTTCTGTGGATCAGACTGCAGGGTGAATCGATATCAGGTGCTAAAACTACAGCGAATTATAGCCTGCAACTGAAATGTGCTTTTAATGTGAGCCAACAGAAGTAGGAAACACATCAGCCAGCAGGGATATGGGCTAAAAGTGGGGGGTCTGCGGTGCGGAAATTGTGCAAACATCATGCAAACATTTATCCAGCTCAGTATGCCTGCAGGGCCAGAAGGTCCTCAGAGGACGCCTGTACCTTCTCTCCATCCTCCAGCACCTGCCCAAATAACAATGATCAGTTCCTGGAACATTCTGGAAATGCAAGTTTTTGGTTCTCAGACCGTTCACAGAAAAGAGATAGACATTCTTCTTTGGGCTAGCCAGCTGGATTTTGTTTATTAAGCATGCAGGGCAACCACCCAGTAGAGCATTACAATAATATAGCCTAAAAAAGCCAAAATCGAAATGGAAAATCAATCACGATTAATCACACAGCCTTCCGTTAGGCATTCTCTGTCTTTATTAGTTTACAGTCTGTTTAACAGTCCTATCTTATACTTTATTAGATAGTTAAACAAAGAAAGTAAATGGTATACGAAAAAGTACTATATCATTTGCTGTGTGGTTGATGCCTAATGTCGCTAGCTGAGCAGAAATGCATAATCATGTTTCGCTTGGTCCCTTCAAAGTCATGTTGGATTTCCTCCTTAGCGTAAAGGTTGAGAAGTGCCTGGACTTCAGCGTCGGTCCATCTATCACTGTTTTCCATGTTTGTGGAGTAAATATATAGGCTATAAACTGTGTGCCTGTGTTTCGTATGCGTTCGGCCAATCAGTGTACACTTACATCACTGGTAGTTCCTATAGCGCTGGGTCAGACCAGATTTTCTTCTTTGCTTGTTTTTGGATCTAGAGATGCTGTACCACTTTGGAAGATCCATAACAGCGCCCCCTACCGCACAACAGTGAAAACACGGATTGCAGGAAAAGCTTGTCAATGGCGGGGAAAGATTTCACATAAGCCAAATACCCAAAACAGGCTCATTGGAACAAAACGTGCCAGTGGCGACATTTCTGCAAAATTATGTTACGTTGCTTCTTGCACATTTGTGAAACTGAAAATGAAATGTCCAGTGAGCGCCACTAAAAGTGTGTTGGGTTTTGTCTGAAACAGGCAATTTTGTATTATGTGGGTTGTTATACATATCAAGGCAGTTCAGAAATGAAATGTCCGGTGAGTGGTGCAAAAATGTTAAATTTGAAACTAATGTACCACCTACTGTACACAACCATGCCATCTTTGAGCTCTATTATCGTGATTCGTGCTTCATGGGACTTGGGAATTAGGCCATGTTGCAACCACATCATTAGACAAAATTTGAAACATTAAGTAAAAGAATGTAATACTAAAATTAATTCATTCATAAAATACCATCTGAAACCCTCCATGTCTATTGCCACAGCATTTATAAGATGTTTCATGAATTTATGATGGCTCATGTGTATTGCATCATTCTGCAACCCAAGTTAACATTTATGAATGCATGCCATTGGAATATATTTTTCAGTGCGCATTATGAAATGTTATTCTCTCATGTCTGGAGAAATGTAGAGTAAAAGGAATGAATGTCCTGTTCAATCTTATAGTGTTATTGTGTTAATGGTTTTCAGAGCCAGCTCACGGACACAGATTGATGGACTCTGCTCAAGCGCTGGTGCAAAACCAAACATTCCACATCCAGTGATGTCAAACTGTCCGATTCCAGGTGCAACCGTCACAAAAGGCTCTGCCATAACTGACCACACATTGATAAATACTTTACACTGGCTAAATTTATCTCCCCAGGCTTTTCTCTAAGCCACATTAGGTCATGTGTTTCATATTCAGGATTCAGTCACCTAATTGTGCTCTCACCTTTCACTGGACCATTGAAACCCCTTGGCTTGCTAAATAATGGGCTACTATGCGTCTAAAAACTGACGCCCATAGCTAAAAAGCAACAATTCTTTTCACATAACTCAACACAGATTAGTCACATTCAAATGGATTAATGAACTACCTTCTTCCAAAGCCAAGTCTTGTCTCTTTTAGAGGAATCTTAGTATTTGATTTGAATGCACCATGTGTTAAACACATTGTAATTTCATGTTGTTTTGAAGTCGATAAGTATGAGAACATAAATAAGTGTTGACTAAGCTGATCCAAATCTTTCCATGCAGAGATGCCGTGGCTTTCTTAAACCACTATAATGTGTGCTCAGACCATAGGAGACTATATAATTAGACAGTTTCCTATTGTTACCAGCCTGTTGCTAGTCTAGGTCATGTGTTTATGTAGGGCACATCTGGCTCACCCAAAAGGACGGTCAAGTCTTTAGTCTTGGGAGCAAGAAACCACACTGTCTATGAAACCGAGAGTGTTTAAGGAACATTCAGAAGTATACACTTTTAAAAAAGGTTTTTGGAGTCACGGATAAAAAAAGAAAGAAAAAAAAAGACCAAAAAATATTCCATTAAATGTCCTAACAGAGTGGTCTCAACAAATAATTTCAGACTGAACAATGGCCTTCAAGTGGTGGTCATCGCAAGTCTGCAGGTACATTTGGGACAGCTGATTTCCCAAACTCCAACATGCATTGTAGCATGAATAAATTATGTAGTTAGGGATATAAACTTACTGCTTGATGGCTTTATTTATGCTACATCTTTTCTTTGTGAGATATTATCCTTCCTTAAAGGCGGAAATTGCAGTTAAATATTTGTTGAATGTGTTGGATAAAAACCCTTTAAAATCCATCCATCAAATCAGGAAAAAAATATCCACTTTTTTATTTTATTTTATTTTATTTAAAACAAAATAAAAACAAAATTGGAAATTTTCCTGAAAATTTGGAATCAATCCCAGAGGACAAATAGAAAAATAAAATAAAATAAAATAAAATAAAATAAAATAAAATCTGTAGGAGACAAATACAAAATAGGACAGTATTTGATTTGACAGTATTTGGTGCAATATTTATTGTTATTAGGGTTGTCAATGTAATATGATTGAAAATGAATGAATCTGAATGAATCTGATGTGTAAATAAGTCAGAGCAATCTTCAGTATCAAATCATAATTTTCTGATTTCTGAAGGATCATGTGACACTGAAGACTGGAGCAATGATGATAAATTCAGCTTTGATCACAGGAATAAATTACACTTTACTATATATTCACATAGAAAACAGCTGTTTTACACTGGAGTAATATTTAACTGTTTTAATGTATTTTTGATCAAATAAATGCAGCCTGGTGAGTAGAAGAGACTAATTTAAAGAATTTTAACAGTAGTTACTGTATATGTTATTAATTTAAAATAATTTTAAAAATGAATATGTGCATCTTAAATAATTCCAAGTTATTTTCAAGAGATGTGCCATAACCGTTACCCTCAGACTTCTTCACATTCTCTGCAGTTCCCGATAATTCATGCTTTTCATGAAAACCGGACAATATCTCCTATGAGAAGCTTTCTAAGTCAGCCAGACAGAGAAAATGACCCAAGCTTCAGCTGCATATCTACAAGGTGATGAAAGTTCCATGTCTCTTCCGGGGCTCCATTAAGTCAGTCACTGCACACGCACACAATGAATCCCGCCACGTTCCCTGGAGATTACAGGACGATCCTAGCGGAAGGGAAAATGAGTGTGAGGCTGCATGGAGGTTCAATAGAAAGTAATAGATCAACAGCGCTGTGCCACGGCTCAGTGTTTTATTTGGAGATGATTTCATCCCTTGAGCTCTTCCACTAATTTCTTCCTGGTCGTTAATTTTCGTAAGCCCTTCCGTCCATTTGACTCTAAGCGGGGTCATATGGATACCAGAGCTTGAATGCGTTGAGCCACAATTCAAGACAGGTAATGATATCCAAATGCCTGAATCCACTAATGGACTGAAGTGATCTTCAGAGGCGACCACTTGCCTCCAGATCACACTTTACCATGCTTTCAAAAAGAGTACTTATTACAGAAATTATATATTTTAGAAGAATATACTTTATGTGCAATCTGAATATAATGTTTTTTTCACACTTAGGGGCCGTTTATATGGCACCATTTTTTGCTAAAAACGGAAAATTACTCTACAACAGCGTTTTGGGGGCCTGTGTACCCAGTATTTGGGTAGTTTTTGTGTTAAGCAGCTCCTGGGTCAGCCGTAACAACCCAATGTTTGAGTAGTTGTTATGTTACCCAGATCCTGGGTCAGATGTAACAACCCAATATTTGAGTAGTTTTTGTGTTACCCAGATCCTGGGTCAGACGTAACATCCCAGTGTTTGGGTAGTTTTTGTGTTAAGCAGCTCCTGGGTCAGACGTAACAACCCAGTGTTTGGGTAGTTTTTGTGTTACCCAGATCCTGGGTCAGACGTAACAACCCAGTGTTTAGGTAGTTTTTGTGTTAAGCAGCTCCTGGGTCAGACGTAACAACCGAGTATTTGGGTAGTTTTTGTGTTACCCAGATCCTGGGTCAGACGTAACAACCCAGTGTTTTGGTAGTTTTTATGTTACCCAGATCCTGGGTCAGACGTAACAACCCAGTGTTTGGGTAGTTTTTGTGTTAGCCAGATCCTGGGTCAGAAGTAACAACCCAGTGTTTGGGTAGTTTTTATGTTACCCAGATCCTGGGTCAAGTCAAGTCAAGTCACCTTTATTTATATAGCACTTTTTACAATGCCGTATGTTTCAAAGCAGCTTCACAGTGTTAAACAGGAAAATAACGCAACAGAATTTGATTCGGCTGTACAGCTGCTCTGGAGAATATGGTGATGTCATCCAGCTCATTTCAATTATCATATAGTGTCAATGCGGGCAGATCAGTAATATAGTTGAATATTTAGTGTCCCCAACTGAGCAAGCCAAAAGCCAAAGTGGCAGAGGCGACGGTGGCAAGGAACCAAAACTCCATCAGGTGACATAATAGAAAAAAAAACCTTGGGAGAAACCAGGCTTAGTCGGGGTGCCAGTTCTCCTCTGGCCAACGAACAAACAGTGTATGATTATGATTCTGGCAACATTACAGTCATCACGCCGGAGACGGGTTTATTGAGGATGTCGTGTCGATGAGGCATTTATTAGATTGAAATATTCAAAAGATCGGAGTCATCATGCCAGAGACTGGTTTATTGAGAATGTCGTATTGATGAGACATTTCAGGGATGCGTTGGTCATGTCTAGGCGCAGGTCCGCCATCTGATCTGGATACAGCCCGGATCCGGCTGACTGCAGTAAACCTCGGGATAAACAGAGAGACTAACATTAGCGTAGATGCCATTCTTTTTATGATGTAACGAGTACATCTGGTGTTGTGGGAAGTGTTCCCGGTTCCGGCTGACCTAGTTAATGCAGCCTAAAACAATCATTTAACTGATTTGAATAATATAAATTGATAATGTTCTATGTGTATGCCATAGTAAAGAGATGTGTTTTTAGTCTAGATTTAAACTGACAGAGTGTGTCTGCTTCCCGAACAATGCTAGGAAGACTGTTCCAGAGTTTAGGTGCTAAATAGGAAAAGGATCGACCGCCTGCAGTTGATTTTGATATTCTAGGTATCATCAACTGGCCAGAATTTTGAGACCGCAATAGACGTGATGGAGTATAATGCGTTAAGAGCTTGCTCAAGTACTGGGGAGCTAAACCATTTAGTGCTTTGTAAGTAATTAGCAAGATTTTAAAATTTATACAATGTTTAATAGGGAGCCAATGCAGTGTTGCCAGAACCGGGCTAATATGGTCATACTTCCTGGTTCTAGTAAGAACTCGAGCTGCTGCGTTTTGGACCAGCTGCAATTTATTTATTAAGCGAGCAGGGCAACCACTCAGTAGAGCATTACAATAATCTAGCCTTGAGGTCATGAACGCATGAACGCATGAACTAACTGTTCAGCATTTTGCATCGAAAGCATGTGCCGTAATTTAGATATATTTTTAAGATGGTAGAATGCAGTTTTACAGATGCTAGAAACGTGGCTTTCAAATGAAAGATTGGTATCAAAGAGCACACCCAGGTTCCTAACTGACGACGAGGACTTGACAGAGCAGCCATCAAGTGTTAGACAGTATTCTAGGTTACTACTTGTGGAGTTTTTTTGACCAATAATTAAAAATTCTGTTTTTTCTGAATTAAGTTGCAGGAAATTACTAGTCATCCAATATTTTATATCAGCTATGCATTCCGTTAATCTTGTGAATTGGTAAGTTTCATGAGGGCTTGAAGAAATATAGAGTTGAGTATCGTCAGTATAACAGTGAAAACTAACGCTATGCTTCCTAATTATATCTCCCAGGGGTAGCATGTACAGGGTGAAAAGCAATGGTCCTAGCACTGAGCCTTGCGGTACTCCATATTGAACTTGTGATCGGTGTGACATCTCTTCATTTACTGCTACAAACTGATAGGATGAAGGATATATTAATGATGTTAAGAAGAGGATCTATGACCTCTGGAAGCATCTCTTTTAGTAGCTTAGTCGGTATAGGGTCGAGCATACATGTTGATTTTGATGATTTAACGAGTTTAGCCAATTCTTCTTCTCCTATAGCAGTGAATGAGTGAAATTTTTCCTCAAATCTGATGTGATACTGTAGTAGATGGTTGCATAGTTATCATTTTTTTTCTAATATTATCAATCTTGCACGTAAAGAAGTTCATAAAGTCATTACAGCTGTGATGTTTACAAACGTCAGAAGTGGCAAATTTAGCCACTGTATCAAATAAATACCTAGGGTTGTGTTGGTTTTCTTCTAAGAGAGTCGAGAAATAAGCAGATCTAGCAGTTTTTTACGGCCTTTCTGTATGTGATCATGCTCTCTTTCCACGAAATGCGAAAAAAACCTCCAGTTTTGTTTTCTTCCAGCTGTACTCCATTTTTCTGGCTGCTGTTTTAAGGGCCCGAGTGTGCTCGTTGTACCACAGCGTTGGACTATTTTCTTTAATCTTCTTTAAACGCAAAGGAGCAACGGTATCTAAAGTGCTGGAAAAGAGAGAGTCAATAGTTTCTGTTGCAACATCGAGTTCCTCTAGGCTATCTGGGATGCTGAGGAGATGAAACTGATGAGGAAGATTATTTACAAAGCAATCTTTAGTGGCAGCGGTGATAATCCTGCCATATTTGAAATGAGGGGACGGCTTTGCAGTCTTTGCTAAATTAAGTATACACAAAACTAGGTAATGATCTGAGATGTCATCGCTCTGCTGCAGAATTTCAATGGTATCAACATTTATTCCATGTGACAGTATTAGGTCTAAAGTATGATTACGGCGATGAGTGGGTCCTGACATGTGTTGCCTAACTCCAATAGAGTTTAGAATGTCTCTAAATGCCAATCCCAATGCGTCTTTTTCATTGTCTACATGGATATTACAAACCCGATTCCAAAAAAGTTGGGACACTGTACAAATTGTGAAAAAAACAGAATGCAATGATGTGGAAGTTTCAAATTTCAATATTTTATTCAGAATACAACATAGATGACATATCAAATGTTTAAACTGAGAAAATGTATCATTTTAAGGAAAAAATAAGTTGATTTTAAATTTCATGGCATCAACACATCTCAAAAAAGTTGGGACAAGGCCATGTTTACCACTGTGTGGCATCCCCTCTTCTTTTTATAACAGTCTGCAAACGTCTGGGGACTGAGGAGACAAGTTGCTCAAGTTTAGGAATAGGAATGTTGTCACATTCTTGTCTAATACAGGCTTCTAGTTGCTCAACTGTCTTAGGTCTTCTTTGTCACATCTTCCTCTTTATGATGCGCCAAATGTTTTCTATGGGTGAAAGATCTGGACTGCAGGCTGGCCATTTCGGTACCCGGATCCTTCTACGCAGCCATGATGTTGTAATTGATGCAGTATGTGGTCTGGCATTGTCATGTTGGAAAATGCAAGGTCTTCCCTGAAAGAGACGACATCTGGATGGGAGCATATGTTGTTCTAGAACTTGGATATACCTTTCAGCATTGATGGTGCCTTTCCAGATGTGTAAGCTGCCCATGCCACACTCACTCATGTAACCCCATACCATCAGAGATGCAGGCTTCTGAACTGAGCGGACAACAACTTGGGTTGTCCTTGTCCTCTTTAGTCCGGATGACATGGCGTCCCAGTTTTCCAAAAAGAACTTCAAATTTTGATTTGTCTGACCACAGAACAGTTTTCCACTTTGCCACAGTCCATTTTAAATGAGCCTTGGCCCAGAGAAAACGCCTGCGCTTCTGGATCATGTTTAGATATGGCTTCTTTTTTGACCTATAGAGTTTTAGCCGGCAACGGCGAATGGCACGGTGGATTGTGTTCACCGACAATGTTTTCTGGAAGTATTCCTGAGCCCATGTTGTGATTTCCATTACAGTAGCATTCCTGTATGTGATGCAGTGCCGTCTAAGGGCCCGAAAATCATGGGCATCCAGTATGGTTTTCCGGCCTTGACCCTTACGCACAGAGATTGTTCCAGATTCTCAGAATCTTTGGATGCTATTATGCACTGTAGATGATGATAACTTCAAACTATTTGCAATTTTTCTCTGAGAAACTCCTTTCTGATATTGCTCCACTATTTTTCGCCGCAGCATTGGGGGAATTGGTGATCCTCTTGACTTCTGAGAGACACTGCCACTCTGAGAGGCTCTTTTTATACCCAATCATGTTGCCAATTGACCTAATAAGTTGCAAATTGGTCCTCCAGCTGTTCCTTATATGTACATTTAACTTTTCCGGCCTCTTATTGCTACCTGTCCCAACTTTTTAGGAATATGTAGCTCTCATGAAATCCAAAATGAGCCAGTATTTGGCATGACATTTCAAAATGTCTCACTTTCAACATTTGATATGTTATCTATATTCTATTGTGAATAAAATATAAGTTTATGAGATTTGTAAATTATTGCATTCCTTTTTTATTCACAATTTGTACAGTGTCCCAACTTTTTTGGAATCGGGTTTGTAAAATCACCAACAATTAGGACTTTATCTGTAGCCAGTACTAACTCTGATAGAAAATCAGCAAATTCTTTGGTAAAGTCTGTATGGTGCCCTGGTGGCCTGTATACAGTAACCAGCACAAATGTCAAACGGGATTGATCATTTACAGTACATAACGTTACATAAAGCACCAAAACTTCAAAATAATTATATTTGAAACTAGACTTCTGAGTAATACCGAAAATATTATTATAAATTACAGCAACACCTCCCCCTTTACCTTTCAGACGCGGCTCGTGTTTATAACAATAATCTTGGGGGGTGGACTCATTTAAAGTAATGTAATCGTCAGGTTTTAGCCAGGTTTCTGTCAAACATAGCACATCTAGATTATGATCTGTAATCATATCATTAACAATAAGCGCTTTTGGGGGAAGGGATCGAATATTCAGCATCCCGAGCTTTATCATTTGTTCATCTGTATTATATCTGTTTTTTATTTGTTGGACATCAATTACATTTTTACCGTTAAATGGTGTTGATGGTTTTTTGTATATACTAATTTGGGGAACAGACACAGTCTCTATGTGATAATGTCTAGGTGTGAGAATCTCTATGTGTTTGGATTTATCTGACTTCTGTGACGTGAGACAGCTAGCAGACGGTCGGTTAAGCCAGTCTGTCTGCTTCCTGACCTGGGCCCCAGTTAGTCAAGGTTCAACTCTAAGACTATGTGCCAAATTACTAGAGAGAAGAGCGGCACCATCCCAGGAAGGGTGGATGCCATCTTTTTTTAACAGGTCAGGTCTGCCCCAAAAGCTTTTCCAATTGTCTATGAACCCTATGTTATTTTGCGGACACCACTTAGACAACCAGCCATTGAGTGATGATAGTCTGCTAAGTATCTCATCACTCCTTTTAACGGGGAGGGGACCAGAGCAAAAAACTTTAGCTGCCATCGTACTTGCGAGTTCACACACCTCTTTAATGTTAATTTTGGTAATCTCCGACTGGCGAAGTCGAACATCATTAGTGCCGACGTGAATAATAATTTTAGAGAATTTACGTTTAGCATTAGCCAGCACTTTTAAATTTGCTTTGATGTCAGGCACTCTGGCTCCCAGTAAACATGTGACTATGGTGGCTGGTGTCTCTATTTTCACATTCTGTGTAATAGAATCGCCAATAACTAGGGCACTTTCAACAGGATTCTCAGTGGGTGCGTCACTGAGTGGGGAGAACCTGTTTGATGTTCTAATCAGAATGGAAGAGCGGTTTTTTGATCCGCGACTATGCCGTCTCACAGTCACCCAGTTGCCCTGCTGCACGGGCTCTACAACTGGAACCGAACAATGTAAAGAATTCACTAAGCTAGTCGCATCCAAATCAGTGTCTAAAGCTCTTACATTCTCACTATTCTCAAATAAAGTCTGGATGCGTGTCTCTAATTCTGAAATCTTCTCTGTCAGCCTGACTGTCTCCCTGCACTTATCACATGTGAAGCCCTGTTCACCGACAGAGAAGGTAATGCTAAACATGTAACAGGCAGTGCAAGTGACAATAACAGGAGAAGATGACATGGCTTACCATGTTTGTTGACAAATCCAACTCACCACAGTTGTTTGATGGACTCAGAAAACAGGAGACAGGAGACCCGGATGCACAACTGGCAGGCTAACAGGCTAGCGAAATGTTAACACGTGATAGTTATTTAGATTAAAAGCTAGCGATGTCAGTTTTAATGTGATAGGCAATATTAGACAACAGATGGTTATGGGTAAGTTATATTTAGCAGTTTAAACAACAGGAAATGATATCAAATAGAGATTCAAAAGCAAGCAAAGCAGACGCAAGTACAGCACCAGGGCTGACAGGAGCAATCGATCTGGAGTAGACCTGAGGTCAGACCTAACAACCCAGTGCTTGGGTAGGTTTTGTGTTACCCAGTTCATGGGTCAGATGCAACAAACCAGAGTTTGGGTAGTTTTTGTGTTAGCCAGATCCTGGGTCAGACGTAACATCCCAGTGCTTGGGTAGTTTTTGTGTTACCCAGCTCCTAGGTCAGACATAACATCCCAGTGTTTGGGTAGTTTTTCTGTTACCTAGATCCTGGGTCAGACGTAACAACCCATTGTTTAGGTAGTTTTTGTGTTACCCAGCTCCTGGGTCAGACGAAACAACCCAGTGTATAGGTAGTTTTTGTGTTACCCAGATCCTGGGTCAGATGTAACAACCCAGTATTTGGGTAGTTTTTGTGTTACCCAGATCCTGGGTCAAACGTAACAACCCAGTGTTTGGGTAGTTTTTGTGTTAACCAGCTCCAGGGTCAGACGTAACAACCCAGTGTTTGGGTAGTTTTTGTGTTAACCAGATCCTGGGTCAGATGTAAAAACCCAGTGTTTGGGTATTTTTTGTGTTACCCAGATCCTGGGTCAGATGTAACAATCCAGTGTTTGGGTAGTTTTTGTGTTAGCCAGATCCTGGGTCAAACGTAACAACCAAGTGTTTGGGTAGTTTTTATGGTACCCAGATCCTGGGTCAGATGTAACATCCCAGAGTGTGGGTAGGTTTTGTGTTAACCAGATCATGGGGCAGATGTAACAACCCAGTATTTGGTTTGTTTTTGTGTTACCCAGCTCCAGGGTCAGATGTGACAACCCAGGTTGTGGGTAGTTTTTGTGTTACCCAGATCCTGGGTCAGACATAACATCCCAGTGTTTTGGTAGATTTTGTGTTGCCCAGATCCTGGGTCATACGTGACAACCCAGTGATTGGGTAGTTTTTGTGTAACCCAGATTCTGGGTAAGACGTGTCAACCCAGTGTTTGGGTAGTTTTTGTGTTACCCGGATCCTGGGTCTGACGTGAAAACCCAGTGTTTGGGTAGTTTTTGTGTATCCCTGATCCTGAGTCAGACGTGACAACCCAGTGTTTGGGTAGTTTTTGTGTTACCCAGCTCCTGGGTCAGACGTAACATCCAAGTGTTTGGGTAGTTTTTGTGTTAGCCAGATCCTGGGTCAGAAGTAACAACCCAGTGTTTGGGAAGTTTTTGTGTTACCCAGCCCCTGGGTCAGACGTAACAACCCAGTGTTTGGGTAGTTTTTGTGTTAACCAGATCCTGGGTCAGACGTAACAACCCAGTATTTGGGTAGTTTTTGTGTTACCCAGATCCTGGGTCAGACGTAAAAACCCAGTGTTTGGGTAGTTTTTGTGTTACCCAGCTCCTGGGTCAGATGTAACAACCCAGTGTTTGGGTAGTTTTTATGGTACCCGGATCCTGGGTCAGACGTAACATCCAAGTGTGTGGGTAGTTTTTCTGTTAACCAGATCCTGGGGCAGACGTAACAACCCAGTGTATGGGTAATTTTTGTGTTGCCCAGATCCTGGGACATACGTGACAACCCAGAGTTTGGGTAGTTTTTGTGTAACCCAGATCCTGGGTCAGACGTAACAACCCAGTGTTTGGGTAGTTTATGTGTTGCCCAGATCCTGGGTCTGATATGAAAACCCAGTGTTTGGGTAGTTTTTGTGTATCCCTGATCCTGAGTCAGACGTGACAACCCAGTGTTTGGGTAGTTTTTGTGTTACCCAGCTCCTGGGTCAGACGTAACATCCAAGTGTTTGGGTAGTTTCTGTGTTAGCCAGATCCTGGGTCAGAAGCAACAACCCAGTGTTTGGGTAGTTTTTGTGTTAACCAGCTCCAGGGTCAGACGTAACAACCCAGTGTTTGAGTAGTTTTTGTGTTAACCAGGTCCTTGGTCAGACGTAACAACCCAGTGTTTGGGTAGTTTTTGTGTTACCCAGCTCCTGGGTCAGAGGTAACATCCCAGTATTTGGGTAGTTTTTGTGTTACCCAGATCCTGGATCAGACGTAACAACCCAGTGTTTGGGTAGTTTTTGTGTTACCCAGATCCTGGGTCAGACGTAACATCCCAGTTTTTGGGTAGATTTTGTGTTAGCCAGATCTTGGGTCAAAGGTAACAACCCAGTGTTTGGGTAGTTTTTGTGTTACCCAGATCCTGGAACAGACGTAACATCCCAGTTTTTGGGTATTTTTTGTATTAGCCAGATCCTGGGTCAGACGTAACATCCCAGTGTTTGGGTAGTTTTTGTGTTACCCAGATCCTAGGTCAGACGTAACATCCGAGTGTTTGGGTACTTTTTGTGTTAGCCAGATCCTGGGTCAGACGTAACATCTCAGTGTTTGGTTACTTTTTGTGTTACCCAGATCCTGGGTGAAACGTAACAGACCAGTGTTTCGGTAGTTTTTGTGTTGCCCAGATCCTGGGTCAGACATAACAACCCTTTGTTTGGGTAGTTTTTGTCTTACCTAGATCCTGGTCAGACGTAACAACCCAGTATTTCGGTAGTTTTTGTTTTGCCCAGATCCTGGGTAAGAAATAACAACCCAGTGTTTGGTAGTTTTTGTGTTGCCCAGATCCTGGGTCAGACGTAACAACCCAGTGTTTGGGTCGTTTTTGTGTTAAGCAGCTGCTGGGTCAGATGTAACAACCCAGTGTGTTGGTAGTTTTTGTGTTGCCCAGATCCTGGGTCAGACGTGACAACCTAGTGTTTGGGTAGTTTTTGTGTAACCCAGATCCTGGGTCAGACATGACAACCTAGTGTTTGGGTAATTTCTGTGTTGCCCAGATCCTGGGTCAGATGTGACAACCCAGTGTTTGGGTATTTTTTGTGTTACCCAGCTCCTGGGTCAGACGTAACATCCAAGTGTTTGGGTAGTTTATGTGTTAGCCAGATCCTGGGTCAGACATAACAACCCAGTTTTGGGGTAGTTTTTGTGTTAAGCAGCTCCTGGGTCAGATATAACAACCCAGTGTTTGGGTAGTTTTTATGTTACCCAGATCATGGGTCAGACGTAACAACCCAGTGTTTGGGTAGTTTTTGTGTTAAGCAGCTCCTGGGTCAGATGTAACAACCCAGTGTTTGGATAGTTTTTATGTTGCCCAGATCCTGGGTCAGACGTAACAACCCAGTGTTTGGGTAGTTTTTGTGTTACCCAGATCCTGGGTCAGACGTAACAACCCAGTGTTTGGGTAGTTTTTGTGTTACCCAGATCAAAGGTCAGACGTAACAATCCAGTGTATGGGTAGTTTTTGTGTTACCCAGATCCTGGGTCAGATGTAACAACCCAGTGTTTGGGTAGTTTTTGTGTTACCCAGATCAAAGGTCAGACGTAACAATCCAGTGTATGGGTAGTTTTTTGAGTTACCCAGATCTTGGGTCAGATGTAACAACCCAGTGTTTGGGCAGTTTTTGTGTTACCCAGCTTCATTGTCAGACGTAACAACACAGTGTTTGGGTCGTTTTTGTGTTACCCAGCTCCAGGGTCAGACGTCACAACCCAGTGTTTGGGTAGTTTTTTTGTTATCCAGATACTGGGACAGAAGTAACAACACAGTGTTTTGGTAGTTTTTGTGTTACCCAGATCCTGGGATAGACGTAACAACCCAGTGTTTGGGTAGTTTTTGTCTTACCCAGCTCCTGGTCAGACGTAACAACCCAGTATTTCGGTAGTTTTTGTGTTGCCCAGATCCTGGGTAAGACATAACAACCCAGTGTTTTGGTAGTTTTTATGTTAAGCAGCTGCTGGATCAGATGTAACAACCCAATGTTTGAGTAGTTTTTTTGTTACCCAGATCCTAGGTAAGACGTAACAACCCAGTGTTTGGGTAGTTTTTGTGTAACCCAGATCCTGGGTCTGATGTAACAACCCAGTGTTTGGGTAGTTTTTTTTGTGTTAACCAGCTCCTGGGTCAGACGTCACAACCCAGTGTTTGGGTAGTTTTTTTGTTATCCAGATCCTGGGACAGAAGTAACAACACAGTGTTTTGGTAATTTTTGTGTTACCCAGATCCTGGGTTAGACGTAACAACCCAGTGTTTGGGTAGTTTTTGTGTTACTCAAATCCTGGGTCAGACGTAACAACCCAGTGTTTGGGTAGTTTTTGTGTTACCCAGATCCTGGGTGAGACGTAACAGCCCAGTGTTTCGGTAGTTTTTGTGTAGCCCAGATCCTGGGTCAGACATAACAACCCTTTGTTTGGGGAGTTTTTGTCTTACCCAGCTCCTGGTCAGACGTAACAACCCAGTATTTTGGTAGTTTTTGTGTTGCCCAGATCCTGGGTAAGACATAACAACCCAGTGTTTTGGAAGTTTTTGTGTTGCCCAGATCCTGGGTCAGATGTAACAACCCAGTGTTTGGGTAGTTTTAATGTTAAGCAGCTGCTGGGTCAGATGTAACAACCCAATGTTTGAGTAGTTTTTTTGTTACCCAGATCCTGGGTAAGACGTAACAACCCAGTGTTTGTGTAGATTTTGTGTAACCCAGATCCTAGGTCAGACGTGACAAGCAAGTGTTTGGTTAGTTTTTGTGTTACCCAGATACTGGGTCTGACGTAACATCCCAGAGTTTGGGTAGTTTTTGTGTTAGCCAGATCCTGGGTCAGAAGTAACAACCCAGTGTTTGGGTAGTTTTTGTGTTGAACACATCCTCGGTCAGACGTGACAACCCAGTGTTTTTCGAGTAGTTTTTGTGTTAAGCATCCTCCTGGGTCAGATGTAACAATCCAGTGTTTGGGTAGTTTTTGTGTTACCCAGCTCCTGGGTCAGACGTAACAACTCATTGTATGGGTAGATTCTGTGTTACCTAGCTCCTGTGTCAGACGCAACAACCCAGTGTTTTGGTATTTTTTGCGTTACCCAGATCCTGGGTCAGACATAACAACCCAGTGTTTGGGTAGTTTTTTTTGTGTTAAACAGCTCCTGGGTCAGACGTAACAACCCAGTTTATGGGTAGTTTTTGTGTTACTCAGCTCCAGGGTCAGATGTAACAACCCAGTGTTTGGTAGTTTTTATGTTACCCAGATCCTGGGTCAGACGAAACTTCCCAGTGTGTGAGTAGTTTTTGCGTTACCCAGATCCTGGGTCAGATTTAACAACCCAGTGTTTGGGTAGTTTTTATGTTAACCAGATCCTGGGTGAAAAGTAACAACCCAGTGTTTGGGTAGTTTTTTCTGTGTTAACCAGCTCCTGGGTCAGACATAACAACCCAGTGTATGGGCAGTTTTTGTGTTACGCAGCTCCTTGGTCAGAAGTAACAACCCACTGTTTGGGTAGTTTTTGTGTTACCCAGATCCTTGGTCAGACGTAACAACCCATTGTTTAGGTTATTTTTGTGTTACCCAGATCATGGGCCAGACGTAACAACCCAGTGTTTGGGTAGTTTTTGTGTTACCCAGATCCTGGGTCAGACGTAACAACCCAGTGTGTGGGTAGTTTTTGTGTTACCCAGATCCTGGGTCAGACGTAACAACCCAGTATTTGGGTAGTTTCTGTGTTACCCAGCTCCTGGGTCAGACATAACAACCCAGTGTTTGGGTAGTTTTTGTGTTACCCAGCTCCATGGTCAGACGTAACAACCCAGTGTTTGGGTAGTTTTTGTGTTACCCAGCTCCATGGTCAGACGTAACAACCCAGTGTTTGGGTAGTTTTTGTGTTACCCAGCTCCTGGTTCAGACGTAACAACCCAGTGTATGGGTAGTTTTTGTGTTACCCAGCTTCTGGGTCAGATGTAACAACCCATTGTTTGGGTAGTGTTTGTGTTACCCAGATCCTGGGTCAGACGAAACAACCCAGTGTGTTTAGGTAGTTTTTGTGTTAAACGGATCCTGGGTCATACGTAACATCCCAGTGTTTGGGTAGTTTTTGTGTTACCCAGATCCTCGGTCAGAAGTAACAAACCAGTGTTTGGGTAGTTTTTGTGTTACCCAGCTCCTGTGTCAGACTTAACAACCCAGTGTTTGGGTAGTTTTTGTGTTGCCCACATCCTGGGTCAGACGTAACAACCCAGTTTTTTTTGAGTAGTTTTTGTGTTAAGCAGCTCCTGGGTCATATGTAACAATCCAGTGTTTGGGTAGTTTTTGTGTTTTCCAGCTCCTGGGTCAGACGTAACAACTCATTGTATGGGTAGTTTTTGTGTTACCTAGCTCCTGTGTCAGACGTAACAACCCAGAGTTTGGGTAGTTTTTTTTGTGTTAACCAGCTCCTGGGTCAGACGTAACAACCCAGTTTATGGGTAGTTTTTGTGTTACTCAGCTCCAGGGTCAGATGTAACAACACAGTGTTTGGGTAGTTTTTATGTTACCCAGATCCTGGGTCAGACGAAACATCCCAGTGTGTGAGTAGTTTTTGCGTTACCCAGATCCTGGGTCAGACGTAACAACCCAGTTTATGGGTAGTTTTTGTGTTACTCAGCTCCAGGGTCAGATGTAACAACCCACTGTTTGGGTAGTTTTTATGTTACCCAGATCCTGGGTCAGATATAACAACCCAGTGTTTTTGGTAGTTTTTGTGTTAACCAGATCCTGGGTGAAAAGTAACAACACAGTGTTTGGGTAGTTTTTTCTGTGTTAACCAGCTCCTGGGTCAGACATAACAACCTAGTGTATGGGCAGTTTTTGTGTTACGCAGCTCCTGGGTCAGAAGTAACAACCCAGTGTTTGGGTAGTTTTTGTGTTACCCAGATCCTTGGTCAGACATAACAACCCATTGTTTAGGTAGTTTTTGTGTTAACCAGATCATGGGTCAGACGTAACAACCCAGTGTTTGGGTAGTTTTTGTGTTACCCAGATCCTGGGTGAGACGTAACAATCCAGTGTTTAGGTAGTTTTTGTGTTACCCAGATCCTGGGTCAGACGTAACAACCCAGTATTTGGGTAGTTTTTGTGTTACCCAGCTCCTGGGTCTGACGTAACAACCCAGTGTTTGGGTAGTTTTTGTGTGACCCAGATCCTGGGTCAGACGTAACAACCCAGTGTATGAGTAGTTTTTGTGTTACCCAACTTCTGGCTCAGATGTAACAACCCAGTGTTTGGGTAGTTTTTGTGTTACCCAGCTCCATGGTCAGACGTAACAACCCAGTGTTTGGGTAGTTTTTGTGTTACCCAGCTCCTGGTTCAGACGTAACAACCCAGTGTTTGGGTAGTTTTTGTGTTACCCAGCTCCTGGTTCAGACGTAACAACCCAGTGTATGGGTAGTTTTTGTGTTACCCAGCTTCTGGGTCAGATGTAACAACCCAGTGTTTGGGTAGTGTTTGTGTTACCCTGAACCTGGGTCAGACGTAACATACAAGTATTTGGGTAGTTTTTGTGTTACCCAGATCCTGGGTCAGACGTAACAACCCAGTGTTTGGTTTTCTTTTGTGTTACCCAGATCCTGGGTCAGACGTAACAACCCAGTGTTTAGGTAGTTTTTGTGTTACCCGGATCCTGGGTCATACGTAAAATCCCAGTGTTTGGGTAGTTTTTGTGTTACCCAGATCCTCGGTCAGACATAACAACCCAGTGTATGGGCAGTTTTTGTGTTACGCAGCTCCTGGGTCAGACGTAACAACCCTGTGTTTGGGTAGTTTTTGTGTTACCCAGATCCTTGGTCAGACGTAACAACCCATTGTTTAGGTAGTTTTTCTGTTACCCAGATCATGGGTCAGACGTAACAACCCAGTGTTTGGGTAGTTTTTGTGTTACCCAGATCCTGGGTCAGACGTAACGACCCAGTATTTGGGTAGTTTTTGTGTTTCCCAGATCCTGGGTGAGACATAACAATCCAGTGTTTATTTAGTTTTTGTGTTACCCAGATCCTGGGTCAGACTTACCAACCCAGTATTTGGGTAGTTTTTGTGTAACCCAGATCCTGGGTCAGACGTAACAACCCAGTGTATGAGTAGTTTTTGTGTTACCCAGCTTCTCGGTCAGATGTAACAACCCAGTGTTTGGGTAGTGTTTGTGTTACCCTGATCCTGGGTCAGACTTAACATCCAAGTGTTTGGGTAGTTTTTGTGTTATCAGATCCTGTGTCAGACGTAACAACCCCGTGAATGAGTAGTTTTTGTGTTACCCAGCTTCTGGGTCAGATGTAACAACCCAGTGTTTGGGTAGTTTTTGTGTTACCCAGATCCTGGTTCAGACGTAAAAACCCAGTGTTTTGGGTAGTTTTTGTGTTACCCAGCTCCATGGTCAGAAGTAACAACCCAGTGTTTGGGGAGTTTTTGTGTTTCCCAGCTCCTGGTTCAGACGTAACAACACACTGTATGGGTAGTTTTTGTGTTACCCAGCTTCTGGGTCAGATGTAACAACCCAGTGTTTGGTTAGTGTTTGTGTTACCCTGAACCTGGGTCAGACGTAACATACAAGTGTTTGGGTAGTTTTTGTGTTACCCAGATCCTGGGTCAGACGTAACAACCCAGTGTTTGGTTTGCTTTTGTGTTACCCAGATCCTGGGTCAGACGTAACAACCCAGTGTTTAGGTAGTTTTTGTGTTACCCGGATCCTGGGTCATACGTAACATCCCAGTGTTTGGGTAGTTTTTATGTTACCCAGATCCTCGGTCAGAAGAAACAAACCAGTGTTTGGATAGTTTTTGTGTTAACCAGATCATGGGTCAGACATAACAACCCAGTGTTTGGGTAGTTTTTGTGTTACCCAGATCCTGGGTCAGAAGTAACAACACAGTGTTTGGGTAGTTTTTGTGTTACCCAGATCCTAGGTGAGACGTAACAATCCAGTGTTTAGGTAGTTTTTATGTTACCCAGATCCTGGGTCAGACGTAACAACCCAGTATTTGGGTAGTTTTTGTGTTACCCAGCTCCTGGGTCTGACGTAACAACCCAGTGTTTGGGTAGTTTTTGTGTGACCCAGATCCTGGGTCAGACGTAACAACCCAGTTTATGAGTAGTTTTTGTGTTACCCAGCTTCTGGGTCAGATATAACAACCCATTGTTTGGGTAGTGTTTATGTTACCCAGCTCCTGGTTCAGACGTAACAACCCAGTGTATGAGTAGTTTTTGTGTTACCCAGCTTCTGGGTCAGATGTAACAACCCAGTGTTTGGGTAGTGTTTCTGTTACCCTGATCCTGGGTCAGACGTAACATCCAAGTGTTTGGGTAGTTTTTTTGTGTTACCCAGCTCCTGGGTCAGACGTAACAACCCAGTGTTTGGGTAGTTTTTGTGTTACCCAGCTCCATGGTCAGACATAACAACCAAGTGTTTGGGTAGTTTTTGTGTTACCCAGCTCCTGGTTCAGACGTAACAACCCAGTGGATGGTTAGTTTTTGTGTTACCCAGCTTCTGGGTCAGATGTAACAACCCAGTGTTTGGGTAGTGTTTGTGTCACCCTGAACCTGGCTCAGACGTAACATCCAAGTGTTTGGGTAGTTTTTGTGTTACCCAGATCCTGGGTCAGACGTAACAACCCAGTGTTTGGTTTGTTTTTGTGTTACCCAGATACTGGGTCAGACGTAACAACCCAGTGTTTAGGTAGTTTTTGTGTTACCCGGATCCTGGGTCATACGTAACATCCAAGTGTTTGGGTAGTTTTTGTGTTACCCAGATCCTCCGTCAGAAGTAACAAACCAGTGTTTGGGTAGTTTTTGTGTTACCCAGCTCCTGTGTCAGACGTAACAACCCAGTGTATGGGTAGTTTCTGTGTTACCCAGCTCCTGGGTCAGATATAAAAACCCAGTGTTTGGATATTTTTTATGGTATCCAGATACTGGGTCAGACGTAACAACCCAGTGTTTGGGTAGTTTTTATGTTACCCAGATCCTGGGTCAGACATAACAACCCAGTGTTTGGGTAGTTTTTGTGTTAACCAGATCCTGGGTCAGACATAACAACCCAGTGTATGGATAGTTTTTGTGTTACCCAGATCCTGGTTCAGATGTAACATCCCAGTGTGTGGGTAATTTTTGTGTTGCCCAGATCCTGGGTCAGCCGAAACATCCTAGTGTTTAAGTAGTTTTTGCGTTACCCAGATCCTGGGTCA
The DNA here is from genome assembly GCA_039654105.1 of Coreius guichenoti. NCBI lineage: Eukaryota > Metazoa > Chordata > Actinopteri > Cypriniformes > Gobionidae > Coreius > Coreius guichenoti. The sequence goes on along the minus strand of CM077192.1, from coordinate 31,035,734 downwards.
GACGTAACAACCCAGTGTTTGGGTCGTTTTTGTGTTACCCAGATCCTTGGTCAGACGTAACGACCCAGTGTTTGGGTAGTTTTTGTGTTTCCCAGATCCTGGGTGAGAAATAACAATCCAGTGTTTATTTAGATTTTGTGTTACCCAGATCCTGGGTCAGACTTAACAACCCAGTATTTGGGTAGTTTTTGTGTTACCCAGCTCCTGGGTCAGACATAACAACCCAGTGTATGAGTAGTTTTTGTGTTACCCAGCTTCTTGGTCAGATGTAACAACCCAGTGTTTGGGTAGTGTTTGTGTTACCCTGATCCTGGGTCAGACTTAACATCCAAGTGTTTGGGTAGTTTTTGTGTTATCAGATACTGGGTCAGTCGTAACAACCCAGTGTATGAGTAGTTTTTGTGTTACCCAGCTTCTGGGTCAGATGTAACAACCCAGTGTTTGGGTAGTGTTTGTGTTACCCTGCTTCTTGGTCAGACGTAACATCCAAAGTGTTTATGTAGTTTTTGTGTTACCCAGATCCTGGTTCAGACGTAACAACCCAGTGTTTGGGTAGTTTTTGTGTTACCCAGCTCCATGGTCAGACGTAACAACCCAGTGTATGGGTAGTGTCTGTGTTACCCAGCTCCTGGGTCAGATGTAACAACCCAGTGTTTGGATAGTTTTTATGTTACCCAGATACTGGGTCAGACGTAACAACCCAGTGTTTGGGCAGTTTTTTTGTGTTAACCAGTTCCTGGGTCAGAAGTGACAACCCAGTGTATGGATAGTTTTTGTGTTACCCAGATCCTGGGTCAGTCCTAACATCCCAGTGTGTGGGTAATTTTTTTGTTGCCCAGATCCTTGGTCAGACGTAACAACCCAGTGTTTGGGTAGTTTTTGTGTTACCCAGATCCTTGGTCAGACGTAACAACCCAGTGTTTGGGTAGTTTTTGTGTTACCCACATCCTGGGTCAGACGTAACAAACCAGTATTTGGGTAGTTTTTGTGTTACCCAGCTCCTGGGTCAGACGTAACATCCCATTGTATGGGTAGTTTTTATGTTACCAAGATCCTGGGTCTGAATTGAAAACCAATTGTTTGGGTAGTTTTTGTGTATCCCAGATCCTGGGTCAGATGTGACAACCCAGTGCTCGCGTAGTTTTTGTGTTAGCCAGATCCTCGGTCAGACGTAACAACCCAGTGTTTGGGTATTTTTTCTGTTATCCAACTCCTGGGTCAGACGTAACATCCAAGTGTTTGGGTAGTTTTTGTGTTAGCCAGATCCTGGGTCAGAAGTAACAACCCAGTGTTTGGGTAGTTTTTGTGTTACCCACATCCTGGGTCAGACGTAATAATCCAGTTTTGGGGTAGTTTTTGTGTTAAGCAGATCCTGGGTCAGATGTAACAACCCAGTGTTTGGGTAGTTTTTATGTTACCCAGATCCTGGGTCAGACGTAACAACCCAGTGTTTTTGGGTAGATTTTGTGTTACCCAGATCCTTGGTCAGACGTAACAACCCAGTGTTTGGGTAGTTTTTGTGTTAGCCATATCCTTGGTCAGACGTAACAACCCACTGTTTGGGTAGTTTTTGTGTTACCCAGATCCTGGGTCAGACGTAACAACCCAGTGTTTGGTTAGTTTTTATGTTACCCAGATCCTGGGTCAGACGTAACAACCCAGTGTATGGGTAGTTTCTGTGTTACCCAGCTCCTGGGTCAGATATAAAAACCCAGTGTTTGGATATTTTTTATGGTATCCAGATACTGGGTCAGACGTAACAACCCAGTGTTTGGGTAGTTTTTATGTTACCCAGATCCTGGGTCAGACATAACAACCCAGTGTTTGGGTAGTTTTTGTGTTAACCAGATCCTGGGTCAGACATAACAACCCAGTGTATGGATAGTTTTTGTGTTACCCAGATCCTGGTTCAGATGCAACATCCCAGTGTGTGGGTAATTTTTGTGTTGCCCAGATCCTGGGTCAGCCGAAACATCCTAGTGTTTAAGTAGTTTTTGCGTTACCCAGATCCTGGGTCAGACGTAACAACCCAGTGTTTGGGTCGTTTTTGTGTTACCCAGATCCTTGGTCAGACGTAACGACCCAGTGTTTGGGTAGTTTTTGTGTTTCCCAGATCCTGGGTGAGAAATAACAATCCAGTGTTTATTTAGATTTTGTGTTACCCAGATCCTGGGTCAGACTTAACAACCCAGTATTTGGGTAGTTTTTGTGTTACCCAGCTCCTGGGTCAGACATAACAACCCAGTGTATGAGTAGTTTTTGTGTTACCCAGCTTCTTGGTCAGATGTAACAACCCAGTGTTTGGGTAGTGTTTGTGTTACCCTGATCCTGGGTCAGACTTAACATCCAAGTGTTTGGGTAGTTTTTGTGTTATCAGATACTGGGTCAGTCGTAACAACCCAGTGTATGAGTAGTTTTTGTGTTACCCAGCTTCTGGGTCAGATGTAACAACCCAGTGTTTGGGTAGTGTTTGTGTTACCCTGCTTCTTGGTCAGACGTAACATCCAAAGTGTTTATGTAGTTTTTGTGTTACCCAGATCCTGGTTCAGACGTAACAACCCAGTGTTTGGGTAGTTTTTGTGTTACCCAGCTCCATGGTCAGACGTAACAACCCAGTGTATGGGTAGTGTCTGTGTTACCCAGCTCCTGGGTCAGATGTAACAACCCAGTGTTTGGATAGTTTTTATGTTACCCAGATACTGGGTCAGACGTAACAACCCAGTGTTTGGGCAGTTTTTTTGTGTTAACCAGTTCATGGGTCAGAAGTGACAACCCAGTGTATGGATAGTTTTTGTGTTACCCAGATCCTGGGTCAGACCTAACATCCCAGTGTGTGGGTAATTTTTTTGTTGCCCAGATCCTTGGTCAGACGTAACAACCCAGTGTTTGGGTAGTTTTTGTGTTACCCAGATCCTGGGTCAGACGTAACAACCCGGTGTTTGGGTAGTTTTTGTGTTACCCAGATCCTTGGTCAGACGTAACAACCCAGTGTTTGGGTAGTTTTTGTGTTACCCACATCCTGGGTCAGACGTAACAAACCAGTATTTGGGTAGTTTTTGTGTTACCCAGCTCCTGGGTCAGACGTAACATCCCATTGTATGGGTAGTTTTTATGTTACCAAGATCCTGGGTCTGAATTGAAAACCAATTGTTTGGGTAGTTTTTGTGTATCCCAGATCCTGGGTCAGATGTGACAACCCAGTGCTCGCGTAGTTTTTGTGTTAGCCAGATCCTCGGTCAGACGTAACAACCCAGTGTTTGGGTATTTTTTCTGTTATCCAACTCCTGGGTCAGACGTAACATCCAAGTGTTTGGGTAGTTTTTGTGTTAGCCAGATCCTGGGTCAGAAGTAACAACCCAGTGTTTGGGTAGTTTTTGTGTTACCCACATCCTGGGTCAGACGTAATAATCCAGTTTTGGGGTAGTTTTTGTGTTAAGCAGATCCTGGGTCAGATGTAACAACCCAGTGTTTGGGTAGTTTTTATGTTACCCAGATCCTGGGTCAGACGTAACAACCCAGTGTTTTTGGGTAGATTTTGTGTTACCCAGATCCTTGGTCAGACGTAACAACCCAGTGTTTGGGTAGTTTTTGTGTTAGCCATATCCTTGGTCAGACGTAACAACCCACTGTTTGGGTAGTTTTTGTGTTACCCAGATCCTGGGTCAGACGTAACAACCCAGTGTTTGGTTAGTTTTTATGTTACCCAGATCCTGGGTCAGACGTAACAACCCAGTGTATGGGTAGTTTTTATGTTACCCAGATCCTGGGCCAGACGTAACATCCCAGTGTGTGGGTAATTTTTGTGTTACCCAGATCCTTGGTCAGACGTAACAACCCATTGTTTGGGTAGTTTTTGTGTTACCCAGCTCCATGGTCAGACGTAACAACCCAGTGTTTGGGTAGTTTTTGTGTTACCCAGCTCCTGGTTCAGACGTAATAACCTAGTGTATGAGCAGTTTTTGTGTTACCCAGCTTCTGGGTCAGATGTAACAACCCAGTGTTTGGGTAGTGTTTGTTTTACCCTGTTTCTGGGTCAGACGTAACATCCAAGTGTTTGGGTAGTTTTTGTGTTATCCAGATCCTGGGTCAGATGTAACAACCCAGTGTTTGGGTAGTTTTTATGTAACCCAGATCCTGGGTCAGACATAACAACCCAGTGTTTGGGTAGTTTTTGTGTTAACCAGATCCTGGGTGAGAAGTAACAACCCAGTGTTTGGGTAGTTTTTTCTCTGTTAACCAGGTCCTGGGTCAGACATAACAACCCAGTGTATGGGCAGTTTTTGTGTTACGCAGCTCCTGGCTCAGACGTAACAACCCAGTGTTTGGGTAGTTTTTGTGTTACCCAGATCCTTGGTGAGACGTAACAACCCATTGTTTAGGTAGTTTTTCTGTTACCCAGATCATGGATCAGACGTAACAACCCAGTGTTTGGGTAGTTTTTGTGTTACCCAGATCCTGGGTGAGACATAACAATCCAGTGTTTATGTATTTTTTGTGTTACCCAGATCCTAGGTCAGACGTAACAACCCAGTATTTGGGTAGTTTTTGTGTTACCCAGACCCTGGGTCAGACGTAACAACCCAGTTTATGAGTATTTTTTGTGTTACCCAGCTTCTGGGTCAGATGTAACAACCCAGTGTTTGGGTAGTGTTTGTGTTACCCTTATCCTGGGTCAGACGTAACATCCAAGTGTTTGGGTAGTTTTTGTGTTATCAGATCCTGGGTCAGATGTAACAACCCAGTGTATGAGTAGTTTTTGTGTTACCCAGCTTCTGGGTCAGATGTAACAACCCAGTGTTTGGGTAGTGTTTGTGTTACCCTGCTCCTGGGTCAGACGTAACATCCAAGTTTTTGTGTAGTTTTTGTGTTACCCAGATCCTGGTTCAGACGTAACAACCCAGTGTTTGGATAGTTTTTGTGTTACCCAGCTCCATGGTCAGACGTAACAACCCATTGTTTGGGTAGTTTTTGTGTTTCCCAGCTACTGGTTCAGATGTAACAACCCAGTGTATGAGTAGTTTTTGTGTTACCCAGCTTCTGGGTCAGATGTAACAACCCAGTGTTTGGGTAGTGTTTGTGTTACCCTGCTCCTGGGTCAGACGTAACAACCCAGTGTTTGGTTTGTTTTTGAGTTACCCAGATCCTGGGTCAGACGTAACAACCCAGTGTTTAGTTAGTTTTTGTGTTACCCAGCTCCTGTGTCAGACGTAACAACCCAGTGTATGGGTAGTTTCTGTGTTACCCAGCTCCTGGGTCAGATGTAACAACCCAGTGTTTGGATAGTTTTTATGTTACACAGATACTGGGTCAGACGTAACAACCCAGTGTTTGGGTCGTTTTTTTGTGTTAACCAGCTCCTGGGTCAGACGTAACAACCCAGTGTATGGATAGTTTTTGTGTTACCCAGATCCTGGGTCAGACATAACATCCCAGTGTGTGGGTAATTTTTTATTTTCCCAGATCCTTGGTCAGACGTAACAACCCAGTGTTTGGGTAGTTTTTGTGTTACCCACATCCTGTGTCAGACATAATAACCCAGTTTTGGGGTAGTTTTTGTGTTAAGCAGATCCTGGGTCAGATGTAACAACCCAGTGTTTGGGTAGTTTTTATGTTACCCAGATCCTGGGTCAGACGTAACAAACCAGTGTTTGGGTAGATTTTGTGTTACCCAGATCCTTGGTCAGACGTAACAACCCAGTGTTTGGGTAGTTTTTGTGTTACCCATATCCTTGGTCAGACGTAACAACCCACTGTTTGGGTAGTTTTTGTGTTACCCAGATCCTGGGTCAGACGTAACAACCCAGTGTTTGGGTAGTTTTTATGTTACCCAGATCCTGGGTCAGACGTAACAACCCAGTGTATGGGTAGTTTTTGTGTTACCCAGATCCAGGGTCAGATGTAACAACCCAGTGTTTGGGTAGTTTTTATGTTACCCAGATCCTGGGCTAGACGTAACATCCCAGTGTGTGGGTAATTTTTGTGTTACCCAGATCCTTGGTCAGACGTAACAACCCATTGTTTGGGTAGTTTTTTTGTTACCCAGCTCCATGGTCAGACGTAACAACCCAGTGTTTGGGTAGTTTTTGTGTTACCCAGCTCTTGGTTCAGACGTAATAACCTAGTGTATGAGTAGTTTTTGTGTTACCCAGCTTCTGGGTCAGATGTAACAACCCAGTGTTTGGGTAGTTTTTGTGTTACCCAGCTCCTGGTTCATACGTAACATCCCAGTGTTTGGGTAGTTTTTGTGTTACCCAGCTCCTGTGTCAGACGTAACAACCCAGTGTATGGGTAGTTTCTGTGTTACCCAGCTCCTGGGTCAGATGTAACAACCCAGTGTTTGGATAGTTTTTATGTTACACAGATACTGGGTCAGACGTAACAACCCAGTGTTTGGGTCGTTTTTTTGTGTTAACCAGCTCCTGGGTCAGACGTAACAACCCAGTGTATGGATAGTTTTTGTGTTACCCAGATCCTGGGTCAGACATAACATCCCAGTGTGTGGGTAATTTTTGATTTGCCCAGATCCTTGGTCAGACGTAACAACCCAGTGTTTGGGTAGTGTTTGTGTTACCCTGATCCTGGGTCAGACTTAACATCCAAGTGTTTGGGTAGTTTTTGTGTTATCAGATACTGGGTCAGTCGTAACAACCCAGTGTATGAGTAGTTTTTGTGTTACCCACATCCTGGGTCAGACGTAACATCCCAGTGTATGGGTAGTTTTTATGTTACCAAGATCCTGGGTCTGAATTGAAAACCAATTGTTTGGGTAGTTTTTGTGTATCCCAGATACTGGGTCAGACGTGACAACCCAGCGCTCTGGTAGTTTTTGTGTTAGCCAGATCCTGGGTCAGACGTAACAACCCAGTGTATGGGTAGTTTTTGTGTTATCCAGATCCAGGGTCAGATGTAACATCCCAGTGTGTGGGTAGATTTTATGTTACCCAGATCCTGGGTCAGACGTAACATCTCAGTGTGTGGGTAATTTTTGTGTTACCCAGATCCTTGGTCAGAGGTAACAACCCAGTGTTTTTGAGTAGTTTTTGTGTTACCCAGATCCTTGGTCAGACGTAACAACCCAGTGTATGGGTAGTTTTTGTGTTAACCAGCTCCTGGGTCAGACGTAACAAACCAGTGTGTGGGTAGTTTTTGTGTTTCCCAGCTCCTGGTTCAGACGTAACTACCCACTGTATAGGTAGGTTTTGTGTTACCCAGCTTCTGGGTCAGATGTAACAACCCAGTGTTTGGGTAGTGTTTGTGTTACCCTGATCCTGGGTCAGACGTAACATCCAAGTGTTTGGGTAGTTTTTGTGTTACCCAGATCCTGGGTCAGACGTAACAACCTAGTGTTTGGTTTGTTTTTGTGTTACCCAGATCCTGGGTCAGACGTAACAACCCAGTGTTTAGGTAGTTTTTGTGTTACCCGGATCCTGGGTCATACGTAACATCCCAGTGTTTGGGTAGTTTTTGTGTTATCCAGATCCTCGGTCAGAAGTAACAACCCAGTGTTTGGGGAGTTTTTGTGTTTCCCAGCTCCTGGTTCAGACGTAACAACACACTGTATGGGTAGTTTTTGTGTTACCCAGCTTCTGGGTCAGATGTAACAACCCAGTGTTTGGTTAGTGTTTGTGTTACCCTGAACCTGGGTCAGACGTAACATACAAGTGTTTGGGTAGTTTTTGTGTTACCCAGATCCTGGGTCAGACGTAACAACCCAGTGTTTGGTTTGCTTTTGTGTTACCCAGATCCTGGGTCAGACGTAACAACCCAGTGTTTAGGTAGTTTTTGTGTTACCCGGATCCTGGGTCATACGTAACATCCCAGTGTTTGGGTAGTTTTTATGTTACCCAGATCCTCGGTCAGAAGAAACAAACCAGTGTTTGGATAGTTTTTGTGTTAACCAGATCATGGGTCAGACATAACAACCCAGTGTTTGGGTAGTTTTTGTGTTACCCAGATCCTGGGTCAGAAGTAACAACACAGTGTTTGGGTAGTTTTTGTGTTACCCAGATCCTAGGTGAGACGTAACAATCCAGTGTTTAGGTAGTTTTTATGTTACCCAGATCCTGGGTCAGACGTAACAACCCAGTATTTGGATAGTTTTTGTGTTACCCAGCTCCTGGGTCTGACGTAACAACCCAGTGTTTGGGTAGTTTTTGTGTGACCCAGATCCTGGGTCAGACGTAACAACCCAGTTTATGAGTAGTTTTTGTGTTACCCAGCTTCTGGGTCAGATATAACAACCCATTGTTTGGGTAGTGTTTATGTTACCCAGCTCCTGGTTCAGACGTAACAACCCAGTGTATGAGTAGTTTTTGTGTTACCCAGCTTCTGGGTCAGATGTAACAACCCAGTGTTTGGGTAGTGTTTCTGTTACCCTGATCCTGGGTCAGACGTAACATCCAAGTGTTTGGGTAGTTTTTTTGTGTTACCCAGCTCCTGGGTCAGACGTAACAACCCAGTGTTTGGGTAGTTTTTGTGTTACCCAGCTCCATGGTCAGACATAACAACCAAGTGTTTGGGCAGTTTTTGTGTTACCCAGCTCCTGGTTCAGACGTAACAACCCAGTGTATGGTTAGTTTTTGTGTTACCCAGCTTCTGGGTCAGATGTAACAACCCAGTGTTTGGGTAGTGTTTGTGTCACCCTGAACCTGGGTCAGACGTAACATCCAAGTGTTTGGGTAGTTTTTGTGTTACCCAGATCCTGGGTCAGACGTAACAACCCAGTGTTTGGTTTGTTTTTGTGTTACCCAGATACTGGGTCAGACGTAACAACCCAGTGTTTAGGTAGTTTTTGTGTTACCCGGATCCTGGGTCATACGTAACATCCAAGTGTTTGGGTAGTTTTTGTGTTAACCAGATCCTCCGTCAGAAGTAACAAACCAGTGTTTGGGTAGTTTTTGTGTTACCCAGCTCCTGTGTCAGACGTAACAACCCAGTGTATGGGTAGTTTCTGTGTTACCCAGCTCCTGGGTCAGATATAAAAACCCAGTGTTTGGATATTTTTTATGGTATCCAGATACTGGGTCAGACGTAACAACCCAGTGTTTGGGTAGTTTTTATGTTACCCAGATCCTGGGTCAGACATAACAACCCAGTGTTTGGGTAGTTTTTGTGTTAACCAGATCCTGGGTCAGACATAACAACCCAGTGTATGGATAGTTTTTGTTTTACTCAGATCCTGGTTCAGATGTAACATCCCAGTGTGTGGGTAATTTTTGTGTTGCCCAGATCCTGGGTCAGCCGAAACATCCTAGTGTTTAAGTAGTTTTTGCGTTACCCAGATCCTGGGTCAGACGTAACAACCCAGTGTTTGGGTCGTTTTTGTGTTACCCAGATCCTTGGTCAGACGTAACGACCCAGTGTTTGGGTAGTTTTTGTGTTTCCCAGATCCTGGGTGAGAAATAACAATCCAGTGTTTATTTAGATTTTGTGTTACCCAGATCCTGGGTCAGACTTAACAACCCAGTATTTGGGTAGTTTTTGTGTTACCCAGCTCCTGGGTCAGACATAACAACCCAGTGTATGAGTAGTTTTTGTGTTACCCAGCTTCTTGGTCAGATGTAACAACCCAGTGTTTGGGTAGTGTTTGTGTTACCCTGATCCTGGGTCAGACTTAACATCCAAGTGTTTGGGTAGTTTTTGTGTTATCAGATACTGGGTCAGTCGTAACAACCCAGTGTATGAGTAGTTTTTGTGTTACCCAGCTTCTGGGTCAGATGTAACAACCCAGTGTTTGGGTAGTGTTTGTGTTACCCTGCTTCTTGGTCAGACGTAACATCCAAAGTGTTTATGTAGTTTTTGTGTTACCCAGATCCTGGTTCAGACGTAACAACCCAGTGTTTGGGTAGTTTTTGTGTTACCCAGCTCCATGGTCAGACGTAACAACCCAGTGTATGGGTAGTGTCTGTGTTACCCAGCTCCTGGGTCAGATGTAACAACCCAGTGTTTGGATAGTTTTTATGTTACCCAGATACTGGGTCAGACGTAACAACCCAGTGTTTGGGCAGTTTTTTTGTGTTAACCAGTTCCTGGGTCAGAAGTGACAACCCAGTGTATGGATAGTTTTTGTGTTACCCAGATCCTGGGTCAGACCTAACATCCCAGTGTGTGGGTAATTTTTTTGTTGCCCAGATCCTTGGTCAGACGTAACAACCCAGTGTTTGGGTAGTTTTTGTGTTACCCAGATCCTTGGTCAGACGTAACAACCCAGTGTTTGGGTAGTTTTTGTGTTACCCACATCCTGGGTCAGACGTAACAAACCAGTATTTGGGTAGTTTTTGTGTTACCCAGCTCCTGGGTCAGACGTAACATCCCATTGTATGGGTAGTTTTTATGTTACCAAGATCCTGGGTCTGAATTGAAAACCAATTGTTTGGGTAGTTTTTGTGTATCCCAGATCCTGGGTCAGATGTGACAACCCAGTGCTCGCGTAGTTTTTGTGTTAGCCAGATCCTCGGTCAGACGTAACAACCCAGTGTTTGGGTATTTTTTCTGTTATCCAACTCCTGGGTCAGACGTAACATCCAAGTGTTTGGGTAGTTTTTGTGTTAGCCAGATCCTGGGTCAGAAGTAACAACCCAGTGTTTGGGTAGTTTTTGTGTTACCCACATCCTGGGTCAGACGTAATAATCCAGTTTTGGGGTAGTTTTTGTGTTAAGCAGATCCTGGGTCAGATGTAACAACCCAGTGTTTGGGTAGTTTTTATGTTACCCAGATCCTGGGTCAGACGTAACAACCCAGTGCTTTTGGGTAGATTTTGTGTTACCCAGATCCTTGGTCAGACGTAACAACCCAGTGTTTGGGTAGTTTTTGTGTTAGCCATATCCTTGGTCAGACGTAACAACCCACTGTTTGGGTAGTTTTTGTGTTACCCAGATCCTGGGTCAGACGTAACAACCCAGTGTTTGGTTAGTTTTTATGTTACCCAGATCCTGGGTCAGACGTAACAACCCAGTGTATGGGTAGTTTCTGTGTTACCCAGCTCCTGGGTCAGATATAAAAACCCAGTGTTTGGATATTTTTTATGGTATCCAGATACTGGGTCAGACGTAACAACCCAGTGTTTGGGTAGTTTTTATGTTACCCAGATCCTGGGTCAGACATAACAACCCAGTGTTTGGGTAGTTTTTGTGTTAACCAGATCCTGGGTCAGACATAACAACCCAGTGTATGGATAGTTTTTGTGTTACCCAGATCCTGGTTCAGATGTAACATCCCAGTGTGTGGGTAATTTTTGTGTTGCCCAGATCCTGGGTCAGCCGAAACATCCTAGTGTTTAAGTAGTTTTTGCGTTACCCAGATCCTGGGTCAGACGTAACAACCCAGTGTTTGGGTCGTTTTTGTGTTACCCAGATCCTTGGTCAGACGTAACGACCCAGTGTTTGGGTAGTTTTTGTGTTTCCCAGATCCTGGGTGAGAAATAACAATCCAGTGTTTATTTAGATTTTGTGTTACCCAGATCCTGGGTCAGACTTAACAACCCAGTATTTGGGTAGTTTTTGTGTTACCCAGCTCCTGGGTCAGACATAACAACCCAGTGTATGAGTAGTTTTTGTGTTACCCAGCTTCTTGGTCAGATGTAACAACCCAGTGTTTGGGTAGTGTTTGTGTTACCCTGATCCTGGGTCAGACTTAACATCCAAGTGTTTGGGTAGTTTTTGTGTTATCAGATACTGGGTCAGTCGTAACAACCCAGTGTATGAGTAGTTTTTGTGTTACCCAGCTTCTGGGTCAGATGTAACAACCCAGTGTTTGGGTAGTGTTTGTGTTACCCTGCTTCTTGGTCAGACGTAACATCCAAAGTGTTTATGTAGTTTTTGTGTTACCCAGATCCTGGTTCAGACGTAACAACCCAGTGTTTGGGTAGTTTTTGTGTTACCCAGCTCCATGGTCAGACGTAACAACCCAGTGTATGGGTAGTGTCTGTGTTACCCAGCTCCTGGGTCAGATGTAACAACCCAGTGTTTGGATAGTTTTTATGTTACCCAGATACTGGGTCAGACGTAACAACCCAGTGTTTGGGCAGTTTTTTTGTGTTAACCAGTTCCTGGGTCAGAAGTGACAACCCAGTGTATGGATAGTTTTTGTGTTACCCAGATCCTGGGTCAGACCTAACATCCCAGTGTGTGGGTAATTTTTTTGTTGCCCAGATCCTTGGTCAGACGTAACAACCCAGTGTTTGGGTAGTTTTTGTGTTACCCAGATCCTGGGTCAGACGTAACAACCCGGTGTTTGGGTAGTTTTTGTGTTACCCAGATCCTTGGTCAGACGTAACAACCCAGTGTTTGGGTAGTTTTTGTGTTACCCACATCCTGGGTCAGACGTAACAAACCAGTATTTGGGTAGTTTTTGTGTTACCCAGCTCCTGGGTCAGACGTAACATCCCATTGTATGGGTAGTTTTTATGTTACCAAGATCCTGGGTCTGAATTGAAAACCAATTGTTTGGGTAGTTTTTGTGTATCCCAGATCCTGGGTCAGATGTGACAACCCAGTGCTCGCGTAGTTTTTGTGTTAGCCAGATCCTCGGTCAGACGTAACAACCCAGTGTTTGGGTATTTTTTCTGTTATCCAACTCCTGGGTCAGACGTAACATCCAAGTGTTTGGGTAGTTTTTGTGTTAGCCAGATCCTGGGTCAGAAGTAACAACCCAGTGTTTGGGTAGTTTTTGTGTTACCCACATCCTGGGTCAGACGTAATAATCCAGTTTTGGGGTAGTTTTTGTGTTAAGCAGATCCTGGGTCAGATGTAACAACCCAGTGTTTGGGTAGTTTTTATGTTACCCAGATCCTGGGTCAGACGTAACAACCCAGTGTTTTTGGGTAGATTTTGTGTTACCCAGATCCTTGGTCAGACGTAACAACCCAGTGTTTGGGTAGTTTTTGTGTTAGCCATATCCTTGGTCAGACGTAACAACCCACTGTTTGGGTAGTTTTTGTGTTACCCAGATCCTGGGTCAGACGTAACAACCCAGTGTTTGGTTAGTTTTTATGTTACCCAGATCCTGGGTCAGACGTAACAACCCAGTGTATGGGTAGTTTTTATGTTACCCAGATCCTGGGCCAGACGTAACATCCCAGTGTGTGGGTAATTTTTGTGTTACCCAGATCCTTGGTCAGACGTAACAACCCATTGTTTGGGTAGTTTTTGTGTTACCCAGCTCCATGGTCAGACGTAACAACCCAATGTTTGGGTAGTTTTTGTGTTACCCAGCTCCTGGTTCAGACGTAATAACCTAGTGTATGAGCAGTTTTTGTGTTACCCAGCTTCTGGGTCAGATGTAACAACCCAGTGTTTGGGTAGTGTTTGTTTTACCCTGTTTCTGGGTCAGACGTAACATCCAAGTGTTTGGGTAGTTTTTGTGTTATCCAGATCCTGGGTCAGATGTAACAACCCAGTGTTTGGGTAGTTTTTATGTTACCCAGATCCTGGGTCAGACATAACAACCCAGTGTTTGGGTAGTTTTTGTGTTAACCAGATCCTGGGTGAGAAGTAACAACCCAGTGTTTGGGTAGTTTTTTCTCTGTTAACCAGGTCCTGGGTCAGACATAACAACCCAGTGTATGGGCAGTTTTTGTGTTACGCAGCTCCTGGCTCAGACGTAACAACCCAGTGTTTGGGTAGTTTTTGTGTTACCCAGATCCTTGGTGAGACGTAACAACCCATTGTTTAGGTAGTTTTTCTGTTACCCAGATCATGGATCAGACGTAACAACCCAGTGTTTGGGTAGTTTTTGTGTTACCCAGATCCTGGGTGAGACATAACAATCCAGTGTTTATGTATTTTTTGTGTTACCCAGATCCTAGGTCAGACGTAACAACCCAGTATTTGGGTAGTTTTTGTGTTACCCAGACCCTGGGTCAGACGTAACAACCCAGTATTTGGGTAGTTTTTGTGTTACCCAGCTTCTGGGTCAGATGTAACAACCCAGTGTTTGGGTAGTGTTTGTGTTACCCTTATCCTGGGTCAGACGTAACATCCAAGTGTTTGGGTAGTTTTTGTGTTATCAGATCCTGGGTCAGATGTAACAACCCAGTGTATGAGTAGTTTTTGTGTTACCCAGCTTCTGGGTCAGATGTAACAACCCAGTGTTTGGGTAGTGTTTGTGTTACCCTGCTCCTGGGTCAGACGTAACATCCAAGTTTTTGTGTAGTTTTTGTGTTACCCAGATCCTGGTTCAGACGTAACAACCCAGTGTTTGGATAGTTTTTGTGTTACCCAGCTCCATGGTCAGACGTAACAACCCATTGTTTGGGTAGTTTTTGTGTTTCCCAGCTACTGGTTCAGATGTAACAACCCAGTGTATGAGTAGTTTTTGTGTTACCCAGCTTCTGGGTCAGATGTAACAACCCAGTGTTTGGGTAGTGTTTGTGTTACCCTGCTCCTGGGTCAGACGTAACAACCCAGTGTTTGGTTTGTTTTTGAGTTACCCAGATCCTGGGTCAGACGTAACAACCCAGTGTTTAGTTAGTTTTTGTGTTACCCAGCTCCTGTGTCAGACGTAACAACCCAGTGTATGGGTAGTTTCTGTGTTACCCAGCTCCTGGGTCAGATGTAACAACCCAGTGTTTGGATAGTTTTTATGTTACACAGATACTGGGTCAGACGTAACAACCCAGTGTTTGGGTCGTTTTTTTGTGTTAACCAGCTCCTGGGTCAGACGTAACAACCCAGTGTATGGATAGTTTTTGTGTTACCCAGATCCTGGGTCAGACATAACATCCCAGTGTGTGGGTAATTTTTTATTTTCCCAGATCCTTGGTCAGACGTAACAACCCAGTGTTTGGGTAGTTTTTGTGTTACCCACATCCTGTGTCAGACATAATAACCCAGTTTTGGGGTAGTTTTTGTGTTAAGCAGATCCTGGGTCAGATGTAACAACCCAGTGTTTGGGTAGTTTTTATGTTACCCAGATCCTGGGTCAGACGTAACAAACCAGTGTTTGGGTAGATTTTGTGTTACCCAGATCCTTGGTCAGACGTAACAACCCAGTGTTTGGGTAGTTTTTGTGTTACCCATATCCTTGGTCAGACGTAACAACCCAGTGTTTGGGTAGTTTTTATGTTACCCAGATCCTGGGTCAGACGTAACAACCCAGTGTATGGGTAGTTTTTGTGTTACCCAGATCCAGGGTCAGATGTAACAACCCAGTGTTTGGGTAGTTTTTATGTTACCCAGATCCTGGGCTAGACGTAACATCCCAGTGTGTGGGTAATTTTTGTGTTACCCAGATCCTTGGTCAGACGTAACAACCCATTGTTTGGGTAGTTTTTGTGTTACCCAGCTCCATGGTCAGACGTAACAACCCAGTGTTTGGGTAGTTTTTGTGTTACCCAGCTCTTGGTTCAGACGTAATAACCTAGTGTATGAGCAGTTTTTGTGTTACCCAGCTTCTGGGTCAGATGTAACAACCCAGTGTTTGGGTAGTTTTTGTGTTACCCAGCTCCTGGTTCATACGTAACATCCCAGTGTTTGGGTAGTTTTTGTGTTACCCAGCTCCTGTGTCAGACGTAACAACCCAGTGTATGGGTAGTTTCTGTGTTACCCAGCTCCTGGGTCAGATGTAACAACCCAGTGTTTGGATAGTTTTTATGTTACACAGATACTGGGTCAGACGTAACAACCCAGTGTTTGGGTCGTTTTTTTGTGTTAACCAGCTCCTGGGTCAGACGTAACAACCCAGTGTATGGATAGTTTTTGTGTTACCCAGATCCTGGGTCAGACATAACATCCCAGTGTGTGGGTAATTTTTGATTTGCCCAGATCCTTGGTCAGACGTAACAACCCAGTGTTTGGGTAGTTTTTGTGTTACCCACATCCTGGGTCAGACGTAACATCCCAGTGTATGGGTAGTTTTTATGTTACCAAGATCCTGGGTCTGAATTGAAAACCAATTGTTTGGGTAGTTTTTGTGTATCCCAGATACTGGGTCAGACGTGACAACCCAGCGCTCTGGTAGTTTTTGTGTTAGCCAGATCCTGGGTCAGACGTAACAACCCAGTGTATGGGTAGTTTTTGTGTTATCCAGATCCAGGGTCAGATGTAACATCCCAGTGTGTGGGTAGATTTTATGTTACCCAGATCCTGGGTCAGACGTAACATCTCAGTGTGTGGGTAATTTTTGTGTTACCCAGATCCTTGGTCAGAGGTAACAACCCAGTGTTTTTGAGTAGTTTTTGTGTTACCCAGATCCTTGGTCAGACGTAACAACCCAGTGTATGGGTAGTTTTTGTGTTAACCAGCTCCTGGGTCAGACGTAACAAACCAGTGTGTGGGTAGTTTTTGTGTTTCCCAGCTCCTGGTTCAGACGTAACTACCCACTGTATAGGTAGGTTTTGTGTTACCCAGCTTCTGGGTCAGATGTAACAACCCAGTGTTTGGGTAGTGTTTGTGTTACCCTGATCCTGGGTCAGACGTAACATCCAAGTGTTTGGGTAGTTTTTGTGTTACCCAGATCCTGGGTCAGACGTAACAACCCAGTGTTTGGTTTGTTTTTGTGTTACCCAGATCCTGGGTCAGACGTAACAACCCAGTGTTTAGGTAGTTTTTGTGTTACCCGGATCCTGGGTCATACGTAACATCCCAGTGTTTGGGTAGTTTTTGTGTTATCCAGATCCTCGGTCAGAAGTAACAACCCAGTGTTTGGGTAGTTTTTGTGTTACCCAGCTCCTGTGTCAGACGTAACAACCCAGTGTATGGGTAGTTTCTGTTTTACCCAGCTCCTGGGTCAGATGTAACAATCCAGTGTTTGGGTAGTTTTTTTGTGTTAACAAGCTCCTGGGTCAGACATAACAACCCAGTGTTTGGGTAGTTTTTGTGTTGCCCAGATCCTGGGTCAAACGTAACAACCCAGTGTATAGGTATTTTTTTGAGTTAATCAGATCCTAGGTCAGATGTAACAACCCAGTGTTTGGGTAGTTTTTGTGTTACCCAGCTCCTGGTTCAGACGTAATAACCTAGTGTATGAGTAGTTTTTGTGTTACCCAGCTTCTGGGTCAGATGTAACAACCCAGTGTTTGTGTTACCCTGTTTCTGGGTCAGACGTAACATCCAAGTGTTATGGTAGTTTTTGTGTTACTCTGCTCCTGGTTCAGACGTAACAACTCAGTGTTTGGATAGTTTTTGTGTTACCCAGCTCCATGGTCAGACGTAACAACCCATTGTTTGGGTAGTTTTTGTGTTTCCCAGCTCCTGGTTCAGATGTAACAACCCAGTGTATGAGTAGTTTTTGTGTTACCCAGCTTCTGGGTCAGATGTAACAACCCAATGTTTGGGTAGTGTTTGTGTTACCCTGCTCCTGGGTCAGATGTAACAACCCAGTGTTTAGTTAGTTTTTGTGTTACCCGGATCCTGGGTCATACGTAACGTCCCAGTGTTTGGGTAGTTTTTGTGTAACCCAGATCCTGGGTCAGACGTGACAGCCTAGTGTTTGGGTAGTTTTTGTGTTACCCAGATCCTGGATCAGATGTAACAACCTAGTGTTTAGGTAGTTTTTGTGTTACCCAGCTCCATTGTCAGACGTAACAACGCAGTATTTGGGTAGTTTTTGTGTTACCCAGCTCCAGGGTCAGACGTCACAACCCAGTGTTTGGGTAGTTTTTTTGTTACCCAGATCCTGGATCAAACGTAACAACCCAGTGTTTAGGTAGTTTTTGTTTTACCCAGAGCCTGGGTCAGAAGTAACAACCCAGTGTTTTAGTAGTTTTTGTGTTACCCAGATCCTGGATCAGACGTAACAACCCAGTGTTTGGGTAGTTTTTGTGTTACCCAGATTCTGGGTAAGACGTAACAACCCAGTGTTTGGGTAGTTTTTGTGTAACACAGATCCTGGGTCAGACATGACAACCAAGTGTTTGGGTAGTTTTTGTGTTACCCAGATCCTGGGTCAGACGTAACAACCCAGTGTTTGGATAGTTTTTGTGTTATCCAGCTCCTGGGTCTGACGTAACATCCCAGAGTTTGGGTAGTTTTTGTATTAGCCAGATCCTGGGTCAGAAGTAACAACCCAGTGTTTGGGTAGTTTTTGTGTTACCCAGCTCCAGGGTCAGACGTAACAACCCAGTGTTTCGGTAATTATTGTGTTGCCCAGATCCTGGGTCAGACATAACAATCCTTTGTTTGGGTAGTTTTTGTCTTACCCAGATCCTGGTCAGATGTAACAACCCAGTGTTTTGGTAGTTTTTGTGTTGCCCAGATCCTGGGTCAGACGTAACAACCCAGTGTTTGGGTTGTTTTTTTGTTAAGCAGCTGCTGGGTCAGATGTAACAAACCAGTGTTTGGGTAGTTTTTGTGTTTTGCCCAGATCCTGGGTCATACGTGACAACCCAGTGTTTGGGTAGTTTTTGTGTATCCCAGATCCTGAGTCAGACGTGACAACCTAGTGTTTGGGTAGTTTTTGTGTATCCCAGATCCTGAGTCAGACGTGACAACCTAGTGTTTGGGTAGTTTTTGTGTTGCCCAGATCCTGGGTCTAAATTGAGAACCTAGTGTTTGGGTAGTTTTTGTGTATTCCAGATCCTGGGTCAGACGTGACAACCCAGGTTTTGGGTAGTTTTTGTGTTGCCCACATCCTGGGTCAGACGTAACAAACCTGTTTTTGGGGTAGTTTTGTGTTAAGCAGCTCCTGGGTCAGACGTGACAACCAAGTGTTTGGGTAGTTTTTGTGTTACCCAGATCCTGGGTAAGACGTAACAACCCAGTGTTTGGGTAGTTTTTGTGTAACACAGATCCTAGGTCAGACATGACAACCAAGTGTTTGGGTAGTTTTTGTGTTAGCCAGATCCTGGGTCAGACGTAACAACCCAGTGTTTGGGTAGGTTTTGTGTTACCCAGATTCTGGGTAAGACGTAACAACCCAGTGTTTGGGTAGTTTTTGTGTAACACAGATCCTAGGTCAGACATGACAACCAAGTGTTTGGGTAGTTTTTGTGTTAGCCAGATCCTGGGTCAGACGTAACAACCCAGTGTTTGGATAGTTTTTGTGTTATCCAGCTCCTGGGTCTGACGTAACATCCCAGAGTTTGGGTAGTTTTTGTATTAGCCAGATCCTGGGTCAGAAGTAACAACCCAGTGTTTGGGTAGTTTTTGTGTTGCCCACATCCTGGGTCAGATGTAACAACCCTGTGTTTGGGTAGTTTTTGTGTTAAGCAGCTCCTGGGTCAGACGTAACAATCCAGTGTTTGGGTAGTTTTTGTGTTACCCAGCTCCTCGGTCAGATGTAACAACCCAGTGTTTTGGTAGTTTTTGTGTTACCCAGATCCTTGGTCAGACGTAACAACCCAGTGTTTGGGTAGTTTTTTTGTGTTAATCAGCTCCTGGGTCAGATGTAACAACCCATTTTATGGGTAGTTTTTGTGTTACCCAGATCCTGGGTCAGACGTAACATCCCAGTGTTTGGGTAGTTTTTGTGTTACCCAGATCCATTGTCAGATGTAACAACCCAGTGTTTGGGTAGTTTTTGTGTTACCCAGCTCCAGGGACAGACGTCACAACCCAGTGTATGGGTAGTTTTTGTGTTACCTAGCTCCAGGGACAGACGTCACAACCCAGTGTATAGGTATTTTTTTGAGTTGCCCAGATCTTGGGTCAGATGTAACAACCCAGTGTTTGGGTAGTTTTTGTGTTACCCAGCTCCATTGTCAGTGTTTGGGTAGTTTTTGTGTTGTCCAGATCCTGGGTGTAAATTGAAAACCTAGTGTTTGGGTAGTTTTTGTGTATTCCAGATCCTGGGTCAGACGTGACAACCCAGGTTTTGGGTAGTATTTGTGTTGCCCACATCCTGGGTCAGACGTAACAAACCTGTTTTTGGGGTAGTTTTGTGTTAAGCAGCTCCTGGGTCAGACGTGACAACCAAGTGTTTGGGTAGTTTTTGTGTTACCCAGATCCTGGGTCAGACGTAACATCCCAGAGTTTGGGTAGTTTTTGTGTTAGCCAGATCCTGGGTCAGAAGTAACAACCCAGTGTTTGGGTAGTTTTTGTGTAACACAGATCCTAGGTCAGACATGACAACCAAGTGTTTGGGTAGTTTTTGTGTTACCCAGATCCTGGGTCAGACGTAACAACCCAGTGTTTGGATAGTTTTTGTGTTATCCAGCTCCTGGGTCTGACGTAACATCCCAGAGTTTGGGTAGTTTTTGTATTAGCCAGATCCTGGGTCAGAAGTAACAACCCAGTGTTTGGGTAGTTTTTGTGTTACCCAGCTCCAGGGTCAGACGTAACAACCCAGTGTTTCGGTAATTATTGTGTTGCCCAGATCCTGGGTCAGACATAACAATCCTTTGTTTGGGTAGTTTTTGTGTTGCCCAGATCCTGGGTCAGACGTAACAACCCAGTGTTTGGGTTGTTTTTGTGTTACCCAGATCCTGGGTCAGACGTAACATCCCAGAGTTTGGGTAGTTTTTGTGTTAGCCAGATCCTGGGTCAGAAGTAACAACCCAGTGTTTGGGTAGTTTTTGTGTTGCCCAGATCCTGGGTCTAAATTGAAAACCCAGTGTTTAGGTAGTTTCTGTGTATCCCAGATCCTGGGTCAGACGTGACAACACATTGTTTGGGCAGTTTTTGTGTTGCCCACATCCTGGGTCAGACGTAACAAACCAGTTTTGGGGTTGTTTTTGTGTTAAGCAGCTCCTGGGTCAGATGTAACAACCCAGTGTTTGGGTAGTTTTTGTGTAACACAGATCCTGGGTCAGACGTAACAACCCAGTGTTTGGATAGTTTTTGTGTTATCCAGCTCCTGGGTCTGACGTAACATCCCAGAGTTTGGGTAGTTTTTGTATTAGCCAGATCCTGGGTCAGAAGTAACAACCCAGTGTTTGGGTAGTTTTTGTGTTGCCCACATCCTGGGTCAGATGTAACAACCCTGTGTTTGGGTAGTTTTTGTGTTAAGCAGCTCCTGGGTCAGACGTAACAATCCAGTGTTAGGGTAGTTTTTGTGTTACCCAGCTCCTCGGTCAGATGTAACAACCCAGTGTTTTGGTAGTTTTTGTGTTACCCAGATCCTTGGTCAGACGTAACAACCCAGTGTTTGGGTAGTTTTTGTGTTACCCAGATCCTGGGTCAGAAGTAACAACCCAGTGTTTTGGGTAGTTTTTGTGTTACCCAGCTCCAGTGTCAGACGTAACAACCCAGTTTTTCGGTAATTATTGTGTTGCCCAGATCCTGGGTCAGACATAACAACCCTTTTTTTGGGTAGTTTTTGTCTTACCCAGATCCTGGTCAGATGTAACAACCCAGTGTTTTGGTAGTTTTTGTGTTGCCCAGATCCTGGGTCAGACGTAACAACCCAGTGTTTGGGTAATTTTTGTGTTTTGCCCAGATCCTGGGTCATACGTGACAACCCAGTGTTTGGGTAGTTTTTGTGTAACCCAGATCCTGGGTCAGACGTGACAACCTAGTGTTTGGATAGTTTTTGTATTGCCCAGATCCTGGGTCTAAATTGAAAACCCAGTGTTTGGGTAGTTTTTGTGTATCCCAGATCCTGGGTCAGACGTGACAACCCAGTGTTTGGGTAGTTTTTGTGTTGCCCACATCCTGGGTCAGATGTAAGAAACCAGTTTTGGGGTAGTTTTTGTGTTAAGCAGTTCCTGGGTCAGATGTAACAACCCAGTGTTTGGGTAGTTTTTGTGTTACCCAGCTCCAGGGTCAGACGTCACAACCCAGTGTTTGGGTAGTTTTTTTGTTACCCAGATCCTGGATCAAACGTAACAACCCAGTGTTTGGGTAGTTTTTGTTTTACCCAGAGCCTGGATCAGAAGTAACAACCCAGTGTATTAGTAGTTTTTGTGTTACCCAGATCCTGGATCAGACGTAACAACCCAGTGTTTGGGTAGTTTTTGTGTTACCCAGATCCTGGGTCAGACGTAACATCCCAGTGTGTGGGTAGATTTTGTGTTACCCAGATCCTGGGTAAGACGTAACAACCCAGTGTTTGGGTAGTTTTTGTGTAACACAGATCCTGGGTCAGACGTGACAACCAAGTGTTTGGGTAGTTTTTGTGTTACCCAGATCCTGGGTCAGACGTAACAACCCAGTGTTTGGATAGTTTTTGTGTTACCCAGCTCCTTTGTCTGACGTAACATCCCAGAGTTTGGGTAGTTTCTGTGTTAAGCAGCTCCTGGGTCATACGTAACAATCCAGTGTTTGGGTAGTTTTTGTGTTACCCAGCTCCTGGGTCAGACGTAACAACCCAGTGTTTTTGTAGTTTTTATGTTACCCAGATCCTTTGTCAGACGTAACAACCCAGTGTTTGGGTAGTTTTTTTGTGTTAACCAGCTTCCGGGTCAGACGTAACAACCCATTTTATAGGTAGTTTTTGTGTTAAGCAGATCCTGGGTCAGACGTAACAATCCAGTGTTTGGGTAGTTTTTGTGTTACCCAGCTCCTGGGTCAGACGTAACAACCCAGTGTTTGGATAGTTTTTGTGTTACCCAGCTCCTGGGTCTGACGTAACAACCCAGTGTTTGGGTAGTTTTTGTGTTGCCCACATCCTGGGTCAGATGTAACAAACCAGTTTTGGGGTAGTTTTTGTGTTAAGCAGTTCCTGGGTCAGATGTAACAACCCAGTGTTTGGGTAGTTTTTATGTTACCCAGATCCTGGGTCAGACGTAACAACCCAGTGTATGGGTTGTTTTTTGAGCTACCCAGATCCTGGGTCAGATGTAACAACCTAGTGTTTGGGTAGTTTTTGTGTTACCCAGCTCCACTGTCAGACGTAACAACGCAGTGTTTGGGTAGTTTTTGTGTTACCCAGTTCCAGGGTCAGACGTCACAACCCATTTTATAGGTAGTTTTTGTGTATCCCAGATCCTGGGTCAGACGTGACAACCCAGTGTTTGGGTAGTTTTTGTGTTGCCCACATCCTGGGTCAGATGTAACAAACCAGTTTTGGGGTAGTTTTTGTGTTAAGCAGTTCCTGGGTCAGATGTAACAACCCAGTGTTTGGGTAGTTTTTATGTTACCCGGATCCTGGATCAGACGTAACAACCCAGTGTTTGGGTAGTTTTTGTGTTACCCAGATCCTGGGTCAGACGTAACAACCCAGTGTATGGGTTGTTTTTTGAGTTACCCAGATCCTGGATCAGATGTAACAACCTACTGTTTGGGTAGTTTTTGTGTTACCCAGCTCCATTGTCAGACGTAACAACTCAGTGTTTGGGTAGTTTTTGTGTTACCCAGCTCCAGGGTCAGACGTCACAACCCAGTGTTTGGGTAGTTTCTTTGTTACCCAGATCCTGGATCAAACGTAACAAGCCAGTGTTTGGGTAGTTTTTGTTTTACCCAGAGCCTGGGTCAGAAGTAACAACCCAGTGTATTAGTTGTTTTTGTGTTGCCCAGATCCTGGATCAGACGTAACAACCCAGTGTTTGGGTAGTTTTTGTGTTACCCAGATCCTTGGTCAGACGTAACATCCCAGTGTGTGGGTAGATTTTGTGTTACCCAGATCCTGGGTAAGACGTAACAACCCAGTGTTTGGGTAGTTTTTGTGTAACACAGATCCTGGGTCAGACGTGACAACCAAGTGTTTGGGTAGTTTTTGTGTTACCCAGATCCTGGGTCAGACGTAACAACCCAGTGTTTGGATAGTTTTTGTGTTACCCAGCTCCTGGGTCTGACGTAACATCACAGAATTTGGGTAGTTTTTGTGTTGCCCACATCCTGGGTCAGACGTAACAACCCAGTGTTTGGGTAGTTTTTGTGTTAAGCAGCTCCTGGGTCAGACGTAACAATCCAGTGTTTGGGTAGTTTTTGTGTTACCCAGCTCCTTGGTCAGACGTAACAACCCAGTGTTTGGGTAGTTTTTGTGTTACCCAGATCCTTGGTCAGAAGTAACAACGCAGTGTTTGGGTAGTTTTTGTGTTACCCAGCTCCAGGGTCAGACGTCATAACCCAGTGTTTGGGTAGTTTTTATGTTACCCAGACCCTGAGTCAGACGAAACATCCCAGTGTGTGAGTAGTTTTTGCGTTACCCAGATCCTGGGTCAGACGTAACAACTCAGTGTTTGGGCAGTTTTTATGTTGCCCAGATCCTGGGTCAGACATAGCACCCCAGTGTTTGGGTAGTTTTTGTGTTAACCAGATCCTGAGTTAGAAGTAACAACCCAGTGTTTTGGGTAGTTTTTTCTGTGTTAACCAGCTCCTGGGTCAGACATAAAAACCCAGTGTATGGGCATTTTTTGTGTTACCAAGCTCCTGGTTCAGACGTAACAACCTAGTGTATGGGTAGTTTTTGTGTTACCCAGCTTCTGGGTCAGATGTAACAACCCAGTGTTTGGGTAGTGTTTGTGTTACCCTGATCCTGGGTCAGACGTGACAACCCAGTGTTTGGGTAGTTTTTGTGTTACCCAGACCCTGGGTCAGACGTAACAACCCAGTGTTTGGGTAGTTTTTGTGTTACCCATCTCCATGGTCAGACGTAACAACCCAGTGTTTGGGTAGTTTTTGTGTTACGCAGCTCCTGGGTGAGACGTAACAACACAGTGTTTGGGTAGTTTTTGTGTTACCCAGATCCTTGGTCAGACGTAACAACCCAGCGTTTAGGTAGTTTTTGTGTTACCCAGATCATGGGTCAGATGTAACAACCCAGTGTTTGGGTAGTTTTTGTGTTACCCAGATCCTGGGTGAGACGTAACAATCCAGTGTTTAGGTTGTTTTTGTGTTACCCAGATCCTGGGTCAGACGTAACAACCTAGTATTTGTGTAGTTTTTGTGTTACCCAGATCCTTGGTCAGACGTAACAACCCAGTTTTTAGGTAGTTTTTGTGTTACCCAGATGATGGGTCAGACGTAACAACCCAGTGTTTGGGTAGTTTTTGTGTTACCCAGCTCCTTGTTCAGACGTAACAACCCAGTGTATGGGTAGTTTTTGTGTTACCCAGCTTCTGGGTCAGATATAACATCCCAGTTTTTGGGTAGTTTTTGAGTTACCCTGATCCTGGGTCAGACGTAACATCCAAGTGTTTGGGTAGTTTTTGTGTTACCCAGCTCCATGGTCAGATGTAACAACCTAGTGTTTGGGTAGTTTTTGTGTTACCCAGCTCCTGTTTCTGACGTAACAACCCAGTGTATGGGTAGTGTTTGTGTTACCCTGATCCTGGGTGAGACGTAACATCCAAGTGTTTGTGTAGTTTTTGTGTTACCCAGCTCCATGGTCAGATGTAACAACCCAGTGTTTGGGTAGTTTTTGTGTTACCCAGCTTCTGTTTCAGACGTAACAACCCAGTGTATGGGTAGTTTTTGTGTTACCCAGATCCTGGGTCAGACGTAACAACCCAGTGTTTCGGTAGTTTTTGTGTTACCCAGATCCTCGGTCAGAAGTAACAACCCAGTGTTTGGGTAGTTTTTGTGTTACCCAGCTCCTGTGTCAGACGTAACAACCAAGTGTTTGGGTAGTTTTTGTGTTACCCAGATCCTGGGTGAGACGTAACAGCCCAGTGTTTCAGTAATTTTTGTGTTGCCCATATCCTGGGTCAGACATAACAACCGTTTGTTTGGGTAGTTTTTGTCATACCCAGATCCTGGTCAGACCTAACAACCCAGTGTTTTGGTAGTTTTTGTGTTGCCCAGATCCTGGGTCAGACGTAACAACCCAGTGTTTGGGTTGTTTTTGTGTTAAGCAGCTGCTGGGTCAGATGTAACCACCCAGTTTTTTTGGGTAGTTTTTGTGTTGCCCAGATCCTGGGTCATATGTGACAACCCAGTGTTTGGGTAGTTTTTGTGTAACCCAGATCCTGGGTCAGACGTGACAGCCTAGTGTTTGGGTAGTTTTTGTGTTGCCCAGATCCTGGGTAAGACGTGACAACCCAGTGTTTGGGTAGTTTTTGTGTTACCCAGATCCTGTGTCAGACGTAACAACCCAGTGTTTGGGTAGTTTTTGTGTTACCCAGCTCCAGGGTCAGACATCATAACCCAGTGTTTGGGTAGTTTTTATGTTACCCAGACCCTGGGTCAGACGAAACATCCCAGTGTGTGAGTAGTTTTTGCGTTACCCAGATCCTGGGTCAGACGTAACAACTCAGTGTTTGGGCAGTTTTTATGTTGCCCAGATCCTGGGTCAGACATAGCACCCCAGTGTTTGGGTAGTTTTTGTGTTAACCAGATCCTGAGTTAGAAGTAACAACCCAGTGTTTTGGGTAGTTTTTTCTGTGTTAACCAGCTCCTGGGTCAGACATAAAAACCCAGTGTATGGGCATTTTTTGTGTTACCAAGCTCCTGGTTCAGACGTAACAACCCAGTGTATGGGTAGTTTTTGTGTTACCCAGCTTCTGGGTCAGATGTAACAACCCAGTGTTTGGGTAGTGTTTGTGTTACCCTGATCCTGGGTCAGACGTAACATCCCAGTGTTTGGGTAGTTTTTGTGTAACCCAGATCCTGGGTCAGACGTGACAACCCAGTGTTTGGGTAGTTTTTGTGTTGCCCACATCCTGGGTCAGACGTAACAAACCAGTTTTGGGGTAGTTTTTGTGTTAAGCAGCTCCTGGGTCAGATGTAACAACCCAGTGTTTGGGTAGTTTTTATGTTACCCAGATCCTGGATCTGATGTAACAACTCAGTGTTTGGGTAGTTTTTGTTTTACCCAGATCCTGGGTCAGATGTAACAACCCAGTGTTTTAATAGTTTTTATGTTACCCAGATCCTGGGTCAGACGTAACAACCCAGTGTTTGGGTAGGTTTTATGTTACCCAGATCCTGGGTCAGACGTAACATCCCAGTGTGTGGGTAGTTTTTTGTGTTACCTAGATCCTTGGTCAGACGTAACATCCCAGTGTGTGGGTAGTTTTTGTGTTACCCAGATCCTTGGTCAGACGTAACAACCCAGTGTTTGAGTAGTTTTTGTGTTACCCACATCCTGGGTCAGACGTAACAACCCAGTATTTGGGTAGTTTTTGTGTTTCCTAGCTCCTGGGTCAGATGTAACAACCCAGTGTTCGGGTAGTGTTTGTGTTACCCTGATCCTGAGTCAGACGTATCAACCCAGTGTTTGGGTAGTTTTTATGTTACTCAGCTCCTGGTTCAGACGTGAGAACCCAGTGTATGAGTAGTTTTTGTGTTACCCAGCTTCTGGGTCAGATGTAACAACCCACTGTTTGGGTAGTGTTTGTGTTACCCTGATCCTGAGTCAGACGTAACAACCCAGTGTTTGGTTATTTTTTGTGTTACCCAGCTCCATGGTCAGACGTAACAACCCAGTGTTTGGGTAGTTTTTGTGTTATCCGGATCCTGGGTCAGACGTAACATCCCAGTGTTGGGGTAGTTTTTGTGTTACCCAGATCCTGGGTCAGACGTAACAACCACGTGTTTCGGTAGTTTTTGTGTTACCCAGATCCTGGGTCAGACGTAACAACCCAGTGTTTCGGTAGTTTTTGTGTGCCGAGATCCTGGGTCAGACGTAACAACCCAGTGTTTGGGTAGTTTTTTGTGTTACCCAGATCCTGGTCAGACGTTACAACCCAGTGTTTGGTTAGTTTTTGTTTTACCCAGATCCTGGGTCAGACGTATACAGGGGCATGATGTGAGTGATCTAAACGAGTTTCCCGTCAGTCCTTTCGCGTGATGGAAACGCCTGATGCCTTGAATAAAATTGTATGATTGTATTTAAAAAGATACGGAATATAAATAACATGTTAAAATATGTTCTCAGAACTGTACACTGAGTGTTTATGGACAGGTTATGGAGTCAGTCACTGCATATTTCGGGATCGAGTGAAACGTAGGGCGGCGGTCTGAAGTTCCCCCGCTGAACACGACACAAGCTCCGGCACGAGATCCAGCCTTTACGGTGGAAACGGGACAACAGAGACCGCTCGATTACACTTTAATTACTTCTAAATGTTTAATTTTTACTTCTAATATTTGTTAGACGAGCTTAAATGTAGGCAATATGCATTAAAACCTATATAAAATATTCTATACTCTAAAATATGATCGAAAATAAAGGAATTATCATGCAAACCAGTGGTTGTATGGAGTATTTTAAAAAAGTTTAGAGGATTTAAGTTAATCCGTAAACATTAATTCTTGTATGAAGTAAAATATATAAGCTAGTATTATAGTAAAAACAAATCAATCCATTATGCTGGGTTAAATAAACAACCCAGTTGCTGGTTAAAATTAATCCAACATGTGTTCTGTTTTTAAGCCCTTGGATTAAAAACAACCCAAATTGGGTTCTTTTTAACCCGGTGTTTTTAGAGTGTATGTAAGTTTCACTGCCAGCTTATTCAAAACAATAACAAAGATGTCACTTGATGACGTGGAATCATGGGAGTTGTCGTTTTCACCTCCACAGCCGATGGAATCAAATTCAGCAGAAAAGCTTTTTCTAATTTTGCTATTTTAGCCACTTGACAAAGTAACGTGGTCTCTGAGGCATGATACAAACAATACAAACTATAAAACAATGATTCATTTTCTGTCGATAGAGGTGCACGTTCTAGTTTTGCTGAGATAGATGCGTTTCTGGCTCATCATATTTTGTTGATCCTGGAACAGCATTCTTGTCTGAAAATGTTGTCCTATCCTCTACCCCTACCGTTAAACCTAACCCTACCCATAAGTTATCCCTAAAATCAGAGGGAAATGATGGTGGATTGTGATTGTGTGATTGTGATTGTGTGTGGAAGCCTCTTTCCACCATTCCAAATAATAAAAAGGTAGTTGTGAGATATAAATCCACAATTGCGTGACAATGTGGCAACTACTTTTAAGTGTTTTACTTGAGGCAGAAACAGGCTTCCATACCAGTGCGTTTTGATGCAGTGTGAGGAAAAATAAATTAATAAACTTATATTGCATTGACATATTACCAATTAACAGTTACACAAAAGCCTATTATTTAGTTTTTCTTCTTTAAAACTGAACTGAATGGGTTAACAGGTTTTTATTCTGGTTGATTTTTATTTTAAAATATTCCTGGAGTGAACCCTGGAGTGAATCGGGAAAAATAAGCCCCAACGCGGTTAGAGATTTGCACACCAAATAAGGTTAGTGAACTTTCTTCTGGTTGCACACACTGTGTATCAGTTGGGAAATGAAATATCACCCCAGGTAGAAAAACACTGCCTTTAATGAAAACAAGAGGAAGACATGAGAGACAGCTGAAAATTTGGATGCAACAATAACAAAGGCCTAGTTCACAAACTCCTCTCTGTTTGCTTAATTTATTGGTGTCATCATAGGAAGTTGAAAGGTTGAAACTGCAGCAACATGAAACCCGAGAGGAAGCAATGTTTCCTGCGAGCATTAAAACCAGAAAAAAAACCACACTTACCTCCCGTGAAAAATGAGCAGAAAAAAGGCCGGCTTCCTGATTCAAATCAATGAATAACTCTACGAAAGGAATAATATTTTGATATGAAACATGTTATTCAGGAAATGGTTTACAGGCAGCCTTCGGCTAATCCTGCTGGGCTGTAGATTTGGAGGACTCAATATATCAGACGAAATCTTAGCAGAAAAATACACGTCGCCCACAAAAACGTGCATGAACGGCTGGTTGCCAAACAAACCTGTGTGTGTGGATGTGACCTGACACACTACGATCTGATCACCCCATGTGATCTCTTGGCCTCCGATGGGAACATTAGGAAAACTGGCTTTCAGCAGCTTTGATGGATTTCTCAAAGACATGGAATAACTTATTAAAAGCTGAAGTGTGTATTCTGTAGTATTAAAAAATACATTTTCCTCTCTCACCTTAATATGGTGAAACAACTATATGTATTTAACCCTCTGTATTGTATATGTATTTCCTTAACATGTCTATATGTAATTATATATATGTTTGTGATACTTCATTTTTGAACTAGGAAAAAAAAAATGACAATGGACTATAAAGGGAAACATTTAATTTGCAAGTGTATATACATTTATTAATATTTTTAAAATTTAAATATAAAATGTTTTATATATAGATTTTACACACACACACACACACTATACTGTATATATAAAAAAAACTTTTTTTTTTTTTACAGTTTTTCCTCGATTACTTAAACACATTTCTTGAAACTATGCATCATATTCTCAAAATAGTAAACACAAATCCATAACATCTTACCCAGTTCCCCAAACATCCTATTTTCAGGTCAAAATGAAGCTCTACACTCAAAAACATTCACTCTTGCTGAAAAACCAAACTTTGCCCTCAGACAACACACAAGCCCTTAGAGGAGAGGACGGACACACACACGGACGGACACACACACACACACGGACGGACACACACACACACACACACACACACACACACACGGACGGACGGACGGACGGACGGACGGACGGACACACACACACACACACACGGACGGACACACACACGGACGGACACACACACACACACACACACGGAC